>CM055060.1:59968888-60233888 GCA_029204045.2 Tillandsia leiboldiana | reverse complement strand
ACAAAGATTTACCTCTCATGAAATCGATGCAGCAAAAATCGACCAAAAACTCCCTCCCGTCAGTCCTGGGGAGCTCGCGGAAAAAACGTCGACGAAAAAACTCGGTATCCAAGGCGCGTCGAAGCTCGCGATGTCGAGAAGAACGCAGATGGCACGACTCCCAAAAATCTCCGGGATCTCAAAAGTCGAAGAAGACTTGAGGTGGAACTCCCCTGTCGAAAATGGGCTGAAGCGGGCTCAGAAAAAGCCCAAAAAAAGAAGCCCAAAGGGCTATTTATAGTCCAAGTCCACCAAAGGGAGGGATCCGGATTCGGGCGCAAGAATCGGGCGCCCGAATCCAGCCCGACCCGTTATTGTGCGCGCCCGAATTACCCTCAGCGCGCCACGTGTCTCGTCCGCGCCCCGCGCGCCCTGCGCATAAGCGCCCGCCAATCGCGGCGCGCCACGTGGCAGCGCAGTCCACGGCGGGAACCGTGGGCCGCGGTTCACGGCGGCCTAGCCAGGTCGCTGCGCCCGCCAATGAGCAGGCAACACGTGGCCTGGCGGGGTCCACGGTGCGCCGCGCCGGGCGCGCTGTCACGCGTGCGTTGACCGCCCAATCGGCGCGCGCCACGTGGTCCTCCGGCACGTTCGCTGGTCCCGGTGCACGCCAAGTCCCGTGGACCGGCCTACCCGCCGCCGTGCCCGCTCCGCCGCCTGCCCGTCACTGCCAGTGCTGCCCTAGCCTGCCGGAACAGTAACAAATGCCTCGAAATCCATGTTTTGGCATCCGGGCTCCGAAAAATACAAGTAAATAGTTCATTTTCATCGTTTTCGCGCGCTGAGTCCAAATCCGATATCCGTTTTGCCAAATTCCGCTTCTAAAATTTATCGAAGGCATCCGGACGGGTATTCTTAATCTAAATTTCACTATTGGTCCGATCTTGAGGTCCGATTTGCGCGCAACCATCTCCAACACACATCATAGGCCTCCAGAAGCCACAATTCACACCGTAAGACCTTCGCACAGATCCGAGTCATCACACTATGAGTAAGTGCAAAAACAGAAAAAATAGAAAAGAGTAGAGATTCCGCAGAAAAACTAAGTACTCTCTTATCTCTTTGGTTACTTATCTCTCTGGTTAGTTTGGCCTTAGTCAACCCCACTATTTATAGGCTCATATACATAACTCACCTACTAAGTCTACACTTAAGACACCCACTAATATTTAAATTAAATACCCACTAAGCTCACTACAATTTTGTGGGTTATTCATGACTTTTAGCATTTCTTGTCATTGATGCCACTGATGAAGGAAGAATTAAAAAATTTGGACTCTTAGCATTTCTTGTCATTGATGGCATTGATGAATGAGAAATTAAAAATTTGGTAGTAAAAAAGTAAAGAATCATATTGGTGAAGGTGAAGAAAATATTGCCATGTGGCTAAAATTATTAAGGATTCACACTTGTTAATAGATAATAAAAAAAATTAACTATTAATCAATAAAAAATAAAGTGCCACTTTAAATATCGCAATTTTTTTTATAAAAAAATTGATTGATATTCTTTCCGTAGGCATTAATTTTGGTATTAATTTCAAAAATTTTAGAAATAAACTAATTTAGGCATTAATTCTCTAGCAATATTTAGGAAAATTTGAATGTAGGTAAATATTCATATTCAACCTATTTAATATGTTTAAGAAATTTAAGAATTCTTCTAATTTAGAAATTAATTTTATATCACTACTTAAAAAAAATTGAAATAGGTAAATATTTAAATTTAACATATTTAATATGTTTAATAAATTTTAATTTTTTTTTAAATTTAGACATTAATTTTGTATCACTATTTAAAACAATTTGAATGTGGATAAATATTTAATACAATAGAAATATAAGATATAATTCAAATTTATTATACGGGCTAAATTAATTTATTTTGAAATATTAAAAATTGATCTTTGAAAATAATGAGATCATGTATTATCATTAAAAATTAAAGCTGAAAATAAATTTAAAGTTTAGAATCTAAAAAGTATATGGAAACCTCATATAAATCTAAACAATATGCTGCAATTTAAACTTATGAATAAATAAATTTAAACTGTACAATTTAAATTTTAAGTTTATAATAAATCTCCACCGTAGATTTTTAATAGAGTAAACAAAATTAGAACCGTAGATAAATTAAATAAATCTATATGGAACAAATCTAGATTATTTATATATTTTATTAATTTCATCCGTCTAATTGATTTAATTTATTAAGTTGGTCTTAATCTTTACCTTTAAAATGGTTCAACTTTTAATTAATTTTTAAAATTTTAGCTCCTTACCTTTTAGTTTGCAATCAGCTTCATGACTTTTATTATTGATTTTAATTTAGTACCAATTATTTTAAAACTAGATTAAATCAACTAGTTCAACCGGTCAGACCATAATCTAGTCCATCAAGTGGTTGGATTCAACCCTTTGAACTAAATAAGGTTAAGAACAATTTTGCATTGTTAGAGATAATAAATATTTTAAAATATAATGAAATTTTAGTCGTTAAAAATAATAAATATTTTAAACAAATTTTAAATGTAAAAATTAAAAAGGTTGAGATTAGTGGTAAAAGAAAAGTAATAATTTACGATATCAACATGTCAGATTTGACGCAAATTTTAAAAAATCTGAACCCAAACCCCGTTATCAATTCCAAAATTCGTGGCGAATTTTAAAAACCCGTATCAGAATTTGAAATTGACCAAAAATTCGAAATCTAAATCTAAACCAGAAAACCCAAAATGGAGAGAGAAAAGATTGTTATATAAGATCATGGAGGCAGAATTACTTAATTATTCCTGTCTAAAAAAATTAAAATATATTTTTTTTTGGGATACCAACACTCCTCTTAAAGTGACCGAGAAAACAACTAAAAAATATATATATGAATTGTAAAATAGGAATGAATGAACTACCTTAAAAAATAAAAAAGTATAAAAGCATTCCTTTTTGATGATAATAATAAAGCTATTTAAAACTTTTCTCTTTAAAACATAGTGTTGGCCTAAAGGGACCGTCATCTTACTCTGCGACGGTAGTCGGATTACGTTAACTCATGTTCAAAGTGATGTGAGGTTGGTTGGGCTCAATCACAATCAAAAATCGTTGGTGCTGTGTTTACCTCCGTTATCAGTCTAACATTATTTCGACTAGACTGATCGAAATGAATCACAATCGAGATCCGTGAATAGTATATTTATATATTTTAAATGAGTTTATTAAATTTTTCTAACAATTTAAAATTTTTGAATTAATCATTAGTGTACGCGGTCCGACACATAGGGCACATGCGTCTTCATTATGGTCATTAAGCTCTTCCAATTTAATGCAGCTAATTAGCACAACTTTTAAACTGTTCATCACCTTCTCCTTTTCAAATTGGGTTCGTTTTTACTCTATTCCAGCCATGGGCGATGTCGTGTGGCCGCTCTATATTTGTGAAATTATGGCGCTCACAGTACGCGGTGACATCGTCTAGTTTTGACGCGGCTGCATGGCTTGACCCTATTTTTGGATTCTAAGTTGTCTCACTGAAACCAAGTTAATAGAAGAAGATGACGAATAAGATTAATTTATTTCGGATTGGGATTAGTTTTGGATTATGTTATATGCCATATGCAATATTAAATTTTGATAAAAATGGATAGAATGAACTACGAATTATTTTTAAATTTATCATTTTATCTTTCAAAATTTTAATTTTACCATTAAATTTTTTGATTTATTTGAATTAGGTTGGTTAATAATACTTTAATTTTAAAATTTAAGTTATTTTTTACTTTAATAAATTTATAATTGTGAATTATATAAAATATATTACTAAAACTATAAAGATTTACAATAAACTAAAATTTTGAAGTCAAAATAATGTAAACGGAATCAAATAAAAAAAAAAAAAAAGTGAAAAGTTGGGTGATAAAATAAAATTTTTGAAAGCTTAGCTAGTAAAATTAAAGTTTCCATAGTTCAGATAAATTATGTATATTTTTATCTTTAAATTTATTTTCTAGTTTTCGCCCACATGAAATTTTATTTTATTTACATCATGCATGCTGAATCCACAATTTGATTACCTTTGAATGGGTCAAACTAACTGGACCGGATTTGGATCGGGTCATAGCATACCCAACCAAACCTGGCCGAATAGATCATTGGGCTTCAGCCTTTCGGTTGTGCTTTTATCTATTTTTTTTTTTTTAATTAAGACCCGGTTCAGGTCCAAGCGTAATGCCCATTGCCCATCGGGCCATATTGAGCCTTCCTTTATTTCTCAAATAGCTAGCACATAAATATTTTTATTATATTAAATTAAAATAAAGTATTTATTTATTCACTAGACTTGAGTTTAATCACATTATAAAATTAATTTATCTCTACAACGTTATCACTATCCAACTCAATTTTAAATAATATATTATATATAATATTTAGTCATAACTATGTAACTATATAACTATAGAGTAATGCTACATGTACACCCCGAAGGGGTGTACATCCTACACCTCCACCTTTTTAATGGTGCCGATATTTTTTACGGGTCACATCAAGTGACCACTCATCACACCCCCACCCTTAGATGGGTGGGGGTGTGAGATGTACACCCCTTACGGGTGTACAAGTAGCATTTTCCATAACTATATAACTAAATATTATAAGGAAAATGCTACTTGTACACCCCATTTGGGGGTGTACATCACACACCCCACCCATCCAATGGGTGGGGTGTGGTGAGGGGTCACTTTACAATTTGTGAAGTGACCCCCCCACCCTTAGATGGGTGGGTGTAAGATGTACACCCCCTTTGGGGGTGTACATGTAGCATTGCTCATATATATATATATATATATATATATTATTAAGGATATATATTAATATATATAAGAATGTGTTATACATAACACTAAATATTTTGTTGACGTATGAGAATAAATTAATATATAGTTATATATTACCTAACTATTATAATATGAGCAATGCTACATGTACACCCCCAAAGGGGGTGTACAATATATATATATATATATATATATATATATATATATATATATATATATATATATATATATATATATATATATATATATATATATATATATATATATATATATATATAATTAGGCTAGAATACTATGGATAGCACCAATGACTTGGTGCTATCAAGTTTTTAATTTTTGGATTAAAAAATGTGTGGTTAAGATGATAGTGGTCCCCTAGGGTTTACTAGATGGTTGGTTGAATAATAAAAATCTTAGGGGACCACTATAATCCCAACCGCATATCTTTTCATCCAACGGCAGAAAACTTAATAGCACCAATTACTTGGTGCTATCTACTGTATTCTAGCCGGACTATATATATATATATATATATATATATATATATATATATATATATATATCACTACAATAAAATTATATTATAGCGACATTATTAAATATTTTTAAAATCTAAACAAAAATACTGCTGACAAAAATATCGACACTTAATATAAATATCGCTATATGTACAATTGTTAGAGTGTATAACGATATATTATTGCAAAGTGTTCCAAAAATATATCCCTATAACTTAATTTTGAATATAGATTGGACAATTGCACAAAAGTGTCCTAAAAATATATCCCTATAACCTAATCTTATTATAGTGTGTGTATATATATAGAGCAATACTACCTGTACACCCCGGATGGGGTGTACAGGTAGCATTTTCCATATATATATATATATATATATATATTAGTAGATAATGTATTGGGCTTTAGATTGGGATATTTATTCTTGACAATAGGCTTATTCAATTGCTTATAATCCACACAAATTTTATTTTGTTATTTATTTATTTTTGACTGAATTGTCTTTGATAGGTTTTCAACGCCCACCTCGTGCTACAAGGACGTACGGCAAGCATGGCAAGCATTTTCTATCGGGGGAAGCAAGCAGTCGAAACTTAAAATATGTTATTTATTTTATTTATTTTTTTATTATTCAATTATTTGTAAGGAAAATGCTATGTGTACACCCCTTTCGGGGTGTACATCATACACCCCACCCATCTAAGGGTGGGGGTGTGATGATGGGTCATTTGATGTGACCCGTAAAAAGTATCGCCACCATTAAAATGGTGGAGGTGTATGATGTACACCCCTTTGGGGTGTACAGGTAGCATTGCTCTATTTGTAATCCATATATATTTTTCTTTGTTATTTATTTATTTGTTTATTTTTGACTAAATTGTCTTTGTTATTTATTTATTTGTTTATTTTTGACTAAATTGTCTTTGATGGATTTTCAATGCCCACCGCATGCTACAAGGACGTACGGTGGCAAGCATTTTCTATCGGGGGAAGCAAGCAGTTGAAAAATAAAAGTGCGAGCCAGAAATAAATTTTTTTTTTTTTTTTTAAGAGAAATATAATATGCTATTAGTTTTATTTATTATTTCTTCAAAAATAATTATAGCTGAAATTATAAAGTAATTAAATTTTGAACTTGAAATTTTTTATACCAATCTTCAAGTCTTTTGTCACTTACGTTAAAAATAATCAATGCAAGCGAGGAATATTAGATGGTGGTTTTGTAAAACACTAAAATAGACCAAAATAATTGTCCATATAAGTCAAATTTTATAAGTGGCAAATAACTCTGTATTTTAAGAAAATATTATGGGAGTGTTTGGATTGTAGTAAAAACTGTTAGAAAAATATTTTTTATTTGGAAAATAATTTTCTATCTATTTGTTTTGTTTTGTTGTAAAAGTATTCTTCTCGTGGGAGAGAAAAAGAAAATTAAACAATCAGAAAAAAAAAATCTCCATATTTATTTCCTACCCCTCAAATGAGAAGATTCTTTAAGTAATTTTTTTCTCCAAACCAGATATTAAGTATTTTTATGTAATAATTTGATGTGAAATAACACAGGTTATTACCAGCAGCTGTTAGTCATACAATCTGAACATCCTTTATTGCTCAGCCATCTAGAATTTAGTTTTTTTTTTTTTTTTTTTTTTTTTTTTTTTTTTTAAGGAGCAAGACATGTAAAAAAGATTCTATGACGCTTAGGTGCTATTGCTAACGTCTATGTACAAATAATTGAGAAAAACAGAGAACATGTGCCAAAATAAAATTCGCAGACTACGACGTATCTAAAAATTTTGAAAGGTCAGAAGCGTGTGCTCGACCAATCCCAATGAACTTTATTCCCATCATGATCCTGTCCACCTATTTCTTACCGTAATAAGGCTTGTGTATGAATGCTATGTTATATATATCTTCTTAATTTATTTAAAAAATTTATTTATTTATTTAATAAAAACTATAAATATTTAGAATAAAATATTATATTCAATTTTCAAATTATTTTTTTCAGAATAAAATAATTTATATACCACGTAAATAAAATATGGTATTTCACTAAATTATGAAAATTAAGATTTTCTTGAAGAAGTCTAAAATGAAAAAACAAAAAATCAAACGTCTTATAACTATATTAAAAAAATTTCATATAAAATAAATTATTATTGATTTTGAAATCAAGATAGGAACTAAGTAAAAGAGAGGGAGTAATATATATTAGTATATCCAAAAAGTGAGCACAAATTTTGTATTTAATCCATTCAAGGACCAATCATTTCAAACTAGTATTATAAATTTTTAAAAAATATTAAAATTTTTCAAAATTATGTTTAAATTTTTGAGTGAATGAGTGTATGATCTGCCTTCTAATTTTGGATGAGTAGTCTTCTTCAAACACAGTAAACTTTACATCCTAGCCATTGTGTGATTTTTATTTTTTTATGTCTTGTCAAAAATAATTTTCTTTACTAAAACTCAAAGGATATTTGTGAATTCTTAAATTCTAAGGCTGCGCTTGGTAATGAAATAAGAGAGAACTAACTGTTTCAGAAATAAATATAAAGTACGAAACTAGTTGGAACTAGTGTAAAAAAGTATTTGATTGGGTATTAGATTAGTTCCACGAATAAAAAAAAATTGTCTTTGATCTGATAATGAGAATAAGAGGAATAGAGAGTAATTAATAGTTGATTAAAATAATATTTTTGCTCTCAATTATAATAATTTTTTAAAATAAATAAAAAATTTATTGATATAAATTTAAATATTTAATTTAAAATATTTATTAACAAAAATTATTAAAATTTATATTTTACTTGTATATAAAAAAATATTAAAAAAATTTATAATTTTATAAATTTTTTAAAATAAAAATTATTAAATTTTATAAATTTTAATATTTTAAAATTTAAATTTTTTTTAATTTTTTTTTTAAAAAAAGGTGGGACAAGGTTGGGTTTTTTTTAGATATATAAGTAGTATCTCTTAAAAAGAGATTCTATGAGAATCTCAAAATGTATCCAAAGTATAATTGAGGGCTTAGTTTAGTAAAAATGTGATTGTTTAAGAGCAAGATTTTAAGTGTCGTGGTACGGAGTCGTGTCGAAAATTTGTCGGTACGATACGACACCGTGTGTGCCGAACAGTGCCGGAGAGTGTCGGTCACAAAAAATATATGTATGCCGACATATAATGACATGCATGAAATATTTGTTTTCTTTAGCAATAAATTTTTTTAATTATTTGTTATATATTTTTATCAAATCTTTTAAATTTTATTAAGAAAATTACTTAGTAAATTTTAAAAAAAGAGGGTTTTGAACTGTGACATTGATACAGATATTGTATCGATATTTTGTTGGCACGATACGACACAGTGAATACGAACTGTGCCGATAGATACTTAAATTCTTACTTAAGAGTGGTTGTTTTTCTGACAGAACCTAGTATAGTCTGCTAAAAATTTAATGGTTGATATCTAAAATTTTAAATTCAAAATTTAATTATTTTATATTTTTAATTAAATATATATTTTTTAAAAAAATTAATAAATTAGATATCTTGCTATCTTTCACTCTTTAGAAATTAGAACAAAAAAAGTACTTGACTTAGGCACTGGTCTCAAAATATAATTTTAACTGTACTTATTTTTCAAAAAAAGAAAAAATAGAAAGCTGCCTAGCTACTTTATATAATTTTTTTTATAAATAAATTTAATTAAAAATATAAAATAATTAGTTTTTGAATTTAAAATATTGATATTCTAAGGTATTTTAAATATAGAAGATTCATTCTTCAACCACAATTGTTGGTGTAATCAAGTCGGACAAAATAGAGAAAAATGGAAGAAAAGAAAGAAGAACCACAACAAAAAATCAAGTAGGACAAATTAGAGAAAAATGGAAGAAAAAGAAGAAGAAAGCTGCAGGCAGGCGAAAAATACCTCCAAATGTAATTACTGTAGTTGCTGTAGCCATCAAATATAATGTGGCATACGAAGTGGACGTCACGTTATAAAAACATGGCTACGAGGTTACTATAAAATCTCTTCATGAACAGAATTATTAGTACGTATTAAGGTACCTACTTCGTACTTTTAAACTTTGAAAGCCTGCTGACGGCTTGCTTAACGTTAGAAAGGCGATAATTTTTTTTTATCAAATATTATTATTTTAAAAATATTTTTTTAAATTTATTTTTATAAAAATTATTTTATAAATGCGATGAATTATTTCACCGATTTTAAAAGTAGATTTTTATAAAATTTTTAAAAAGTCGTGGATGGTTCATCGTTTTTAAATGCTGTGAACCATTCACCGCATTTAAAAGACTTAAGTTTTTATAAAAATTATTCACCGCTTTCATTTAAAATTTACAATAACCTATTTAGTTTTATTAAAAAAAAATATTTCTAATTTAGCATTCTTTCTAAAAAAAATTCATAATCTAATCTTATTTTGATAAATTAGAAAAAAAAATTAGCTTAATAATATTTATATAAATTTATATGTTAATTAAGAAAAAATTTTAATTTTTTCTTTTTCACGAGGCATTATTATTTTTTTATTTTTATAATTTTTGCATCACTTTTAGTTTTAGATAAAAAATATTACTGTATACAATACTATTATGAAAAATTATTTTATATTACTGTAAAATATTTGTATAAAAAATTATATATTATGAATAATATTTCATAATATTTTTAAGTAATAAATAAAATAATATAGGTAAACTTAATATTATTTATTTGATGCGGATGGAAATATTTCTCACTATTATTTTATTATTTTTATTTATAAATATTATAAAATTATATTATCTTTATATTATATATATTTTAAATTATTTTTATTATAATTATTAGTATTATTATTATTAAATATTATATATATATATCCTATTAACAACGCGGGAATTCTTTTTTACAGTACTGCAATCTCCTGTACTTGTTTGTATTCACAAAAAAAAAAGAGCAGTAAAAGATCGAGTGAAACATAGGGGAAAAAAAAACAAAAACAAAAAACAAAAATTTGAAGGCCTTGATTCTCAAAGAAAAGAAAAAAAGGAAAGGAAGAGGTCTCAGCATCAAGGAGAGGCCTTAAATCTAAAAAACTATAAGAAGAAGAAGAAGAAGAAAAATAAAAAATAAAATAAAATATTGTATCTCAGAGCTTTATTCAGCAAGTTCCTGGATGGTGCCCAAGCCCAACCTTGCTCTGCAATGTGCCCGGCCCATGAATTTCTCCCTCCCCATCTCCTTCCTCCTCCTGATCGTCTTCTCCTTTTGCAAATGTTTAGCACTCGTTCCATGAAATCCATCCGTCTCGTCGACGGGCAAGACTCTAGCAACCCACGGTTCGTGAGTCAAACTCTTCTCCGCCGCGTCAGCCAAGGCCAAGCTGGCCCGAACAGCAAGCGCCGCCATGTCCCGTCCCATCAACGGGCCCCGGAGGCTCCCGACGGGGAGAATGAAGTATAACTGGCCGCGTTCGAGGGATTCCTGAGAACCCAAAGGCGGGATCGGCGCGTCGCAGTCCAAATCGTCGGAGCTGCAGAGGAAGCACGAGGGGTGGCTCCTCCCGAGAACCTCGTACGCCTTCATGCCTCCGGAGTACTCCAGCAGATGCCCATCCAAGGTGATAACTTTGGCCGTTGCCGACTGAATCAGATCACCGATGATTTCAGTACCAGAGAAAGAGGATAAGCAAGCGCCCATATATGATTCCTCTTTTTTTTCTTTTTTTTTTCTTTTTCTCTTCTTTTGATCCGTGGAGATCAGAGAGTAGTGTGCGCATATATTTATAGACACAGAGCTGATACGGTCTAAGAATCCTATTAGTCATGAAGCTAGCGGGAAGAGGGGGAGGGAGGAGGGTGACGTGGGCAAAGTCGTCACTTAAAACGAAATTTGCGGGGTGGGGTCCTCCGGAGTCCGGAGTGAGGAACAGGGAGAGCTGCGTTTGGGTCATTGCTGACGAACTAGTCTTCGAGAGCTGTGAGGTGGGTGGGGTTAATTCCACCTGAAAACGAATATATATATATATATATATATATGGAAAAGTCTACCTATACACCCATCCTCCGGATGGAAATCCTACATCTCAAAATTAACGCTCCGGATTACTCTTAAGATAAGAAATAAATTCAGCTATAATATTTTCACTCCTGTTTTTTTAGATTATTATATATTTTTCCTCCACTACTTTCCCTTGTGTACAGGTACCGATACATTATGTACCTGCACACAATTACTCTCTATTTTTTTATTTTTTTTTAAAAAAAATTATGAATAAAAATTTAAAAAAATTTAGAATTTAAATTAAAAAATTAAATTTAAATTTAAAAACTAAATTTGCACAAAATTAAATTAAAATTTTTTCACAAAGTTAAATTTTAAATTATAGTGCCAAGAATGTCCCATAAGAGAAAGACATGATCCGAAAATTAAATATATATTTTTGCAATTTAATAATTGTAAAAGATATTTCAATTTATAATATTTAAATTTTAAAAATATTTAATTTTATTCCAGTTTACATTTTTCTATTTTATTTTATAATAAATTTTGAAACAAATAAAAATATAAAAAATATTTAAATTTAAAAGAGTACCGGTACGCAAGAAAGTGTACCGGTATTGAAAGAGAGGGAGTGAGAATAGAATATTTAAAATATTAGATCAATCTTGGTCGTCCACGTTCGGGGTGTATGATATACACCCCGAACGTAGTTGTACCCCTAGCAGCGTTCTATATATATATAGCTATAGCTACAGCAGAGAAAGAAAAAAAGAAAATTCTAAGATGTCTCCTAATTAATTAAATTATTTTTTTTTAAAAAAATTATTCATTTTATCATAAATTTTGTAAAAATATTTTTATTATATATTTTACAATAAAAATATAATCAGCTTAATATAGATGATATAGTGTGATAGTTATATAATAAATTTTTCCCATGCAAAATAGCCGATGTTGTACTATAGAATTTGTGTACTTGTCTAGGATTGTTTATGCGTCCTTTTTATTTGAACTCTCCTTCGGAGAAGTGGTACGGGCAAGTTACTTTTAGTCCTCGTGAGCCGTATACGGTTGGAAAAGTAATTTTAAGGTTGAAAATAAAATTTTCTTAATAGAGTTTTTTATAATATTTTTTATAAATTTGATTTTAATTTTTAGAATTAATTTTTTTATTTTAAAAGTTTATAATCGGAAAAGGCTAAAATATTTTTTTAAAAATCTGATTCTAAATTTAAAATTAAATTTAAAATTTTAATTTTAAGTTCGAATTCAAAATTAAAATTTAATTTTAAATGTTAAAATTCTAAAATTAGATTTGAAATTCATATATTAAAATTTAAATTATGATTTAGATTTTAACTTCAAATTTAAATATTATATTATTTTAAAATAAAATTTAGTAAAAAAAAAATTTCAACAGTTTTACAAAATTATTTTTCATTTAACATTTTACAGTGCAAATGTGAAGGTCCCTCATTCATGCAAGTGACTTCATCACAGGTGCCAATTTTGCTCTTAATTAGCACATTCATGCAAGTCAGATTTTTTTATTATTGGGAGAGGTGAATTCTTATGATCCATCCTATCGCCTGTTTTGAATCTAGCACTACACTCAGATCCACGGATGCTGATCATTATTAGAACTAGGTAAATACCCGCGCTTCGCTGCGGTAAGTAAAAAATAATTAGATATTAAACATAATTTATAAAATGTAAGAATTTAAAATAATTTAAAATTAGTTCTTTAGAAAAATATCTAAAAAATTATTATATTTGAAATATAAAAATAATTAGGGTAACAAAGTATATTAGCAAAACTATTAAACATTAAAGAGTTTATACTACTTAATATCAAAGTACAATTAGACAATACCAAATATGGAACTAACAAAGTATATTGTCTAATTAGACAATACTTAATAAGTAATTAGACAATACTAAATATGAACCTAAGTATTAAATATTAAACAGCATATATTATTTACAGTAGACAAATATTATATTAGTAAATTGTTTGTAATATGTAATGCTTCATCTTGTCTCTCTATCAGGACGTTTTCCTTCATCGAACCTACAATTAATATGGAAAAATTAATGTTATAAATAGGATATAATTGTATATATACAATTATAAATAAATAATGAAAAGAAGTAATTTAGATCAGATAACTTACGTAAGGCGGAGTTTTTTTCGATGATGTATTTCAGATATATCATCGGCAAAATGACTTGAGCTGCTCATAAAAATATTATCTCAAATTAAAAGATTGGGGAAAAAAGATATTTATACAAAATATCTAAAATATTACTTAATATAAATGGTAGGAAAAATACCTTGAAGAAATTTCTACATTCGGCGATGTTTCTGTAAATAAATCTCTGGTGATTTCCTTGTGAGTAGTAGGAGACTGCAATTGTTCTTCATATTTGATGAGCAAATTTTTAACTATAGGAGACTTCCCTTTGGTATCACAAATAAGAGGAAAAATTTTTAATACTTTAAAAGATATAGCAGCTGATCTATATCGTTGTGTGTCTGGAGTAATTTGGAAAATATGCTCTTGTCCACAAATAGCTTTAATTACAGGAGGAAGTGCAAATTGATCTGAACCAGGTGCAGCAGCTAAAATTTGAGCTGGAATACGGATGAGATCTTGGACTGTCTTCCCAAATATAGTGAAATTAGTAGAACCAGTCGGATCTTCAACAATAACATTTATTTTGTACCTTTCCAGAACAAATATATCAATAATAGAAATTATCAATTAATAATATAAACGAACGTATAATAGTAAATTATTTTTTGATAAAAGTATAAACAATTATTACCATGGAATAGGAGGTTGGTCATTTTCAGAACAGTTTGAGCATAAGAAAACATCACCATATATTTTAACAGATGATTTGCAATTGGGACATGCTTTGTACCACCAACCGAATAATGTGTCGAATTCAATAATTTTCGCTCGACATGTGAACTTCGTGTTCTATTAAGTACAAAGGGAAAAATAAGTAAGGAAGTAAAAAGAATATATATTACATATTCTATAAAAAAATTTACCTGTAAAGATGGGAAATCCAATTCCAACAACTCAGCAATATTTTTGCGATTTAAAGACATTTCTTCTTCAAGAGTAATAATTTGGTCTTGACTTCGATCGATTCGCTCAATTGATTTATCGACAATTTGTAAACTGCAAGTGATAGTTGATAGGTAAGCAAATACTGCAAATTGTATACATAAATTTCTATGTAATATTAATTATTAAAGGATGATTGCCAAACCTTTGCAACATTTTGAGAACTTTTGGAATTTGCAAATCAAGATAAATCTTTGAAGCTGAGCAAGAGGATAGATAAATATTTTCTATATATATAAAGTAATATACAGGTTAGTATTCCTTGTAAATGAATACGCATATATATTTTAAAGCATATGTGCCGATTAGGTTAGAAATTGAGGTTAACCTTTGAATGAACGAATAGTCATTCCAGCAAGAATTAATACAACTGGTTTCTTTCCCTCTTTTTCTTTCTCTAAAATATAAGCGTCATCAAAGTCCAAAGCAAACTTATCCCATAATGTAACAGACAAATCGTTTCTTCTGAAAAAAAAAAATAGAACAGATATTTAGGTCATAAAAGTTAATGAATATATATATATATATATATATATATATATATATATATATATATATATATATATATATATATATATATATAATGTATTATTTTTAAAAGCTTACTCTAAATCTTGTATTTGTAAATTTCTGATCGGTGTCAAAATTTGACCCACATATTTTTGTGTGATATCACTGATAGATGTAATCTGGCCCAAAACATCTTCAAAATATAAAAAATATTAATATTATTATATTAGCAAAGAATATGTAATTATAAAAAGTAAGTTCTGTAAAAAAGGAAAACTGTAATTATGTAAATAAATAATACCTGTGAGAACAGCATCATTATTATATTTCTGTTTCTGAACTTCAGAAAAGGTTATAAAATTAAAACTATACAATGGTAGTTTCTCTGTATCTTCTTCAAGTAGGGTTAAAGAGGTCCATTTATTAATCTGTACCATGTAGCGACGATCAATAGCTGCATATTTTTTTTTGTTAGGAATCCCGTTGAATTTTTCTATTAGGTAAGCACTTCCTTCAGTTATGCGAGATCGGATTTCTTCTGCATCTTGTTTCCGAATTGTTCCTTGTAAAGAATATGCCTAATGAAAATCACAGTAAGACAATAGTATTATTTCATTTTTTTGTAGAAGACAAAATGTGAACATGTATAATATAAAGGGGTAAAAGAATAAGAAAACTGAAGGCTAATCAAATTTCGGTTGTAATTACCTTTTCATCAACCAAAAGACAGTCAAGACTAAATATATCTCCTTTCATGAATGGTGCAGTTGACTCCCATATTCGGCAGATTCTCGCTTTGATCTTGTAGTTTTGGCGTTGTAATGATAATTCCGATAATAATGTGTATTCCATGATTATATTATAGCTGAAATTGAAGGAATGGGATATCATATGGAATATGTAGGAAGATAATATTACAAATCTTCAAATATTTCATGGTAAACAATATTCCTGGTATATCCTTCAGGTACTTTATCTTTATTTTTTATAAAGATTCGCAATCCTTCTCTAGAAGTAACTCTTGAAATTGCCACATAGAGTTGACCATGAGAGAAAACTGGCTGAGATAAATAAATGCCAACTCTCTGCAATGTTTGGCCCTGACTTTTATTTATCGTCATTGCATAGCTCAAACGTATTGGAAACTGTCGTCTTTTCAAAATGAATGGCCATTTTGAATCAGTCACATTAATGACAATGCGAGGAATATAAACCATTTCACCAATATGGTTACCAGTGAAAATTTGCGCTTCAATAATTTTAGAAGAAAACTGAGTAACCAACAATCTTGTACCATTGCAGAGACCAGAACTTTGATTAATATTTCGAAGTAACATTATAGGTGCCCCTACTTTTAATTTTAATTCATGATGGGGGACCCCGTTAAATTTCAAAGAGTTCAAAAAATCCACTGGATAAAGTATATCATAATCTTCAGCATTTGCGGATGAATTATGCACTGAATCTGAACTCAAGTATGCTTGTTCTTCACCTGGTACTAAAGAAAGTACGTATGTATTAATATCATCAACTATTTCATTTATTGGTGTAACAATTGCTCTATCCCTTAGATAAGCTGGCTTATTATAATTTTCTTGAATATTATCATATACATCCTGAACAATACTTTCAATTCCATTATCGTTATTTTTTATAAGCAGATCATCAGGAATTTGTATCCAAGTAGCTTCCTCTTCTCCATCTAATTTAATAGTATGTATTTTGCCATCTCCAATATCCAACACCCATTTACTAAATTCAGCCAAAGATAAAGTAGCGGCTTCGTTTGCAAGAGAACCCTGTAACAACCTCATATTTGTTTGCAGCCGGAAAAGCCGAACTTTGTTCCAAATCGGAGATCGTGTAAGGGATGCATTAATAATATCATGTCGAGTACCGCCTACAACAACTGGAAGTATCTGTCTAAAATCCCCTCCTAAAAGAACAGTCTTTCCTCCAAAGATTTTGTGGCCAGTAGCTGTATCATCTGTTTGTAAAATATTCCTGTAGTGATTTATCTAAAGCCTCAAAACAATTTCTATGATTCATAGGTGCTTCGTCCCAAATAATTAAGCTAGTATAGGCTACCAATTTTGCCAGTTGCGTTCCTTTTTTAATTTCACAAACTGAACACTCATCAATTTTAATTGGTATCTTAAACCTCGAGTGTGCTGTACGGCCACCAGGTAGCAAAAGTGATGCTATTCCTGAAGAGGCTACAGCCAAGACCACTTTCCCTTCTGATCGTAGTTTTGAAATAATAGTCTTCCAAAGATAAGTTTTCCCTGTTCCACCATGTCCATAAACAAATATGAAGTCTCCAATATTTTCATATACAGAAAGCAGAACAGCATTATATATTTTTCTTTGCTCATCATTTAATCCGCTGAACAATTGTGCATGGTCATCTTTTAAGGTATCTACATTATAATCTGTTTCTTCTCTGAGTAGCCTATTATTAGACCGATCAAGGATAGACCTATTAGGCACAGGTAAATTGAAATGATCAAGGGAACTTCCATTCTTATTGAACAAAATGTCGAGTTCAAATAAAACGTGATTTTGGACTTCACTTTGGGGTAATCTAAGATTTTGAATCCCAAGGATATTCCTCAATCTGTATAAAATATCATCAGCTAATAATTCCCAAAATTCTTCCCACAATTTAATTGGATTTGAAACTTCACAGAACATGACCAAAGTTACAAATAGTTTCCTCAGTTGACTCGAAGAAGACCAAAGCGATGCCTCCCTTAGCGCTTCTGCCCACTCTCTATCATTTCCGAGTAGTCCAAGAGCATCACATGCAGATCGAAATGTCTCGTGAATAATACCATTGACAGTTCTAATTTCTTTATAATTTGAAGGACCTTTCACTATATTCAAGAGCATTCGCAGAAAATAAAGTTCTCATGCACTTGGATGAACATAAACTATTCTACCTATACGGTTGCCTTGTTTTCGACTCGACCAAAATTTATCTCGTGAATGCCATACCCATTTAGTCGGAAATTCTACATACGTGAGTTCGCGAGCATTGTCATTAGTTTGATTTATTTCCATCCATGCTGTGAACATTGTTTTCCCAATATCAGGACGATCTAGTAAATTTTCTAAGTTCTCATCTTCACGGTAGGTAACATTATTCATCATTGGAAGATGAACAGTTAATCTTTCAACAGATGGTTGCCTGAAATGAATATCAAAATCGAATAACCTCCAAATAGCCTCGTATGCCGATAAATAGCGGCAATCAAGGTATTGTTTGATTTCGTCAACTTGTTTATAACGATGAGTAGAACAAACAATATCAGAATCAACGTTATTTTCTATAATAACTGCTGAACGATCTGGACCTTTATTAATATATTTGAATAAATATTTTATAAGTCGTGATTTATTGCACCATTCAACATTAATATGTGCCTGATATTTAAGAAGTAATGGTAAGTTATGAGGGACAACAAATCTGTTGTCAAGGTTAATTCCATTTTTAAGAACACTTCTTCCGTTATTTCTTCTTCTATATATTGGAAATCCATCATCATTCACTATTGTGTCATTATTGTATTCCTTTGGAAAATGTTTCGAGCAATAACCTTTTACCATACAGGGTGCTCCTAATCTTGCAGCTCCACATGGACCATGTATCATAAATTTTTCGACAGCTGCATAACCATCCGGGTTAGTATCTTTATCAGGTATCTCAGCTGAAATGATCGAATCAATTTCAACATTCGTTAAGTATTTATGGTTGACATGCAACCATACCAAAATGTGCACATGTGGAAGTCCTCTTTTTTGAAATTCAACTGTGTATAACTCTGCATGAAAATAATGAACTAAAACAATTAACATTGTGAATGAACAAATTATTTGTTTTTTAGTTTATAAATACGGAAAAAATTTGTAATAACCACATACCAGCTATGGATGGACCAAAGAAATGGTTTTTCTTTATATCAGACATAAACAATTCTAATTTCATCTTGAAGACTCGACTAACAATATCAGGTCTATCTTCAGGCCGTTGGCCCGGAATAAAATGTAGGGCATCCCGTATTTCTTGCCACTGTGCGTTACATGTAAATGTAATAAATAAGTCGGGAGGTCCACAGTGCCTACATATGGCAATAGCATCGTAATAATTCTGGATCATATAACGTGGACCAGCAGTAAAAGTTGAGGGCAATATAATTCTTTTTCCAATAGCATTACCATCAACATCACCTTGCACAACAGCATCTTTTATACCTTTATATATTTCAGATCGCAAGTTCGATTGGTTCTTTCTGATATATCCGAGCCTTTCTTCTTCAACACATGAGAATGCATCTACTATATATTGCTGGAAAAGTCTTCCCCCACGTATGAGAGTTTTTCCCTCACGTGTTCTATTCTGAATCCTATATGCATAAAACTCACGCATTGTAACGTATTGTCTGGAATTTGTTTTTCTACGGGACTCTTGACTACATTCAATGCCCAAGCTAAACCCATCTTCACCAAATGGGAATAATATAGGATATTGCATAGCCATAAAAGAGGGATGTAAATCACTAATACGTTTGAGGCCACTTGTCTTATTTTCGACAACAATGTCTCGATGTCCATCTGCACAACCGAGGTCGCCAATAATCAGACCAGCAATTTCAGCACAAGTTGGAGGATTATACTGTGTTGTGGCTATATTTCGAGTACCAATCAACCGTAATCTAATCGGTAAGTAATCACTTTCTTTAAAACGATCTCTGGCCATTCGGAATGCTTTAACAATAACATTTTCAGTATCAAACATTTTTATCAGATCCGCAACAATATCCTTGTCAATATTCAGAGGATCACTACTTGACCCAAAAACATTCATTCTATTGGTAAGTTCATTTTCTGTGTCATAGATATATAATTGAGCAAATTTAGGTTGTTGGCCATCAATAGGAAGAAGAGAACCCATTATGTGATAATTTTGACCACTGATTCTAAATATATACGGTCCTGGTTTCTTATTAATATCAACATCTATTTTCGCACCTATAGAGGTAAAAGAGAACATGGAATTGTAGACTCTAATATTTTCTCGAAATTTGGTAGTTTCTCTAGACCCTCGATAATTTAATAGAACATCGAGTATATCCGGTGTAGCTCGTAGTAACGGTAAGGAGATCCTTCCTTCTTGGCAACATAAAGAAAATCTTGGGGTTCGTTGGTTTTGATGCTTGTAAATTCTCTCGTTATACCATAGTAAAGCTCCACATGATTGACATTCATATTCTGGCAACCCTAAATATGAAGATACGACGTCCCTTATTTGTGGTACGACTTCCGTTATTTGCGGTAAGTGTGTACCTTCCAAATTGTAATGCGAAAAATTATGATCATCATTATGAATAATAAGTCCATTATTTGTATCTTCTGTGCGATTTCTCCGACATCTATTCTTAGCTTCGGTTATTACTTTCTTCCTTTTTCTACGATTTTCTCTACATATTGATAATATGAGTTCATCCTTTAGGGTGCACTGAGAATGGTCGTCACGGATAATTTGACTATTTATAATTTGTACACGATTCATCTCCCGAGATTTATTCTTGCGTTCAGTGAGATATCGTTTTCTTTTTTTTCGATTTTCTCTACATATTGATGATATATCCATTGTATCCTGAAATATTAAAAAAGGTATTTAAAAAATATGCAGAAGTAAAGAAATAAATATGCGAGTATTATATAAAAACTATATAAATAGAGAAGGACAATTGAAGGAATTGAGTAGGCCAAAAAAAATAATAATCATAAAAAATACGCAGTAGTACCTTAATAGTCAAGGAAGGTTTTCACGTAGGATCGTCGACCAGCAAACCAGCAGAATTTGTACGGAAGCAGGTAGTACTAACTGTCGCTAGAAAACAAAATGGCAAAAATAGACTGCAATAATTAGAGTTGTATTGCCAGCTACTATTAAGTTATGAATATTTGGTTATATACTCAAGTAGAGATGGCGAAAATAAGAGTAAAAACTATTAATAATGAGGAACAAAACATTATAATCTCCTTCAAAATAACGCTGGGAAATGCGTAAAGCAAAAATATAAAAAAAATATTCAAAATGAGAAATTTGAGGTAAAAAGTAAAAAAAGATTACAAATAAAACAAAAACAATATCTCCTACAAAATAACGCTGGAAAATGTAAAAAAATATTCAAAATATAAAAAAGAAAAGTAAAAAAAATCTTAATGAGCTTGTATTAGGCCATCCGTAACTCTCCATGAGTTGGTTGCCCAATAAGTAGACGATTTGCGTAAGCAAACCCACCAAAGAGAAAGGAATCTCAGCGAGATGGCAGCATGAGAGAGGGAGGGACGCCGTGCACAGGCACGATCCGAAGAGGGCACACATGCGCCATACCGGTGCGACAACGGCGCCATAGAGAGAGTGGCAGCCATTTGGCGCAAGAGAGAAGGCGAAGACAGGAACCGCCAGAAGAGACGGCTGGAGAAGGGGGGCGGGACGTCTCTTCGTGGAAATTTTGTGCCGTACCGAATGCGATCATAGGACCGAAGGGAGAGAGAGGCGTTCGGCGTGAGAGTGAAGACATGCTAAGGATTGGAGCAGATGTGCTGATGGCATGTGAGCTGGCATGTGCAGTGCCAGCATGTCGGTGGCATGCTCTCATGCCACAGTTATTAAAACTTTGTGTGTGGACTGGAAAAGAGGATACTATCTGAATTAATATTTCGTATGTGCTTGTTCTTCGTACACGTATGCTAGAAATTTCAGTTATTTATATAGGGTTTGTGAACCCTTTCGGTCACTTCTGCCTGATTCATTTGGTTGAGCTCCTACCCTTTTGCTTCAGGCCTGCACAAAACAAACGTATTTGCCTATGATTTTTTTAAGAGTAAAAACTGCAGTAGCACATAAACAATATTTTATTCATTAATGATCTTTGTCCTTATATTTATTGAGCTTCGTATGAACTATCCGCCAGGTCCGCACGACCGTATATATTAAATGGGATAAAATAAATGTACTATCACAAACCTTAATTGTAATTAAAAGATGGGAGAAGAGCCTAAGGATGTTTATACTGGTAAATAATCCATATATAGTATAAGTATTATATCTAGTCAAAGAGGAACGAACAAATAATTTATAAAAAAACTACATTTATTTTTTAAAAACTGCATGTGTTTAAAAACTGCATTTATTAAAAAAACTGCAGTATTAAAGTAAGATTATATTCTTAGTTTAGTATTGCTGAGAAGGGGTTGTTTCCTTCCCAGTAATACTAAAGTCCCGATATATATTCTTAGGTTACATTTCTCTTATTCTTTTTCTCTTTTTGTTTGTAACATAATCATAATAAATTCCCCATAAATATATATATATATATATATATATTTATTTATTTATTTATTTATATATATATTCAATTTTAACTATTGATTATAAAGTTAGAACTATTTATTCTTCGCAAGTATTGTCTACTATGAATTAGTGAAAAGAAGTATATATACTTATATGCTTATCAGTCTTTATGTACTATGCACCGTAAAAATAAGTTATGAATGAGAATTCGCGGGTAAAGTAGATTGCAAGTTAATATCACCACCGAGTTAATTATCGTATCAAATAAATAAGTAATAAGCATATCTTATTTAATTCTACGTTGTAAAATTTCTTCCAGATTGTGTGTCTACTATCTCGGGAAGCGATATGTTCGTAGATTTATTAAAAAGTGTTACATTTAGTAAGTATTGAGTACATATAATTCTATATGAATGTACTGAAATAGGAACGAACTCCTTTCATATTAGATAGCGTTACATATGTATAAGACCCTAATAAATATAAGTTGCTTCAATAATTGCCAAGTTCTATAAAATGGTAATTACACTTTTAAGAATATGGAATCCAAAATATTTAATTGAGCATGAATAAGTGTTGTCACGCCCCGGGGCGATACTGCGCCCCGGCTCGCCAACAGATCCGCCGCCCATACGGGAAGCCCCGTATAGGCGTAGCGACTAACCTGCAAGGAAACATCTACACTAGCAGATATCAGAGCTGAAAGAGAAAAGCTGGAAAGAAATACATAAAATAAAACTACAACTTTTAAATATACAGACCATCCTCACCAGAATACAGGAGTCTCTCATAAAAGCAGGAAAGGAAGGTACAACTCAAAACCTCACTACAAAAGTCACTCGACATAACACACACCAAAATGGAACTGGGGTACATCTACTCACACACAGAAGACGACAGGAGGGGATCTATCTCGCGACGCCCTTACCTCGGTCAGAAGGAGCTGGATCAGCAACAGAAGCTGCAGGAACTGGAGCAGAAGTCCCTGGGGAGAAAACACCACGACGGGTGTGAGAACTACATCCCACAGTAGTTCTCAGTGGGTGCCGCCAACAAGCCCGACGGTCTGCCCACTAAGTCTACCAGAGGCAAAGGTAACATATGCAGTGCTATAAGGAAAGCTGGGAAAGGTAACTCTACAGCTACTATGCCTCTATCTAGATGCTCAACAGTGGAACAGAAAGAACATAATGCCACAACTAACTCTCCTCCCTGATCACCCAATCAAAACTGACTGCCACATCGGGTCCAGTCAAACCTGCGCCAACCTACTGCCGTTACGTCCCGGAGGAGCGGACTTACGTAGGGCGTCCGTGGCTGCCAACAAAAGCACAGCCAGAGGGACCACTGCAACAACAAGTCGCTAAAGAACATCTCAAACTCACACCGGTACACAACCCGGTCTCGCCTACTCCGGAGTGGCCCTCGAGGGGAGCGACCCGCTCGAGTCAAAGTAACCCATAAGTATCACTGTATAGTATCACTGTAAAGCTCAAATGTGGCTCATGCAGGCTATGATCCAATCCTCGATCAATAAGATCGACTACCAAACAAATCACTGACTCACACACTAGCTGGAATCTACGCAGCTGAAACCCACTGTCTCTCTGACAGTTTCCAAGAACCCAGATCTACCATCACTATCACTCTCCCAAAGAAATCAAATCTATAGACTGCTATCAACTCCACTCGGTCCCCAGACACGAGTGCAAATGCATCCCACAACCAACCGACCTCTCGGCCCACAACTCGGGCGAGGAAAAGCTAAGTCCATAGTGAAATGAAGTATCGTGATGTGGAATGTCTAGAGCAATAAAAACCTAGCCCAAGTTGGAGTTTTTCTACAGACTGGCTGAACATGATACATATGACAGGGGTGCTAGGTCAAATTCCAAGATTTCATTACTTAACATAGTGCAGGAATCAAAAGATTCAACAACTGATATACAAGATACAACATACAGTTTTACACATGCTAATACTCCAATTTCTAACATGCATGATCCTACACACATAGAATTAGTACACAGTCCAGAGTTCTTGGAAGCAAGGTCACCCACCTGAAAGTGCTAACTGTCCAAAATCGCACAGCTGAGAAAGCCCACAACTGTCAAATCACAAATCCCACCAAGCTAACAACACGGTAGAAGTGCTCACAAACTCCTGGGTACAAACATACACCAAAATTACACTTTAATTCACACAAATTCCACATTCCCAAAATCTGTGGTGAACAGTCCCATTAACACGAAATTTTCACCTGAAAAACTTCCTCCAAAAATTCCAATAAAAATATGACGGCAATTCTCGCGAAGAGTAGATGTCGATAGAGTCCTGAAACGTCGAATTCCGATGTCCGGATGAGGAGATAAAAATCCGACAAGTAGGTGCTGTCCAAATCAACCAACAGTCGCAAAGGGGGTTAAAAATGTACCCAGAACCCCAAGAAAAGCTCGGATCCAGAAAAAGTGTCCAACACGAAAAATGTAGATTTACCTCTTACGAAACCGTCACCGCAGAAATCGTCCAAAAATAATGTCGGGGTAGCCCGGTAGACCTCCCGGACTAAACTGCGACGGAAATGGGCCTCCAACAGTAGATCGTCGCTCCGCACCCCGATGCAGAAGTCGCCGTCGTCGCGGCCTCCAAAAATCCTGAGCTTCCGCCAAAAGATGCACAAGAGGGAGAGAAACAACTTTGGTGAAGAACACAAGTGGAGAAACCCTCGGGAAAAGGCTCCAAGGCGAGTCCCAAGAGGCCTATTTATAGGCCTCACCCGGAAAAAGCCAAAAAACAAGTCATTGGGCTTTTGGGCCCAACTTTCGGGCGCCCGGAACATTCGGGCGGCTACAGTGTTGGGCCGGCCCAACACTGTTCACGCCCGAATCCACCAGGAGCCGCCACGTGGCCCGCCGAACAGCAAACAGCTGTTCGGCCCACCCACTGGCTGCCACGTGGCCCGCCCCCGCACAGTGAGGCGGTTGGCGCCCACCAATCAGCGGGCGACACGTGTCCTCCCCGGTTGACCCGCTGACCGGTCGGCGGCCGCGCCGGGCGCGCGGCATGGCCCCGACGTGGGCACGCGCCCCGAGGCACCGACCCCGACTCCGTGCGCCGCGCACGGTGCGCCCGCGAACCAGAGGGTGACACGTGTCCCCTACACCCGGTCCACGCATTCAACTGGAATTCTGTGGACCGCGCCGCATGCACCGACCAACCGGAGGCTGCCACGTGGCCCCGCATTGGTCCATGCACCGCCGCGCTCACACCGGTAGACCGCGCGCCTTGCGCCCGCCAATCAGGCGGTGCCACGTGTCCATGCGCCGGGTCTGTGCACCCCGCCGCGCAGCTCTGTGGACCGCGCATCCTGAACCGGCCAATGACAGGCCGCCACGTGGCATTCCGGCGGTCTACGGCCCCTCCCATGCACCATTTTCCACTGAAAACTTCCGGGAGTCCGTTATTGGGCATCCGGACTCAGAAATAAACAAGCAAATAGCCGTTTTCAAGCGTTTTTCCGTGCTGAATCCATTTCCGACCTCTGTTGGGCCTAATTCTTTTCCGAAATTTCGGCAAACTCAGCCGAAGGCCTACACAGCTATTAATAACACACAGGGTCCATCTGTGGCATCCCATTGACGCACCATGGGCCAGATACACCAACGCTAGGTGCTCTAACAGTGGATTCATCGGAAGAACGCTGCATGGGAATTTGGGCCACTACAAATGTGGTTTTAGAAAAGAGGTACATTTATTGACAGTCGAATACATATAAATCTTTATGAATCAGCCCAAATAAAGGAAAAAAATTAATCATTTTAACCAAAAAACTATATGTATACGACAGTCAACGAATATAAGTCTCTTCTGACAATACCTTATGTCGGGCCCAGGAAAGTTTATATTAAGCTAGAATTATTTAACTTCTACGTTCTACTTTCACTTCTGGCTATTTAGAAAAGAGGTACATTCATTGACAGTCGAATACATATAAATCTTTATGAATCAGCCCAAATAAGAAATGAGATTTCTTTATTAAATAGGCAGTCTTAACAAAGAACTATATGTATACGACCGTCGACAAATATAAGGCTCTTCTGAGAATACCTACATATAAGACAGGGAAGAAATGTAAGCATCCTATGACAACACCTTATGATTGTTGTTTCCTAATCATAAAGGTCTACCCAAGCTGTAATTCATTTTTGAACCTATTTACCTTTTAATAGAGATTTTTTTTTCCGACCTTTTTTCCTTTTTTTTTTATATTTATTTTTCCCCATTCCTATACATGTAACTCCTTTTTGAATTTTTTTTTTTCCTAAACCCTAAACCCTAAATATATATGCCTTGTTTTTTTGTTCCGTGCTCGAATGGGAACAGAGGTAGAATGACAACAAACTAATAGAAAAGAACAAATCGAGGTAAAGTTCCTTTGTACACAACTACCTAACTGATGGCTCTATCAAGTAGACGACTATATTTTGAAAAGGGAAATACTAAGGGCGTGGGCGGCGCCGCTCGCTGTAAATTGTAAAGCTTGTATTTAAATTCTAATATTTTCAAACTGACCTAAATATATTTACTAATTAATTGTTTACATTAATATTTACAATTTATATTTCAAAACCAAATAACGCCGCTTTCAAATGTAAGTTGCACTTTTAAACCTGTAAATTGCAAAACAGGTTATAACTAAATTTTGCTTCAGAGGAAACAAATCCGAAAGAATGTAAACAAAAGTGTAAATTTTGATTCTATTTTCACTTTTGGATTTCAAGGAAAATGCGAACTTAAAATACAAATTTAATTTAACGCCGGAAACATTAAGAATATTCTTAAGTGTATAGGTACGTAAGTATGTGATTGTATTTTAATTTAAGCGTAATGTTTCAAATAAGAGTTCAGTAAGAATATTGGATACAAACGTGATTGTAAGAAAATGACCTTTTTTTTTGTCGTTTTTGTAAGCATATGTGTATAAGCATATAAGCATATAAGTATGTGATTGTATAAGCATGTGAATGTATAAGCATGTGATTGTATAACCATGTGAGTGCATAAGTATCTAAGTGCATAAGTATGTAAGTGCATAAGTATGTAAGTGCATAAGTATGTAAAAGTATAACTATGTAAGACTGTAAGCATGTAAGAGTATGCATATGTAAGAGTGTAAGCATGTAAGAGTATACATATGTAAGTACGTAAATGTATAAGTATATTAGTGTATACGTATATTAGTGTATAAGTATATTAGTGTATAAGTTTATAAGCGTAAGATCTTTAGTTTATAAGCGTAAGTTCATAAGTTTATATAAGTTCATAAGTTTATATAAGTTCATAAGTTTATATAAGTTCATAAGTATATAAGTATATAAGTATATAAGTATATAAGTATATAAGTTTAATAATTGCAATTGTATATGTGTGTGTATATATGTGTATAAGCACATATAAGTAGTGTATACGTATATGAGTATATAAGTAAAGTTTATGTAAGTTTGTAAGCAAATTATCGTAAGTGTATAAGTATGTGTATATACAGGTGTATAAGCATATATAAGTGTATACATATATGAGTATAAGTAATATATAAGTGTATAAGTGCGTAAGTATGGTTGAGTATCAACCAAGTGTATATAAGCATGCGTAAGTTCCTGTATGTATGCGGAAGTGTGTGTAGGTGTGTATAAGTATGCAAATCAAAGCATGAAGTGGAAGCAAACTCAGAAGTACTAATCCATATATGTTCGCAGAGAGATAGGCAGAGAGAGGCAGAGAGAGAGAAGGGAAGAGAGAGAAAGGCGCAGACCTCAGTAATCCATGAGAATTCATGTATTAGACCATCTAGAACTTCAATGATCTGGTTGTCTAAGAGAGTATCAACTGCAACCAAAAGGTTCCATGTATAACACCATGTAAAACTGTTAATGTCTCCGTAACTCTCCATGAGTTGGTTGCCCAATAAGTAGACGATTTGCGTAAGCAAACCCACCAAAGAGAAAGGAATCTCAGCGAGATGGCAGCATGAGAGAGGGAGGGACGCCGTGCACAGGCACGATCCGAAGAGGGCACACATGCGCCATACCGGTGCGACAACGGCGCCATAGAGAAAGTGGCAGCCATTTGGCGCAAGAGAGAAGGCGAAGACAGGAACCGCCAGAAGAGACGGCTGGAGAAGGGGGGGCGGGACGTCTCTTCGTGGAAATTTTGTGCCGTACCGAATGCGATCATAGGACCGAAGGGAGATAGAGGCGTTCGGCGTGAGAGTGAAGACATGCTAAGGATTGGAGCAGATGTGCTGATGGCATGTGAGCTGGCATGTGCAGTGCCAGCATGTCGGTGGCATGCTCTCATGCCACAGTTATTAAAACTTTGTGTGTGGACTGGAAAAGAGGATACTATCTGAATTAATATTTCGTATGTGCTTGTTCTTCGTACACGTATGCTAGAAATTTCAGTTATTTATATAGGGTTTGTGAACCCTTTCGGTCACTTCTGCCTGATTCATTTGGTTGAGCTCCTACCCTTTTGCTTCAGGCCTGCACAAAACAAACGTATTTGCCTATGATTTTTTTAAGAGTAAAAACTGCAGTAGCACATAAACAATATTTTATTCATTAATGATCTTTGTCCTTATATTTATTGAGCTTCGTATGAACTATCCGCCAGGTCCGCACGACCGTATATATTAAATGGGATAAAATAAATGTACTATCACAAACCTTAATTGTAATTAAAAGATGGGAGAAGAGCCTAAGGATGTTTATACTGGTAAATAATCCATATATAGTATAAGTATTATATCTAGTCAAAGAGGAACGAACAAATAATTTATAAAAAAACTACATTTATTTTTTAAAAACTGCATGTGTTTAAAAACTGCAGTTATTAAAAAAACTGCAGTATTAAAGTAAGATTATATTCTTAGTTTAGTATTGCTGAGAAGGGGTTGTTTCCTTCCCAGTAATACTAAAGTCCCGATATATATTCTTAGGTTACATTTCTCTTATTCTTTTTCTCTTTTTGTTTGTAACATAATCATAATAAATTCCCCATAAATATATATATATATATATATATATATATATATATATATATATATATATATATATATATATATATATATATATATATATATATATATATATATATATATATATATTATTTATTTATTTATTTATATATATATTCAATTTTAACTATTGATTATAAAGTTAGAACTATTTATTCTTCGCAAGTATTGTCTACTATGAATTAGTGAAAAGAAGTATATATACTTATATGCTTATCAGTCTTTATGTACTATGCACCGTAAAAATAAGTTATGAATGAGAATTCGCGGGTAAAGTAGATTGCAAGTTAATATCACCACCGAGTTAATTATCGTATCAAATAAATAAGTAATAAGCATATCTTATTTAATTCTACGTTGTAAAATTTCTTCCAGATTGTGTGTCTACTATCTCGGGAAGCGATATGTTCGTAGATTTATTAAAAAGTGTTACATTTAGTAAGTATTGAGTACATATAATTCTATATGAATGTACTGAAATAGGAACGAACTCCTTTCATATTAGATAGCGTACATATGTATAAGACCCTAATAAATATAAGTTGCTTCAATAATTGCCAAGTTCTATAAAATGGTAATTACACTTTTAAGAATATGGAATCCAAAATATTTAATTGAGCATGAATAAGTGTGGTTTTAGAAAAGAGGTACATTTATTGACAGTCGAATACATATAAATCTTTATGAATCAGCCCAAATAAAGGAAAAAAATTAATCATTTTAACCAAAAAACTATATGTATACGACAGTCAACGAATATAAGTCTCTTCTGACAATACCTTATGTCGGGCCCAGGAAAGTTTATATTAAGCTAGAATTATTTAACTTCTACGTTCTACTTTCACTTCTGGCTATTTAGAAAAGAGGTACATTCATTGACAGTCGAATACATATAAATCTTTATGAATCAGCCCAAATAAGAAATGAGATTTCTTTATTAAATAGGCAGTCTTAACAAAGAACTATATGTATACGACCGTCGACAAATATAAGGCTCTTCTGAGAATACCTACATATAAGACAGGGAAGAAATGTAAGCATCCTATGACAACACCTTATGATTGTTGTTTCCTAATCATAAAGGTCTACCCAAGCTGTAATTCATTTTTGAACCTATTTACCTTTTAATAGAGATTTTTTTTTCCGACCTTTTTTCCTTTTTTTTATATATTTATTTTTCCCCATTCCTATACATGTAACTCCTTTTTGAATTTTTTTTTTTCCTAAACCCTAAACCCTAAATATATATGCCTTGTTTTTTTGTTCCGTGCTCGAATGGGAACAGAGGTAGAATGACAACAAACTAATAGAAAAGAACAAATCGAGGTAAAGTTCCTTTGTACACAACTACCTAACTGATGGCTCTATCAAGTAGACGACTATATTTTGAAAAGGGAAATACTAAGGGCGTGGGCGGCGCCGCTCGCTGTAAATTGTAAAGCTTGTATTTAAATTCTAATATTTTCAAACTGACCTAAATATATTTACTAATTAATTGTTTACATTAATATTTACAATTTATATTTCAAAACCAAATAACGCCGCTTTCAAATGTAAGTTGCACTTTTAAACCTGTAAATTGCAAAACAGGTTATAACTAAATTTTGCTTCAGAGGAAACAAATCCGAAAGAATGTAAACAAAAGTGTAAATTTTGATTCTATTTTCACTTTTGGATTTCAAGGAAAATGCGAACTTAAAATACAAATTTAATTTAACGCCGGAAACATTAAGAATATTCTTAAGTGTATAGGTACGTAAGTATGTGATTGTATTTTAATTTAAGCGTAATGTTTCAAATAAGAGTTCAGTAAGAATATTGGATACAAACGTGATTGTAAGAAAATGACCTTTTTTTTGTCGTTTTTGTAAGCATATGTGTATAAGCATATAAGCATATAAGTATGTGATTGTATAAGCATGTGAATGTATAAGCATGTGATTGTATAACCATGTGAGTGCATAAGTATCTAAGTGCATAAGTATGTAAGTGCATAAGTATGTAAGTGCATAAGTATGTAAAAGTATAACTATGTAAGACTGTAAGCATGTAAGAGTATGCATATGTAAGAGTGTAAGCATGTAAGAGTATACATATGTAAGTACGTAAATGTATAAGTATATTAGTGTATACGTATATTAGTGTATAAGTATATTAGTGTATAAGTTTATAAGCGTAAGATCTTTAGTTTATAAGCGTAAGTTCATAAGTTTATATATGTTCATAAGTTTATATAAGTTCATAAGTTTATATAAGTTCATAAGTATATAAGTATATAAGTATATAAGTATATAAGTTTAATAATTGCAACTGTATATGTGTGTGTATATATGTGTATAAGCACATATAAGTGTATACGTATATGAGTATATAAGTAAAGTTTATGTAAGTTTGTAAGCAAATTATCGTAAGTGTATAAGTATGTGTATATACAGGTGTATAAGCATATATAAGTGTATACATATATGAGTATAAGTAATATATAAGTGTATAAGTGCGTAAGTATGGTTGAGTATCAACCAAGTGTATATAAGCATGCGTAAGTTCCTGTATGTATGCGGAAGTGTGTGTAGGTGTGTATAAGTATGCAAATCAAAGCATGAAGTGGAAGCAAACTCAGAAGTACTAATCCATATATGTTCGCAGAGAGAGAGGCAGAGAGAGGCAGAGAGAGAGAAGGGAAGAGAGAGAAAGGCGCAGACCTCAGTAATCCGTGAGAATTCATGTATTAGACCATCTAGAACTTCAATGATCTGGTTGTCTAAGAGAGTATCAACTGCAACCAAAAGGTTCCATGTATAACACCATGTAAAAATGTTAATGTCTTGCTTGTCTCAAAGACCAGCAAACTGCATCATTTCTTCTCCACTATTGCAGGAGTAAAGAAGGTTATTCGGCACAACACAATAAGTGTCCCTATAAGAACTGTTGATCACTTACAATCCATACAGGCGCAGACGCACGCGCGCGCGCACACACACACGCACACACACAGACACACACACGCGCACACACGCGCACACACGCACACACACACACACACACACACATAAAGAGAGACAAAGAGAGAGAGAGAGGGGGGGAGGGAGGGGAGAGAAAGGGAGGGAGAGGTATAAAAATGCATTTAAAAGTAAGAAATATGTAGGCCTATCCCTTGGCAGCCAAGTTTATAATCATGTTAGCTCAAGTGTAAGTGCGTAAGCGTATATATATATATAAGCATGTAAGTATATAAGTGTATATATGTATATATATATAAGTTCGTAAGCATATAAGCATATAAGCATATAAGTGTGCAAGGGTATGAGTATATAAGTATAAAAGCAATATATAACTGTATAAGTGCATATGTGTGTAAGTACGCAAAAGTATCCAGTAAGTATGTATAAGTATAGGTAGTAAGTATACATAGTAGCCAGTAAGTATGCATAAGTATAGGCAATAAGTATATATATGTGTAATAAGCGTGCGTAAGTATTTGTAAGTATGCATAAGTGCATGGAAGAATGCAAAACAAAGCATTAAGTGGAAGCTGTGAGTGTGCAAAACAAAGCATGAAGTGGAACCAAACCGGATCTACTTATCCATATATATATTGTCACGCCCCGAGTTTTGAAAAGCAGGCTAAATTTTTTTTTTTTTGAATAAATCAGAGTTTGCAAAACGGGCGTAACAGACCGCCACACATATAGAAAATCCCCTATCCGAAAGGATAGGGTCTCTCCTATACATGCACGGCTAGGCTAATCCAATCCTCAATCAGAGAGCAATAAACATCTCAACTGCTACAATACTAATCATCAGGGATAATCTAAACATCATACTATCATCAAACTGAATTAACATAAATGAAAGTCAACTACAGATAATCGGGGATCTCAATCATCGATCTATGTCATCAGGGGGGCAGCTCTATCGCGACAGGCTCACTGGATCGTCCCGACATCTCACCACCCGACAGATCTGCAACAGTCACCCGAGGGTGTGAGACACACCGGAGTGTATCCCAGTGGGCACGACGAGCCGAGAAGTAGCTAATCGTACCTACTGGGTACTAAAATCTGCGGATAGTAAGAATCATAGGGTAAAGCTGAACAATAAAGCAAATCTACTGATAATCAACAGAATCCACAGATAGGCTAACTAGGCAGGTAATCAATCATCAGGACTACAGATAAGAAATACTGTAAATCAGGATATGTCAGTGATAATCAGTCATAAGAGCGGTAGATCATGTATGTTGGAAATCAAGGTATCAACAATAATCATGCATAAGGAACTGCAAATGATAAAAGCATGTCTACCGATACTAATACTGGAAATAAACTGAGCAACAGTATAAGGTAAAAGTAATGCGTCAAAAAGGAACTATCAACATCCAATCAAAAGCCACCATATTGGTCCACAAGACCTCAGGGATATCTCGCCGAACCTGGCACCAACCTGGCTGACATACTCCGGCACCCTCGGGCACTAACCTGGGAGTCATCACTCCGGCACCCTTGGGCACTAACCTGGGAGTCACGGGTCGTACACTAGACCACTTTACCGGTAAAGAACATCTACACGGGTCATGACTCCGCTGATGTTCGTGAAGTACAGCAGTGCGGGCAAATCATAATGATCAATCTCACGGTCTAGTGACCGGGTAGTCGGCAACATGCCGAGATCCCAACAGGGAATCATCAGTCAACATCTATCGATCAGGATCAATCATGCATATCGGAATATCAAGTAGTATCTATCAATCATGCATATCGGAACGTCGAGTAGTATCTATCAATCAGGATCAATCAATCATGCATATCGGAATATCAACAATAAATCGGCTGGCAGGAATCAACAAGTGCCATCAAATCATGTAGATCTATATACTGAAAAAGCTGATGAACAGATATGTATATGGTATGTCTCATGAAGATCAGGGTCTATCAGAAATATAAAAACTGATAAACAGGTACGTAAGATATGTCTCACGTAGATCAAGATCTATCAGGACTAATCATGGGGCATGTCAATACAATCATCAAGGCTAATCTAGATAAAATCCGCAGGTATATATGATGCGTCTAGAGTAGGTCAAATCTATCAGGAATAATCACGGAGTATGTATACAGTAATCCGGCTGATCGTATACAAGTAGTCTCAAGCGTAGGTCTAATCGAGCCGATGTCAAACAGGAGAATCATAATATGTCAAGAGGTCAGCATATGTCAAGATAGGTCATATATGTAATCAGCAGGGCAATCAAAAATAGGTGTCCGACTGGACTAAAGCAACCAGAGGGCCGAATAGATCGAACCCGGACCGAAGCTAACCCACCTGAATATAGGCCGATCCAACGACTCCAACAGAAGGCTCGTGGGCCGGAGTCGGACTCCAAGGACCTGGATCATGAAATACTAATCAGGGATGGACTCACATAATCCCGAAACCACAGACTCACTAATTAAGCCACTTTGCTAAAATCGATGCTCGATCGGAACCATAATCACTTCAACGCTTCCGGAAAGGCCGATTTGGCTCCGGAAGCCACTGACTTTGAAACGAGAGCCACTGGACCACCCAGGGCAGCGTCTAAAATAACCAGAGACAGGTAATAAAGCCCATTTATCACTATATCTTATCAGAGTGCGCGAAACACGCGCCGAAAGCCGTTAAACCGCCGATTTCGCCGATTTACGGTTCGTTATTCAATTCCCGCTCAACGAAGATCAATGGACCTCCAACGAAAAGCTTAGAGGTCAAGTAAACACTGCCCGAGACAGACCACAAGGTCACATTTGCAACTTGGTCCTTAGTGTTCATTAAATTTGCTTAATTATACTTAAAAGCTATATGTTTTGACTCGTTCTCTCGATCTGAGAGGTTTTAGACTATGCCGTAAACTCCAGTAGGTGGATCTCGATACAAGCTAACCCGTGCTCACTGATTTGAGTGGGCACGCAGCACGAGGGCAAAGTTGGCCCATAATAACTATGTTCACATTAAGCTACATTGCAAGATTAAACTAACAACTTGTGCTTTATCGGAATTATAGTGAGCATCATGTTCTAGAAGGTAATTAGAGTGAAGTGCTCACCTGTGGCGCGCCGGAGGGTGGCCGGAGGAGTTGCCGGGGCAACACCCAAAATCGCAAGGGCTCGGTTTGGGACAACTTGCACCGAACTTGGTTCAAACCTGGAACTGAGGTGAGCACGTGATCAATGTCCTCTGCAGAACTCCGTTGAGTCGGGTCTGGCCCAACGCCGGCGGCCGGAGGTGACGGCGGCCGGGAAAAAGTCCCTTAATTATTCTTTAACATTTCAAGGTTGGGACAGGTTACAATTACAGGGCTCTCGGGCTAAGCTAATGCATCCAAAACCTTAACAATAATACCTAGGGCTTACCTGCACGGTTGGCCGGCGGCCAGGTGCGGCGGCTGCGGCGGAAGGGGGAGCTCGACCAAAGAAGAGGGTGCAACTTCCTAAGTTTAAATCCGCACGTTAGCAATTGCATGCAAATACATAGGTGGCCATTTTTAAACCTATGGAACGTACCTGTGCTGTTCCCCCACAGCGCAAAGCCCCGGAAATGCCGGAAACCGAGTTCGCCGGAATTTCGATGCTCTAATGGCGGAATCCGGACGGCGGGAATCGGGCTTGTACAACTTGGACCAAGGCACTCTACTGAGGACCAGGAACCTTCCTGCAGTGGTGGCCGGCGACGGGGTCTAGCGGCGGCGCCGGTCGGCGAAGTTCGGGTGAAAGCACAAAGAAAACCCGAAGTTAGGGCTTCTCTGCGCGGCTCAAACGTTCAACTGATCATCCCGAGACTTTGGGGGTAGCTAGAAGTCGTCAAGGCGAAGAGTATTAACGGTTCCGATCTCCGTTTTAACGGTCGGAAAACTCGGAGACCGAGCCCGTCGGAAACTGCAAGAAGAGGAGTGCCACCCGCGGCGGCGCACGGCGGCGGCTGGGGCCGGGGTCACCTCAGCCCGATTGCGGCTCCACGAGGGAGCCCTCGGACAGGGACTAGATGGACTAGCACCCACCCGATCACCTTCCTCAACGAGAACCCGAGATCAAGAGATGTTCTTGATCTTTTCTTCTCCGGCGACGGAGAGGCGGCGGCCGGTGCGGGGCTCCGTGAGGTGCGGCAGAGAGAGTGGAAGAAGGTGGAGGGTGCGGCTAGGGAGGCTGTGGGTTTAGGGTTTTTTTTTTTTTTTTGTGAAAACCCTAGCTCGGGCACCTATATATACATATGTGTAAATTTCGTTTACACCCCTCCACCCTTGAATCCTAGAAGCTAAGTCCCTCACAGTAGCTTTAGTTTCACACCTAGGTCCCTAACTAGGGAGTGGCACGCAACTCGAGGCAAAAGTATAGGGTTTATTGTGCAAAAAGCCACAATTTCTCTGTATTTTGCCCTTTTCGAGACAACCGGACTGTCAAACTGAAAATCTGACACCTCCACGACGTCCGGCTCGACGAAACCTATCAGATAGCGATTTTGGTTCGCTAAAATTTAGCTCCAAAATTTTTAAATTCCATCTTATACTGTAGATTATACAGTTCGGCACGCTTTACGATGCTTTAGGCTCGTCAAATGCAAATTTCGTCAGTGCCATTGCGTCCAGAACGACGAAACCGTTCAAAACGACTACCTGGATCACTAAGTTCGGAATCCGGACAGTGAATCGGTCAGCATTGCATTCGTCGGAGTCCCGAAAATTGGGTTACTATTCATCTACAGTAATCACTTGAGTGCACTGTGCAGCATGCCACTGTTACATTGGTCGCAGCAATTTGCCCGCTTCTTCATCGATTTCTGGAAGATCCGACCGTCAGATCGAAAAGTGCTGAATATGAATCTCGTTCATTTCGACGAGACGATCGCAACGGTCAATTCAGATTTCCAAGATCATGTCTGGATTTGAAAGTAGCCTTTTTTTGCCTCATAAATCGTGCAACTTGCACACTGGCGATTGACCAAATGGGTCAACAAAGGTCTTTTAATTTCAAAACCAGCTCAAAATTCACTTTTAGACTATTTATTAAAATAAGCTATTTCGAGTTTCTACATATATAGACATATATATTTGCATATGTATATGTATATAGCAAGAAAGTAGGAATTTATATTATAGACAGGAATGTATATATAAGAGTGGAAGATGAACCTGTAAATGAAATCCCGAGGCAGAATTTGAGATCGAGCTAGCTGAATGATTGGAAAACTATTCATGCCATTATTGCAACCGGAGGGTCCTTTTTGGAACTGTTTCCAATAATTTTCTCGCCTCGTGAACCCGTTGAGTTAAACTTATTTGATTCCATAGTAAGTGGTAAGAGGCAAAGAACAGAAAAATTCAAAGGAAAAGGGAACTTCGGAAGTGAATAAACGAATCTCTGTATTAAAATTAATTAATCACCTATATAGTTGCAAAACATATATCGGTAGGTTGGAGCACCCATAATCCAAGATGCATGAGTGCTGTTGTGAGGGTATTTGGTCCTCTTTTTTTATCATCACTGCCCAAACAGAAAAGTAAAAAAAAAAAAAAGAGGAAATAAAGGGTGGAAAATAAGGCGAACAAAGGGGAAAGGGGGGGGGGGGGGGTGGGGGGACCGAGAAAATTCCAAGCAGTAAAGTACTGAAATGGCATATGTGAATACAGGTAATGGAAATTATAGTTTTTTTTTTTTTTTCCGATAAAAGTATAACAGAGTAAATAATCAAATGGCATTTTGTAGATCACGGCAAGCAACGTATGCAGGGTTTTTTTTTTTTCCCCCTTGTTGCCTATACCAGTGAGAACAAAATTTCCGTTTTGACCGGCAGATTTTGCGAAAAAATTGAAAGATTCCAAATGTAAACAGGGAGAACCGAGCACGTAGAAAATCGGAAATCTAAACCAGTAAATAGCAAACACAAATAACAGGAAAACCGAAATCCGAAAAAGATAAATTAATTCCAAAGAGTAATAAGAGTCAAAAACCAAGGGGGGGGGGCTCAGATAAGAGGAGTTCATCAACTGTAACGTCAGATTATCAGCCCACAGCCATGCTCTCGGTTTTCAAAAATTAGTATATAAAGTTCGAAAATATGTAAATATTAAAATTTCCAGAAATTACTATCTAAATTGCAAAATGAAGTTTAAGTATACTATGGTGAAAATTTCAAAACATCTAAAAGGTGAGTTGTAGTCTTAAAAATTATAGTTCAAACGAACACCTAATAGTCACCTTTTAAAAATATAACCAAGTAGAAAAGGCAAGTAAAAATATAGAGATGGGAGAGAGGAGGAAACCGGTTGGAGGAAAAACCAGGAACATGGAGGGGCCTCAGAACCGAAGGCAACCAGCACACCGAACCGACAGCACATGGCACACGGAACCCACGACAGAGGGAAGGAGGTAGGCACAGAGTCAGGAATAACCAACATCACACGAAATCTGGTAATAGGCAATTCAAATTTAGTCATCCAAACCGTAGTCAACTCATAAGAGGATGTACAATTATAATGGACCTTGGCTAATTAAAATGGATGCATAACTATAAGAGGATGTACAATTAGACTGGCAACGAAATAATTAAGAGGACCATATGGCTAACTTGGCCTACAATTATGAGAGGATGACTACAATTATAAGAGGATATACAACTATATTTACAGTATAGAACAAATGTAGCCTACAGTACATGAAACAATTACATTCAGTGAATAGGACCATCTGGTTTTTATTTATAATCAATGGGAAATGTATAACCTGGCCTAAAGTTATAAGAATTCCTAAGTTATATGTAAAGCAGAGCATAAATTATAGCAACATACTAAGTCCAAAGACAGACGACCAATGTAGGAATAAGTCGGTTGCCTAACAATTAGACCATACCAAAGTATACTTGGTTGCCTAACAATTAGACCGTCCCAAACTTAAACCTCCTCACCTTAATAATCCGGTTAAAATGGCATGAACTGGGTGGGACGGATGCAATATTATTAGGGACAGTCAACACAAAAAGGAACTATGTATTAATACTGTTTCAACCGACAGTTCCAATATACGGGACTGCCTGTAGCAAAAAAGGAAGAAAGAAAGAGGGAAACCCGGTGTCTATTCGTTACAGAAACACTAAATTATTTGCTGTGTAAAGGTAAAGTCCTAGGCAGGAAGAGAGGGATCAGCGGTCGGCACGGAGGGCTGGCCCAGAGGGGAGGACTGGCCATTAAGAACGGCGCTGCACTCCTCGATGGCCTGTTGGATCTTCTGGCGGTCGGCGACAAGCGCGTTCTTTTCGGTAGCAGTCGCAATGTAACAATCTTTCAAGAAATTGTAATCCCATACCAGCTTGTTATAAAGGGTTGAGACGCTCGACAGGGTGAGAGCAAGCTGGTCATTCATGTTCTTATAGAACAAAGCATTGTCGTAATTAGCGTCCCTAATATGTAAGTCTAACTCTTGGGTCAGACGTTTGATGGCATTACGTGACGCATCTTCTTCAGCAAGAGGAGAGGTATAAGCTGGGCTGCTCCAACACCGGACCAGCTCAACTATGGAGTCATTTCGCAAAATGTGGAGATCTATGTATGCCACATATTTGCCGTCCGTATTTACAGATACAGTACACGGCGGCACGTCCATGTGCAGCTGCTCGCAAATCTCGCGCAACAGGCGTGCAAATGAAACAACTATCGTCGCCATGTCAGCAACTGCAAGAGACCACAGAAGCATGTGGACAAAGGGAAGGCAAAAGTAAGTATAAACTTTGGAATTTCTATGCGGGCACATAAAGAACACGGAAGAGAACAGTTGTAAAAAGAAACAGATGCACGTAAAAAAGGAGAAACAAAAGAACGTGCGAGAAATAAATATAAAACCGTGGGTAAAGTGCAGGGTAGACGGTACGAAAGAAGGGCGGAAACCAACAGGACGGACAGCAGCAGCCCCGGCACATATGAAAAAGCGGTAAAAAAAGAAAGAGGTTAAGTATCGCAAAGCAGAAAACCGCAAGGAAAAGCTCGTACTATACACACGTAAATCGAACAACCATCGAAAAGAGGCAACCAATGTGCCAGAGGGAGCAAGGGTAAACCAACAGGATGGACGGCAGCAGATACTTGCCAATCAACGGGCCTTCCAAAGCACCACCAACAATTAAGAGGGGGCCGGTTGCCAGTGTGAAGACAAATACGCCGAGTACCATTCCTTTTAAGCATTATAGACAAATAGCGTAGCCAAAACCGTGTGGGAACAAAAAAGCTCTGCAGGAAACAACAGAGGTAAAGAAGAGCGTACAGAGAAACCATGCGGAAATAAGTAGGGAAAACCAACACTACACTGAAAGCAAAAGGGATAAAAACAGAGGCAAGGCAAAACCCAAAACAAAAGAGCGAAGGAAACGAAACAAAGTTAAAGACAAACACGTCGAGTACCACTCCTTTTAAGCATTATAGACAAATAGCGAAGCCAAAACCGTGTGGAACAAAAAAGCTCTGCAGGAAACAACAGAGGTAAAGAAAAGCGTACAGAGAAACCATGCGGAAATAAGTAGGGAAAACCAACAATACACTGAAAGCAAAAGGGATAAAAACAGAGGCAAGGCAAAACCCAAAAAAAAAGAGCGAAGGAAACGAAACCAAGTAGAGTGAGTATATTAAGGCAAATGAAAGATGGGAATTTAAAACCATGTATGGGAAGAGCCGCACCTTGAAAGCACTCACTTAGCTGACGACAGCACACGTAGGTATTAGTTCAACAGTAAAAGAAGACCTAGGGTACAGAAGAGTAGTTAGTAAAGAATGAATGATGGCTATTCTAGATAGAATAAGGGAATAGTACCTATTACCAGATTCTTTGTACTCTTTCTTTAAAGTAAGTATAGAGAGAGAGATAGTACACAGTACCTTCTTTTTTGGTTTAGATTCGAAAGACTTAATGCTATAAGCTCAATCAATGACCATTTATAGAAAAAGGGTATCAAGACAGGAGTGGATATGGTGGGTAAGATATAGTAAATTAATATGATATAAATGTCACATCAGTTTAAAGTAGAAATTATGTTCTGAAGTGACTAATGAATATATACATACAACATGCAAATCTCTAAATAGATTGCATTCATAATTATGAAAATAGATATATATGGTGGGTAAGATATAGGGAATTGATATGATATAAATGTCACATCAGTTTAAAGTAGAAATTATGTTCTGAAGTGACTAATGAATATATACATACAACATGCAAATCTCTAAATAGATTGTATTCATAATTATTATTGTAATTTACTTATATTATTTTTTTTCCCTAAAATAGATATATATTATCAATTCCTGTAAATCTGCATCACAATATATATGGTAAAACATTCTGACACCCAATGGTCACATCAATCACAAAGGAAATCTTGTAATACTACAAAGAGGATTTAGTATTTATGACATTTACATTAAGCTAAAGTACAGTAATTATGAGTAAACGAACATGAAATCTGAAGTTGTCAGATCGATTTCAAAACTTGTAGTATTCCAAAGAAAATTGAACCTAAAGTCCATTAATTATGAAATGATGATAAGAAACTACTATCAAAACTTCACATTAACCTACCTTGATCATAGGAATGCTACTGTATATTTAATTTTAACTATTTAATTCAGGCCCACTTACATTATAGGTTTATATCAAGGTAGGATTTTTTAAAATCTTATGATCATCTTTGTATTCCTATGATCATAGGATTTTTTAAAATCCTATGATCATACAAAGAGGATTTACTATTTATGACATTCACATTAACCTAAAGTATAGTAATTATGAGTAAACAAACATGAAATCTTAAGTTGTCAGATTGATCTCAAATCTTGTAGTATTCCAAAGGGAATGAAATGATGATAAGAAATCTCCAATGGTCACATCAATCACAAAGGAAATCATGTAATATTACAAAAAGGATTTAGTATTTATGGCATCCACATTAAGCTCAAGTGTAGTGATTATGAATGAACCATAAATCTTAAGCTGTCAGATCAATCTTAAATCTTGTAACATTCCAAAGAAAATTAAATCCATAAAAAAATATATAATTGATATGTTAAAATTTGAAGTTAAAATGTTACTATACATAAAAATTTTCAATACCTCCAATATTTGTTGTTAATTTTCAAATATTAATTATTTAAATTTGAAGAATAAGATGAGGGGCGGAAATTGGAAGGTTTTTTTAAAAAATGACCGGATAAATGATCAACTGCATTTTGTAAATCACATTAAGGGGCATATGTAGTTCTCTTCTTTTTTTTTTTGCATATTCAGACAAATTTCCCAATTTGATTGAGACAAATTTTATGTACGAAAGCTGTAAAATCGCAAATGTAAACAGTGAGAACCGAACACATAGAAAGTCCCAAATGTAAATTTTCAAGTCACCAATGTCAGTTGAGCGACAACATATGTAGTCGAGTGACAACGAAGTTTCCAATTTGATTGAGAAAAAAATGTGAAACAGTTTTGTCAAAATACGGGAAAGATAAAAAAAATAAAGAAGGAAACAAATAGTAAGTAATTAATTCCAAACAATGATGCGAGGCAAAAACCACACTTATTAACTCATAACAATGTTCTTGATATATAGATATTCAAATTTAGAGAAACTACTATCAAAACTTCAAAATCAAGTTTGAATACAAACAGGGATGAACTTTTACCATTTGCTTACATAATCCGTAAGAATGCTACTGTATATTTAGAGAGTTGGGCATAGAAATGGTACTGTATATTTAATTTTAACTATTTAATTTAGGCCCACTTACATTATAGGTTTATATCAAGGTAGGATTTTTTAAAATCCTATGATCATCTTTGTATTCCTATGATCATAGGATTTTTTTAAATCCTATGATCATACAAAGAGGATTTAGTATTTATGACATTCACATTAACCTAAAGTATAGTAATTATGAGTAAACAAACATGAAATCTGAAGTTGTCAGATTGATCTCAAATCTTGTAGTATTCCAAAGGAAATTAAATCTAAAGTCCATTAATTATGAAATGATGATAAGAAATCTCTAATGGTCACATCAATCACAAAGGAAATCATGTAATATTACAAAAAGGATTTAGTATTTATGGCATCCACATTAAGTTCAAGTGTAGTGGTTATGAATGAACCATTAAAATGTTACTGTATATAGATATTCAAATTTAAAGAAACTACTATCAAAACTTCAAAATCAAGTTTGAATACAAACAGAAATGAACTTTTACCATTAGCTTACATAATCCGTAAAAATTATGGTACAAATTTCACAATTTGTTAATATTAATTTTAATTATTAAATTTCAAATTGACTACGAATTTGATAATATATATTTTGATATCTGTCTTCTCCCCAATATACACACACACAGGCACACACACACAGGCACGGAGGGAGACAAACAGAGTAGGAATTCGTACTGTAGATAGGAATGTATAAGAGCAAAAGGACTGAACCTCTATATGAAATGCTGAGGAGTAGTTAGAGAAAAATATTCTAGGAAAACAACGTTTAATTTGATGGTGGTAAGATAAAAAATATATGCGCGCACACACACACACACACACACACGCACACACACAGCCACAGAGCGAGAGAAACAGCGTAGGAATTTATATTATTCATAGAAATGTATAAGAGCAAAAAAGACTAAACCTGTATATCAAACACGGAGGAGTAGGCAGAGAAAAAGAATCTAGAAAAAGAACCTTCAATTTGACATTCACATTAACCTAAAGTATAGTAATTATGACATTCACATTAACCTAAAGTATAGACATTCACATTAACCTAAAGTATAGTAATTATGAGTAAACAAACATGAAATCTTAAGTTGCCAGATTGATCTCAAATCTTGTAGTATTCCAAAGGAAATTAAATCTAAAGTCCATTAATTATGAAATGATGATAAGAAATCTCCAAATGGTCACATCAATCACAAAGGAAATCATGCAATATTACAAAAAGGATTTAGTATTTATGGCATCCACATTAAGTTCAAGTGTAGTGATTATGAATGAACCATAAAAATGTTACTGTATATAGATATTCAAATTTAGAGAAACTAAAGTATAGACATTCACATTAAGTTCACATTAACCTAAAGTATAGACATTCACATTAACCTAAAGTATAGTAATTATGAGTAAACAAACATGAAATCTTAAGTTGCCAGATTGATCTCAAATCTTGTAGTATTCCAAAGGAAATTAAATCTAAAGTCCATTAATTATGAAATGATGATAAGAAATCTCCAAATGGTCACATCAATCACAAAGGAAATCATGCAATATTACAAAAAGGATTTAGTATTTATGGCATCCACATTAAGTTCAAGTGTAGTGATTATGAATGAACCATAAAAATGTTACTGTATATAGATATTCAAATTTAGAGAAACTACTATCAAAACTTCAAAATCAAGTTTGAATACAAAGAGAAATGAACTTTTACCATTTCTTTACATAATCTGTAAAAATTATGGTACAAATTACATAATTTGTTAATATTAATTTTAATTATTAAATTCCAAATTGAGTACGAATTTGATAATATATATTTTGATATCTGTCTTCTCCCCAATATACACACACAGAGGCACACACACAGGCACGGAGAGAGACAAACAGAGTAGGAATTCGTACTATAGATAGGAATGTATAAGAGCAAAAGGACTGAACCTCTATATGAAATGCTGAGTAGTTAGAGAAAAATATTCTAGGAAAACAACGTTCAATTTGATGGTGGTAAGATCAAAAATATATGCGCGCACACACACACACAGACACGCACACACAGCCACAGAGCGAGAGGAACAGCGTAGGAATTTGTATTATTCATAGAAATGTATAAGAGCAAAAAAGTCTGAACCTGTATATCAAACCCTGAGGAGTAGCCAGAGGAAAAGAATCTAGAAAAAGAACCTTCAATTTGACATTCACATTAACCTAAAGTATAGTAATTATGACATTCACATTAACCTAAAGTATAGACATTCACATTAACCCAAAGTATAGTAATTATGAGTAAACAAACATGAATCTTAAGTTATCAGATTGATCTCAAATCTTGTAGTATTCCAAAGGAAATTAAATCTAAAGTCCCTTAATTATGAAATGATGATAAGAAATCTCCAATGGTCACATCAATCAGAAAGGAAATCATGTAATATTACAAAAAGGATTTAGTATTTATGACATCCACATTAAGTTCAAGTGTAGTGATTATGAATGGACCATAAAAATGTTACTGTATATAGATATTCAAATTTAGAGAAACTACTATCAAAACTTCAAAATCAAGTTTGAATACAAAAAGAAATGAACTTTTACCATTTGCTTACATAATCCGTAAAAAATTATGGTACAAATTTCATAATTTGTTAATATTAATTTTAATTATTAAATTCCAAATTGAGTACGAATTTGATAATATATATTTTGATATCTGTCTTCTCCCCAATATACACACACACAGGCACACACACACAGGCACGGAGAGAGACAAACATAGTAGGAATTCGTACTATAGATAGGAATGTATAAGATCAAAAGGACTGAACCTCTATATGAAATGCTGAGGAGTAGTTAGAGAAAAATATTCTAGGAAAACAAAGTTCAATTTGATGGTGGTAAGGTAAAAAATATATGTGCGCACACACACACACACACGCACACACAGCCACAGAGCGAGAGAAACAGCGCAGGAATTTATATTATTCATAGAAATGTATAAGAGCAAAAAAGACTGAACCTGTATATCAAACCCTGAGGAGTAGCCAGAGGAAAAGAATGTAGAAAAAGAACTGTGACGCCCCCAATAGTCCCACATCGGATGTGGATGGAATTGTGATTGGGTTTATATGAGACTTGGACACTATTAATAATAACTGGGCTTAAGCATTTTGGGCTGTGATTTGGGCCCAACGAGTTATTATTGCTAGTGGGCCGGGTCGTTACATTTGGTATCAGAGCCAATAACCAGCCGGAAGTGTGCGGCGAGTCTCGGCTGAGCCCGGGTCTAGATGACAGGGCTAGCGAGACGAGTTTCACATCGCCTGGTGATCTTGGGCTTGTGTGTGTGTGTTTGGGCTGACGAGGACGTCAGGCCTAAACGGGGGGAGTCTGTGACGCCCCCAATAGTCCCACATCGGATGTGGATGGAATTGTGATTGGGTTTATATGAGACTTGGACACTATTAATAATAACTGGGCTTAAGCATTTTGGGCTGTGATTTGGGCCCAACGAGTTATTATTGCTAGTGGGCCGGGTCGTTACAAGAACCTTCAATTTGATGGTGTGAGCTCAAATTTGATACACCATTGATTAGAGTCGCAGCAGCAAAATGCGTGAGAGAACGGCAGGTATGTATGGAGTAACCGGGAAATAAATATTTGTAAAATATAAGATAAGATCGAACAAAATAAATAATAATTAAAGAAATATAGGGAGCAAAAGAACGACCTTCATATTGATAGGGAGAAGGCAATTCAGTTCCTCGCATATATTTTCGGGACCTTCATATTAATAGTGAGATGTCAATTTGATTCCTGACATATAGAGGAAGAAGAACCTTTAAATTTATAGCAACGATTAAAAAATAGAAGTCAGATATAAGAAGGGTAAATTTGGTATAGATATAAGTAAAGCAAAGAACATTTTTTTGACCATATAGAGGAAGAAGAACCTTGAAATTCATAGGAACCATCAAAAAATAGAACTCAGATATAAGAAGGTTTTTTTTTGTATGGATATAATTAAAGAAGGAAACCCAGTGAATCTCAAATTTTTCAAGTCACCAATCTACCTCTTCAACTCGAAGGCACAGGTAGACAAAACTAATTTGATTATAATTTCCCAAGCAGGAAATCATGTAAACAGGAAGATCATGTAAACAGAAATGGGGTTTGCATATATACTCATCCGGTACAGTAAAAAAAACAGGTACCTCAACCTCTTTTTTTTTTGCATATATTATTTGCTTATATACTCACCTCCCACACAGGGGAAAGAAATATTATTTGATCAAACAGTTGCGGTAAATATTAACCCCATTTTTATTTCTCATATTAAAGGTCGGCGAGATAGCCGGCAAGAAACCTACAATACCAGTAGGAAAAAAAACCAACAATCGAAAAAGAGAGAGAGAGAGAGAGAGAGAGAGAGAGAGAGAGAGAGAGAGAGAGAAAGAGAGAGAGTGGCGAGAGGGAGAGAGCTTCCCTTTTTGCCGACCGACGGAAGCCGGCCGAAACCCAACAAAAGAACCAACAGTCGGGAGAGAGGGAGGGAGAGAGAGGGTTCGGGAAGAGAGAGAGGGGGGGAGAGAGCTTCCCTTTTTGTCGACCCACAACGGCAGTACATCAGCGAGATGGTAGCATGAGAGAGGGAGGGACACCGTACACATGCACGATCCGAAGGCGAGACAACTGGCATTCTTTTTATTTCTCATATTAAGGATCGGCGAGATAGCCGGGAAGGAACCTACAATACCAGTAGGAAAAAAAACCAATAATCGGAAAAGAGAGAGAGAGAGAGAGAGAGAGAGAGAGAGAGAGAGAGAGAGAGGGAGAAAGAGAGAGAGGGGCGAGAGGGAGAGAGCTTCCCTTTTTGCCAGCCGACGGAAGCCGGCCGAAACCCAACAAAAGAACCAACAGTCGGGAGAGAGGGGGAGAGAGAGAGGGTTCGGGGAGAGAGAGCTTCCCTTTTTGTCGACCCACAACGGCAGTACATCAGCGAGATGGTAGCATGAGAGAGGGAGGGACACCGTACACATGCACGATCCGAAGAGGGCACACATGCGCCATACCGGTGCGACGGCAGCGCCACGGAGAAAGCGGCAGCCCTTCGACGCAAGTAGAGAGAGAGAGACGTCCGGCGCGAGAGTGAAGGCGGCAACATCCGACCACCGTTCAGCGAGCGGCATCCGCCACCGTAGAGAGAGAGAGAGACGGTCGGCGCGAGAGCGAATGCGGTAACATCCGACCACCGTTCAGCGAGCGAAGGCGAGAGAGAGGAGAGGAGGGGGGAAGAGCAGGCGAAGAGTGGAGAAAAGGCGGAACGGCGGTTGGAGAGAAGCGAGAGGGAAGGCGGTTCGACACCAGTTCGGGCCGGGAGGGGGGGGCAATCGAACCGAGCGGCGGGGGGAGGAAGGGGGGGGGGGGGGGGGGGGGGGGGGGGAGGGGGGGGGGAGGGGGAGGGACGGGGGGGGGGCGCGGAGAGAGACGGAGTGGAGAGAAGTGGAGCGGAAGAGAGAAACGGGGTGGGGAGCGGAAGAGAGAGAAGGGGGTCGCCTCGGGAAGCGGAAGAGAGAGAGCGAGAGGGGGTCGCTTCGGGGAGCAGAAGAGAGAGACGGGGGTGGAGCGGAAGAGAGAAACGGGGTGGGGAGCGGAAGAGAGAGAAGGGGGGTCGCCTCGGGAAGCGGAAGAGAGAGAGCAAGAGGGGTCGCTTCGGGGAGCAGAAGAGAGAGACGGGGGTCGCGGTTCGGTATTAGGTTCGGGGGAAACGAAGCACCGTAGGACGCCACAATAGGAGGGAGAGGAAGCGTGGCGGTTCGGTATTAGGTTCGGAGGGAACGAAGCACCGTAGGACGCCACAGTAGGAAAATGCGTGAGAAAACGCCACGTATGTTTTTAGAAACCGGCAAATTATAGTTTGTATAGATAATCCCCCTCCATCTAGTTTTCAGAGTCGATCGAGATTCATGTATTAATAAATTTTTAGATATATAAGTCAAAAATCTTCTAGAAGAAATGCCATTTGACAATCATATATATATATATATATATATATATATATATATATATATATATGTAAAACCTGAAATTCTTAGATAATGCATTATTTATTGGGCCGAGACCCAATTAAGCCCGCCTCACACCCCTGTATAAATTATAATGTTGAGGAGTGTATTTCTTAATTATATACTAAGCCTGCTGGGCCCATGTTTTTAGTGCAAGAGAAGCCCAGGCTTGGCCGAGGATGAACCAGTGATTCATAAACGTCTCCTCTATGAGGATCAACCAGTGATTAATTAGCCATGATCTTATTTGGAGTCCATGCCGTTCACAGGTTTCTATTAATTCTATCTTATCTAATTCATCACAGGTTTCTATTAGTTCCACATGCACGTAGGGTGTCAACGAGCCGAACACGAGCGAGCTCGGCTCATTTAATAAACGAGCCGAACATGAGCTAGCTCGTTTAAATATCGAGCTGAAAAATTCGGTTCGTGTTCGTTTATTAACGAGCTGAACACGAGCTGGCTCGCGAACAATAAGTTTAATTTTCATTCCTACTATTAGGTATAAAATTGAAAGAAAATTAAAAAATTAAAATTTTAATCTAATAATTAAAATTCATAAAAAATTGATGGCCTAAGATCTAAATAATAAAATATATATATATATATATAGCTAGGGTGAAATACTATTACTAGTTTTAAGTTATTGGTGCTATTAAGTTTTTAACTCTTAGATTAAAAAATATGCGGTTGAGATGATAGTGGGTCCTTTGGGTTTAATAGGTGGTTGGAAAATAGTAAAACCTAACGGATGAAAATGATTAAAGGGATTGATCTAAGGATGGAAAACTTGGTAGCACCAATAACTTGATACTATTAATAGTATAGTAGCCGGACTATATATATATATATATATATATATATATATATATATATATATATATATATATATATATATATATATATATATATATATATATATATATATATTCGAGATGTTATCGAGCCGAACTCGAGCGAGCTGGCCCCAGCTCGTGTTCGGCTCGTTTACTAAACGAGCGATTCGATCTCGAGCTCATTTCGAGCCAAATACGAGTTGACTTGCGAACAGCGAGCTGGATTACCATCCTTACATGCATATGCCCATCTCTCTTCTCCTTAGTCCTCACGTCCTAACAAATAAATTATATATATATATAACTTTTTTATTTCTCTCCGTCCGGCCGAACCATTAAACATGCACAGGGAATATATAATTTCAAACACGACCTTTCAAATTTTTAAAAAATCACAAATATTATTTCAAATTTATCGTTAATTAGTCAGCCGACACCAAATAGTACAAATAAAAACAATCGAGAAAATTATAAAATAAAACTTTAATAAACTTATTGTTAAATTCTATCACCATCAAAATAATAACACTTATATTATATTTATAGTTTATATTAAAATCTATGCAAATACTAGTCTAAATAGATTTTTATTAATATTTAAATTTTAATAAACTTATCTCAAACATATTTAAATATTAATCTTAATATAACTAAAATTCAACTAAAAATCTAACCAAATTCTAACATTTTTAGACATAAAATAAATAAAGGACAAATCAAAACTGTTTTACATGAGCTGAAAGCACCTCAGAGATGTGCATGCGCAACTAGCGACCACCCTTCACTTGCTATTTAGGGCTGCCAATTACTAACAGGCACCCAAGAAAAGAGGATTGAATAAAGGTTATCAATAAAACAGAGAAACAGATAGAAAGATGACAATCCAAACTCCTCTCTTAAGGAGCAGACTTACACTTATAAATTTAGTCCTCTCTAGCTAATTTATTCTTGTATTTTATTTTATTTTATTTTATTATTTTTTTTTTTTTAAGTGCCAAAATGAGTCTTTAGATGCATCCAAGCTCTTCGGAGATCTTTCTTTTGGAAAGAATGCCCCAGCCACTAGAGGTGATTGGGAAACAAGGACTGTAATAAGATATTATTTTCTAAACGCGTTTTGTTATGATTGAAAATAAAAATTTTCGTTTTTCTATAATAAGTTAGTATAAATTTTAAACTACTGTTATATTTTTTTTTCTAAAATAAATTTGTTCTTACTTGAGAACAAACTTAATTAAAATAAATATAATTTTAATTATTGTGTCAATTCTTTAATTAATTTAATGTTTTGACTAATCTAATTATTTTATTAACTAAATACCTAACTATTAAATAATTAACTAATTAATTTATTAATTTATTAAATTGTGGTTAATTATTTTATTAATTAATATTTAGAGTTATGTGATAGTAGTTAATTAAATAAATTAAATTATTATTTAATTAATATTTTTATATTAATTAATTAGATAAAATATTATTATTTTAAAATTATAATTGTTCTTATTTTTACTATTCTAATCTAATTATCCAAATACTATTTTTTTTATTATTGAGAACAACTTAATTTTCATCCAAATAAAAAAATTAGTTTTATTCTTACTTATTTCAAAAGTTGTATTTATATCAGGAATAAGTTATTCTTACTTATACTCGAAGCAAACGCATTCCTAGTGAATAGAAATGATAATGGATATATATATATATATATATATATATATATATATATATATATATATATATATATATATATATATATATATATATATATATATATATATATAAATATTTGATACTATATTTGAAATTGTATTTTAAAGTTTTAAATTTAATATAATATGTTTTGAAATATGGTAAAGAGAAACACTTATTTTGGGTCGGATTTTTGAATTTATATTCGTGTTTTGAATTTTTGGTCGAGTCCAGATTTGGAGATGGATTTTAAAAATTTGTCGAATTCGGATTTGGATTCGGATTTCAGATTTGACGGTGAGATTCAGATTTTAAAAACTCGCTCCAAATTTGACCTGTTGATATCTTTACTAGTGAACTAAAAAAGCGTATACATGAGTAAAAAAGGTCTTGGGATCAAACATATATATGGAGGCGATAAATACGATGCTCTTAATGAAGCGGTGGTGGAGATTGTTTACTAAGACGTATACACAATGAAACACAATGAATCAAAAACAATTACAGCTTTATACTACATCAGAAGAGTGCTAACTCCTCATGTAAGGTAACACCTTCAAGCCTCACTCCCAATAGAGGGAAGGCTTCATATGGGACATAACATATATTATAAGAGATGGTACTAGCATCCAATTTTGCTTCGATATTTGGATAGGGAATGCTGCTCTTAAAACAATGTTTTCTGATATCTTCGACAAGATCCTAAACAAAAATGTACAGGTTTTCAATTGCTGTGGAGATGAAAGGGTTAGAGATGGCAGGTTATTTTCTGAAGCTTGGAAATATCTACAAATTGCAATAGTCAAAGGCTCCAGCAATTGATAGAGATAATTGAGAATGAGCACCTATCGATATCGACAGATCATATCAGGATGAGGTGCAATGGAGGTGGATAGCTAATCACCTATTCTCAGTCATATCCTCTTACAACTTTTTCACAGACTAAAAATTTAGGGACCATCTGAGTTTTTAAATTTGAAAACTTAAAATACCAATTAAAACCAAAGCATTTGTATGATCGACTCTCAAAAATAGAGTCCCTATAGCAGACAGTCAATATAAGCACGGCTAGATTAGCGAACAACTGTGCGTGTTGTGTGCTAACGACCTAAAAATCTGCGATCACCTTTTTTCCATATATTAATTATTTGTTCGATACTTGATTTTTTGCTTAAACCATAGGCTCTAAAAGAATGTAGGCAGAGTATCTAGACTTGTAAGCTAAACAAAAGTGACTCGAAGGTCTTACATTCGGTCTATTTTGTGATGGTCGATTTGGATCGAGCAAAACAACATCATTTTTCAAGACAATTTTCAACACGCTTAAGGGTATCAGTCAATTTTTCTATCTCTTAGGTTGTGCTTTGCTATTTTTTTTTTTACTATATACGTTTTCGGAGGCCTTAATGGATGCTCACTAAATTTTTTTTTATAGAATTAATATGTGGTTATAGTTTAAGTGAAATAGAAAATTCTGTAATTATAAAATATTTTATAATTTCAAATTTTAAATTGTTTGAATGTATATTGCATAATTATACAAAAAAAAAATTCAATTTAAAATTATAAAAAATAAAAAAATATTACTTTTATATTTTAAAATTAAAATTTTCATAATTAAAATTTAAAATTTAAAATTTAAAATTTTAAAAAAAATTAAAAAAAATCTAAATTTAAAATTTAAAATTAAAATTTATTACTTGTAAATTAAAGTTTATTATTTTTAAATTAAAAATTTATTATTTTTAAATAATAAATTTTAATATTTAAAATTTGAAACCAATATTATAAAATTTAAAATTTAAAAATTTAAAACTTAAATTTTTGAATTTAAATTTTAAAATTTAAATGTTTTAATTTTTAATTTTTAATTTAAAATATGAAATTTAAAATTTTATATTTTATATTTCAAATTTGAATATACATTTAAATTTTAAAATTTTAAAATTAAAACAAAAATTTAAAAATTTTTAATTTTAGATTTAATATCTCGTTTAAAATTTTAAAAATTTAAAATTAAAAATTAAAAATTTATATTTTAAAATTTTAAATTTTAAAATTTTAAATTTATCATATATAGTAAGGGATTTCAAGAATTATGAAATTTTATTATTATTTTACTCTATTATTTGAAAAATAATTTAATTATACTCTAAAAAATATATATTTTTTTATATACTAAATATTTTATGAAATAATATTTTTACGAATATAACATAATTTAATTATATTATATTTTTAGATGTATGGAAACGCTCTTTAATTGTTTTTATTATGAATGCTAAGTTTATTTTCCCACTTCTTTCTAAAAAGGAAAAAAAAAAACGACATCCACGTGTCTAGATGTGATTTGACGAGAGCGGAAAGAGTTTCCGCACGGCACGGCCTTACTTTAAGGGATAGTAATCAACCAGTTTGCAAGCTAACTATACTAATCACCGATCTTAGTCAACATTAGTATTATAATCCAGTCATAATTAACGAGATACATATATATAATGCCAAATAATAATATGAATTTGCTGCTTAATTAATGCGTACAATGCCAAATAATAATATGAATTTGCTGCTTAATTAATGCGTACTTTATACATGGATGGGTCTTTCTTGGGGGGATAAGATCAGATTAATTATTTAATTAAGAGAATAAGTAATCACACGCAGCAGCAGCAGCAGCAGCGGCATAACATTAAGTGGGGAAAGTGACGGAAGAGATGGGAGGGCCCTCTCGCTCTAGCTCTCGGGATTCCTCACGGCTCTTTTTGAGAGAGAGAGAGAGAGATGTAGAGAAAGAGAGGAGCGAGTGGAGGCGGAAGTCTCTTTCATGGCTTGTGTCGTGTCCACCAAGTCACTTCCCCGATGTGATCCCACCGGATGCATCCCCAGCCGGTCAACACCATCCGTCCAACCAACCAACCAACCAACCAACCAACCAACATTGCATATATATATATATATATATACTCGATCGGTACGAGCCCAACATATGTATTATTATCCGCTTTACCCAATCCAACCCAAAGTATACCCAGGTACCCAACCCAACCCAGCCGCAGCATCGAAGTGTCAACGGTCAACCATACTGTTTACACCAAATCCATGTACAATTAATTATTATACATGCGCCCGACCTACGTACTCCATCATTATTTGGCGGGGTTGCCACGGAGCTGATTACTAGTAAAACTAAAGAAGGCCACAGATATTTAAAGAACCTGCAGCCGCCATAGAGTATAACCCCATTTTTAAGTTATTTTCTACTCGGCAGGAGGAGATGGGAGGTGATGCCACGCACGGATGCAGCCGCAATTAAAGCACACTATAGACACGAGCTGATCCACTAATCGAATTTATAAACAAATAAATAAATAAAAGCGAATCCAATATATATATATATATATATATATATATATATATATATATATATATATATATATATATATAATTGATGATGAATCCCGATCCGAGAACACCAAATGAAAGGATGAGTACTGTGCTCCATCAATGCATAGATCGAATTCTATGTACATATTATGTATATAACAGTACGTACATTAAATATTGTTTCCTTTTTTATACGACTGGATACCAACTGTACATTTGAAACACCTACGGCTAAAGACTATAGATTTCGGAAGAATACATACAGTTGTATATATATATATATATATATATATATATATATATATATATATATATATATATATATATATATATATATATATATGTACAGGAGAGGAGAAGAGAAGAGAAGAGAAGAGAGGAAGGCTTGTTAGGGTTCCTTAATTTCCTACCTTTTCTTATAAAACTGATCCTACATATTTAATTAGTCATCATTCTCCGCTCGTTCTGTAGAATCTTATATCTTTCTAATTAGAATGGAGCACGGTGGGGTGTGCCCTTTCGCCTCGACGTGCGGTAGCTGATGATTGGAGGCGTGCTCGGAGAAATGCTGCTTGTCAGGTGTCCTCCCTCATCATCCGACGGCGACGGCGACGGCGCCACGGGAATCTCAATGGACCGATTAGTGAAGGCCGACGTTCTGCGGACCTTTCTAGGGGTGGACGACTCGTCGGACTCCGATCCCTGCAGCGAATCCCGATTGGGCTTCGGACGCAGCGTGAAGGTCAGCTCCGGGTGGCGCTTCATGCCTCCGAGCTGCATGAGAAAAAGAAAAGATTGAAGAAAGTGCATTTTTAAGTTAATTAGGACACATTAACAGTTACTGATCGAGAATATATATATATATATATATATATATATATATATATATATATATATATATATATATATATTAAAGAGAAGGTGAAGTGTAATTAAGATGGTAAATTTTTTGGTTAAGGCCGATACGTACGACCTACCTACGAGGAATGAAGTTAAGTAGGTGATGGGTTTCACTTCAATCCTAATCAATAGGAATAAGATAAAAGATGCGGAAGAAACCGAAAGTGGGAATCGCGTGAACTCTCCGAGGATAGCGTTATGTAGCTCATTTCAAGACATCAACATGAAATTAAGATTATGTAGAACCCGTCGATGCTAAAACCGACATGTACATGGGTGTTTTTTCAAATCCAAAAAAATAAATAAAATAAAAAAAAATAAAATCGAGTTCATAACACATATGAATGGTCGGTCGATCACATTGAAAGAAGATTCATCACTATCTCTATCTCAAGAAAGTATTCGGTTTCAGTCGACTTGAGAAGAGAGTTCAAAAAAAAAAAAAAAAAAAGGCGCATTGTCTTGAATTTCAAACGAAAGAAAACCAATTGAGTTGTTAAAGCCAAATACACGATCGGACCAAACGAGGAGAAGAAACAAATTTTGGAAGCTGTGATTTGAATGGGGCCCCTATATGGAGAGAGATATGTGCAGCAAAGAGGTTGTATTAGTTAGTTTAGTTAATAAACCTTGCACCCGAGGGAGCAGAATCGGAAGGAGTCGAGGAGGCTGCGGCCGCAGATTTCGCAGGTGTTGGTGATGCCCTTTCCGGGCCTCGGCTGCGGCCGCTCATTCAAGAAGACGATCTTGGCGCTGTTGATAATGTAGGTCTGCACGCACGATATGTCTATGAACTTGGACACCTCCGACACCCTGATCACATTGTGGTACGACGATCTCCGAATCTAAAGAAGAAGAAAGCCCAGAGGAAATTGGCAATTCAATACATGGATACAAAAACAAAACTAATCGAATCCGCAGGAAGCAGGCACAAGTCCGGCAAGAGAGAAGGGGAATTTGAAAATCTAGTGACCTGAACAAGGCGGTGGTCCTTGTGGTGGGGAAGGCAGTAGGAGCAGAGGGCGTCGCAGGTGCAATCCAGACAGTACATATTGCACTCGCTCTTGCTGGAGTCGGCGTGGACCTCGCAGGGGATGAAGAACCTCGTCTGCAGAAGCGGCCTCAGCCACGGCGGACCACCCGCGTCCTCGTTCCCCATCCGAATCATCGGACCCACCTATATTAATTGTTAATTTGTTACCCCCACCATCCCCACGCTAGTACTCAAAAACCACCAGGAATAAGAAAGGAGCTTTTATATATATATATATATTTTTAAAAAAAAACAAAAAACAAAAAACAAAGTAGGGGGTGATAAAAAGGGAAAGAAGCTTTTACCATAACTTTCTTCTGCTTACTCCGCACAAGGCCTCTCTTTTTGGGAGTTGATTCTCGATAGCCGGCTCCTCCAGAGGGCTACCTCCTTCCGATAGAGATAGATAGATAGAAAGATAGATGGATATGCGCTGAAACAAATAGAAGAGAGGAGAGCCGGCTAAACAAGGGGGAGAACGCATTTTATACGCGCGTCTCAGAAACAGGCCGCGGAGGGATGAATCGAGAAACGGAGAATTGGGATTTTCTCAGCATTTGATGCTTTACCTTTAGAAACCTCGAATCGAAGAGGGAGGGTGGAGGAATCCTCGCGGGCAGAGGAAAAATAAAATAAAATTGTAAAGAGAGAGAGAAGGGAGCAGGGGAATTAAGAAACAGAGAGGGAGGGGGTATCAGGTATGGGAGGCGTTGGAGGAAAGAGAGAGAGAGAGTAAGAGGGCCGAGTATAAGTTATTGGGAAATTTATATTGGCGGTTCGCTAAAACCTAATGGATATGCCGTAGATTCATTTCCGTCCCCTATCCTGTTAACGGTCGATGCTGCGTAGCGTATGAGACTCACTGCAGCGCATCCTCAGCCGTTTGATCTGATGATCAGAGTGCACGGAATGGGAATTTTTTTTTTTTTTTTTTTTTTTTTTTTTTTTTCTTTCTTCTTTTCTTTGAGAGAGATACATAATATTATTTAATTTTTTAAAAAATAAAATAATTTAAATTTAAATTTGAAACTTCATGTATCAATAATTATGTTCTTAGTCAAAATACAATAGACAAGAAACAGAAGGCGTTAATATATGTGTTTTTTCATTGAAAAAAAATATATTACAGAAATTGTCAAAATGCCTAAATTTATTCTAAGTAATTATAACTTCATAATAATTAAAAGTTAAGACAACATAGGGGTTGCCGGTTTATGGTCATAGAATGATACGAAAGAAAAAATTACCCTACTAGAGAATAATCCAACAATAATTAATGACAATTTTTTTTTTTTAATTTCTTGCATATTATAAGAGGTTTAATTGTAAGAAAAAAATGCATGCAATCTAGTGTTTAATTCATCTCGTAATCGCTGCAATCCGATAGTAAGTCATGCTAATAACTTATGTTCTCCTTGAAAGAGTCAACACAACCTCTCTCTCTCTATATTTCTCTTTTTACTATGCTAAAGAATATTAGAATGTTCTAGAAGGCACTAGAATAAGGGCAAGATACTTTTTACAATAGAATATTCTAGAATGCCCTGTTGGCATAAAAAAAAAAATTATAATAAAAAAAAAATACGGGAAAAGATTATGGTTGGTCCGTAATATTGATTTGTCTATATAAGCCCCGTAAAAGCCCAAAATTTTTAACATATTTGGGTCCAACAAATTCAATTTTTTAATAGGCCATTTGTGAACACAAGCTTAGGCCATTTGTGAACACAAGCTTATGGGTCTCATCAAAGCTCCGTCGATTTTTAAGTCGGATCCTATTTTTTTGTGCCCAGCGGGACTTACATTATAGTAAACTTTTTGTTTAAAAATTTAACTTCAAAAAAATTATATTCAAATTGAATTTTGAATTTTCAATCAAATTTCAAAATATTTTTCAACCGGCTTATCCAAATTCATATTCAAATCTCCAACCAAATTTTAAAATATCTCTCAATTCAATTTTGAACTTTCCTCGTTCGTTAATCGTTCAATTTTAAAATTTGAACATATTCAATTTTAAAATTTGAAATTTGAAATTTAAATACAACCATACTTTCTCAATTTTGAACATATTCAACTTTAAAATTTGAAATTTGAAATTTAAATACAACCATACTTTCTCAAATTTGAACGTAACCATTCAATTTTGAAATTTGAAATTTAAAATTTAAACACAACCATACTTCCTCAAATTTGAACGTAACCGTTCAATTTTGAAATTTGAACATATTCAATTTTAAAATTTGAAATTTGAAATTTAAATACAACCATACTTCCTCAAATTTGAACATAACATATTCAGTTTTGAAATTTGAAATTTGAAATTTAAATACAACTATACTCTCTCAAATTTGAACATAACAATTCAATTTTGAAATTTGAACACATATTGAAATTTGAACATAACATTTTAATTTTGAAATTCGAACATATTCGATTTTGAAAATTTGAAATTTGAATATAATAACTTCCTCAATGTATTCAAATTTTGAATCTCGCCTTTTTCTCAACGAACCCACGCACGTCGTTTCTCAACAAACCCGCATTTTCTCGCCAACCCCTTAACAAATCCCAACAAACCCACGCGATATTTCTCTACCACTCCCCACTATAAATAAAGGGAATTTTTTTTCTCTTGCCGGGCTGAAAAATCAACCTCCCATATTCCACCACAAAAAAAATATAACCTCCTATATTGCACCACAAAAAAATATAACCTCCCATATTCCACCACAAAAAAAATATAACCTCCTATATTCCACCACAAAAAATATAACCTCCTATATTCCACCACAAAAAATATAACCTCCGATATTCCACCACAAAAAAATATAGTCTCCCATATTCCACCACAAAAAAAAACCTCCTCCCAGACTCCACTACATATCTCTCATCGCACAAAAAAAAAAAAAAAAAAAAGGAAGAAGGAGAAATAGCGATTCCTCGACTCCTCCAAAAAAATCAACCTCCCATATTCCACCACAAAAAAAAAACCTCCTCCCAGACTCCACTACATATCTCTCATCGCACAAAAAAAAAAGAAGAAGGAAGAAGGAGAAATAGCGCTTCCTCGACTCCTCCAAAAAAATCAACCTCCCATATTCCACCACAAAAAAAAAACCTCCTCCCAGACTCCACTACATATCTCTCATCGCACAAAAAAAAAAAAGAAGAAGGAAGAAGGAGAAATAGCGCTTCCTCGACTCCTCCGATCAACTTCCTCGACTTCCTCAACAACTCCGATCGACTTCCTCAACAACTCCGAGCGACTTCCTCAACTCCTCCGAGCGACTTCCTCGCCACTTTTTTTTTTTTTTTGACGTATTTCTCAGGTTCAAAAAAAAGAAAAAAAAAAGAAAAATATATTTCTTTAAAGCCGGTTTGGGACCTCTTCGGACGCCCCTTACTTCAGGTTGAAAAGAAAGAAAAGAGAAAAATAAATAAAATATATTTTTTTAAAGCCGGTTTGGGACCTCTTCGGACGCCCCTTACTTGGTTGAAAAGAAAGAAAAGAGAAAAATAAATAAAATATATTTCTTTAAAGCCGGTTTGGGACCTCTTCGGACGCCCCTTACTTCAGGTTGAAAAGAAAGAAAAGAGAAAAATAAGTAAAATATATTTCTTTAAAGCCGGTTTGGGACCTCTTCGGACGCCCCTTACTTCAGGTTGAAAAGAAAGAAAAGAGAAAAATAAATAAAATATATTTCTTTAAAGCCGGTTTGGGACCTCTTCGGACGCCCCTTAGTTGAAATGAAAGAAAAGAGAAAAATAAGTAAAATATAGTTCTTTAAAGCCGGTTTGGGACCTCTTCGGACGCCCCTTACTTCAGGTTGAAAAAGAAAAAAAAAAAAAAAAAAAAAAAAAAGAATTACTTCAGGTTCAAAAGAAAGAAAAAGAAAAAAAAAAAAAAAGAAAGTCAGCATAAACCCAAAACCAATTCGGATGATTTCTTCAGACATCCGAACTTAGGTTAAGTCAAAGTGAATTCGGATCCCAGATATAAATCAAAGCAGATTTCTTTCAGATCCCAAGTCAGATAAAATAATAATAATAATAATAATAATGGGACTTCTTCGGATCCCAAATAATTTCTTCTTCGGATCCTAAATAATTTCAAAAATAGAAACTTCCTCGGATCCCAAATAATTTCAAAAAAAGGAATTCCATAGGATCCCACATCAAAATAAAATAACGGTGTTTCCCCGATAAAATTAGAAAATTTTCTTCAGACGCCAAATAAAATAAAATAAAAGGGGATATTGAAATAAATAGGAATTTCTTTGAATCGAGACAAAATTCAAACGAGTCCTAATCAACTTGTAGCCTAAGTCCGATTCAAAAATGACTAATAAATGAACTAAATAAGGCTCACCCCATATGAAGGCCTCAAATTTACCCATATAAAAATAAGGCCCAATCCATATACGGGTCCCAAATTCAATCCACATACGGATCTCAAATCCAATCCACAGATGACATAAGGCCCAATCCATATACGGGTCCCAAATTCAATCCACATACGGATCTCAAATCCAATCCACATATGACATAAGGCCCAATCCATATGTGGGCCCCAAATCCGAAACCCATTCGATCCACAAATAAAACCCAAAACCCATTTGATCCACAAATAAAACTGATAACCCAGTCCAACCGGCAAATAAAACCCAAAACCCATTTGATCCACAAATAAAACCCACAAAAACCCATTCAATCTCATCGCCTTAACACATATAATTAAGGCAAAATCATATTCAAACCGACTAGATTCTAAATCATATACTTAGAATTTAGTCAAATCAAATTTGATCGGGCTCTAATACTTAGAGTTCATCCAAACCAACCCAACTAATCCTAATACATATACTTAGGATTAGTCAACCTCTCACTCTAGCACATATAACTAGAGTGAGAAACATATCAAACTCGGCCAATCCTAATACATATAGGACTTAGCCACCTCCTACTTTCGAGTAGCATCAAATCCGACCCACCTCAATACATATCCTCGGGGTTTGGTCATGTATCCACTTTGGAACATACGCCAATATGGAATCAAATATAATTGGACTCTAATACATATACTTAGAGCCAATCGAACCCAATTAAACTCTAACACATATACTTAGAGTTTAATATCGACTAGTCCTCAACACATATAAGCAGGATCAAGTCAATTTCAAACCCAGCTAAACCCTAACACATATACCTAGGATTTGGTCAATCATGAGGACACGATTTATTCTATCCCTCCCACAAAGGTCTCTTAATCGAAGGTGCCCCGATCACATGGGGGTAATTAACAATAGATGCTTGCGTCTATTGGAAGTCATGGATCCGCAATACCTGATACCCACATACATCCAATCATATATAAATATTCATCTGAATCACGAATACCATCCAACGGGAATCCCCCCAGAGGTGAACCGCGCGAGATGAGTCATTCGAGATCGCAGACATGCCCTAAAGTTAGGCTATGGTAGAATATTGTAGAAGCTCTAGAAAAATTCAACCAACTTCTTTAAAGGCCTATAAATAGGGGTGAGCCTCCCCCCCAATAAAACAACAACACAAAAAGAGGGTTGTGGTGTAGTGTTGAGGAAAGGTGTGTGAGAGAGTTGATAGAGAGGGTGTATGTAAAAGTTATTTGAAAGTAGTCTTATTCTTATTTTGATACGCCAATACTCTACAATTTGGTATCAGAGCCACTGCTGGTGCACAGTCTGGGACTGTGAAGTTGGTTAGTCTGGGACCAGACTTACTTGGTTGACTACTAGGCGATCACCAAGTCACTATGGCAGATCTTGCTGGTACAACTAGCGGAATTAAGAAGCTAAATAACCATAATTATGGTTATTGGCAAACCTGCATTGAGTCCTACCTGCAAGGGCAGGATCTGTGGGAAGTGATCGGCGGTACCGAAGTTATTCCACCGCCGAAGGAAAATGCAGAGGTGCTCAGGAAGTGGCGTATCAAGGCAGGAAAGGCGATGTTCGTCTTGAAAACGACGATCGAAGAAGAGCTGCTGGAGCATATCAAAGAAGCAGATACACCCAAGGCTGCATGGGACACCCTCGCCTCGCTATTCTCGAAGAAGAACGATGCTCGACTTCAACTGCTGGAAAATGAGCTGATGGCAATATCGCAAGGCAACATGACGATCAGCCAGTATTTCATGAAGGTAAAGTCTCTCTGCCGTGAAATCTCCCAATTAGATTCAGAATCAAAAATTAGTGATCAGCGGATGAAGAGAATTATTATTCACGGCCTAAAACCCGAGTATAACGGGTTTATTACTGCTATTCGAGGTTGGCCCACCCAACCAACGTTAGTAGAGCTAGAAAATCTTCTGGCTAATCAGGAGGCTCTAGCTAAACAAATGGCTGGAGTCTCACTGAAAAATGAAGAAGAAGCACTTTTCAGCAGTAAAAGAAAAAGTCGAGCAACAGGAAGGCCGAAAAATATGAAGCCACTGAAGGAGTTCAGTGGGCCAATGCAAAGATCTGGAGAGAGCCACCTTGCAGAGAGAGTCCATAACCAAAAGGAGCAAAATAACTGGCGGCCGAAAGGCGACAAACGACGCAATGGAGAATGCTATCACTGCGGCAAGAAAGGACAATTTGCCCGAGAATGTTGGCACCTGAAGAAACAAGCACAAGGCAACATGGCGACATCTGGAGACCGCCAAGCAACTGACAACGGTGAAGAAGAGTGGGATGCTCAAGCTTCTCTCGCCATTATAGAGACAGATGGCGACAGCCATCCCGACAAGGAGCAGGTACCAATATATGCACTTACAACAATAACAAATCCGAGAGAGGTAGATTACAGTGCAGATTGGATCATCGATTCTGGATGTTCCAATCATATGACCGGTGAAAGAAGCAAGCTGCTCGGCGTAACAGAATATAAAGGAGAAAGAGTAGTGGTGACAGCTAATAACTCAAAACTGCCAATCACTCATATAGGAAAGACGATCATTACACCCCGATTCAGTCCACATCAAGTACAACTACAAAACGTCTACCATGTCCCAGGTATGAAGAAAAATCTCTTATTCGTATCACAATTAACTGCATCAGGCAACTATGTAGTATTTGGGCTACAAGATGTCAAAGTATTTCGCAGTCCCAAGATATCTGGTATACAAGTAATGGAAGGAAAGAAAGTAGAGTCGATCTACGTAATGTCCGCATAATCGGCATACGTAGAAAAGACTCGAAAATGTGAGACTGCTGACTTGTGGCATGCAAGACTGGGACACGTAGGCTATCACAAACTCAAAATTATGATGGAGCGCGGCATGTTGAAAGGCTTGCCTCAACTCGAAGTTCGTGAAGATACGATTTGCGCAGGATGCCAGTTTGGTAAAGCTCATCAACTTTCATACACCAAATCCAAATATAGAGCTAAGGAGCCGCTAGAGCTCGTGCACTCTGATGTTTTCGGACCAGTCAAGCAAACGTCAATAAGTGGCATGCGCTATATGGTTACGTTCATCGACGACTTTTCAAGGTACGTCTGGGTTTATTTTATTAAAGAAAAAACTGAAGTACTTAAAAAATTTAGAGAGTTCAAAGAAAAAGTTGAAGGCCAAACTGGTTATAATATATGATGCCTACGCACGGATAATGGAGGTGAATATACCTCAATAGAGTTCTCGGCATACCTGCGAGAGTGTAAAATAAGAAGACAACTCATGTGTCCACGCACTCCGCAACAAAATGGTATAGTTGAGAGAAAGAATAGGCACTTAGCAGAAACATGCCGAAGCATGCTACATGCAAAGAATGTGCCAGGCAGATTTTGGGCAGAATGTATGAAGACAGCAGCACATGTTATCAACCGGCTACCTCAACCAAAGTTGGGATTTATCTCTCCTCATCAAGTACTATGGAAGATCAAGCCCACAGTAAGTCATTTTCGAGTCTTTGGTTGCGTGTGTTATGTATTCGTACCCGATCATCTTCGAAGTAAATTCGACAAGAAGGCGATTCGATGTATCTTCGTTGGGTACGATAGCGAAAGAAAAGGGTGGAGATGTTGTGATCCAACAACTGGTCGTTCCCACACGACAAGAAACGTTATGTTCGATGAGGCATCGTCTTGGTGGTCCTCACAAGAGGTGATAATACCAGACTCTAAAGAGATAGAAATCTAGCTACAAGAAAAGCTTGGACAGTAAGAACAAGGAGAAAAAGTCGTGCCAGAGCAAGAAGAAGACAGTCAACCCTCTATGGAGCCAACCAATGATGAGCAGCAACTCCAGAAGTCTCCAGAACCTTGGCGGATTGGCGTGCATCATCAAAACAGAAGAGCAAACAGCTAATATATTCACCAAAGGACTAAGCACTGCAAAGTTCGAAGAGTTTAGAAAGCAATTAGGAATGCTCAGTAAAACAGCACTAAGAGAGAGTCAGTGTTGAGGGGGAGTATTGAAAGAGTCAACACAACCTCTCTCTCTATATTTCTCTTTTTACTATGCTAAAGAATATTAGAATGTTCTAGAAGGCACTAGAATAAGGGCAAGATACTTTTTACAATAGAATATTCTAGAATGCCCTAAAGTTAGGCTATGGTAGAATATTGTAGAAGCTCTAGAAAAATCCAACCAACTTTTTTGAAGGCCTATAAATAGGGGTGAGCCTCCCCCCAATAAAACAACAACACAAAAAGAGGGTTGTGGTGTAGTGTTGAGGAAAAGTGTGTGAGAGAGTTGATAGAGAGGGTGTATGTAAAAGTTATTTGAAAGTAGTCTTATTCTTATTTTGATACGCCAATACTCTACACTCCTTACATTCAAAAATATATAAATCTTTATTGATTAGAAGTTTAGAACAAGCTGTACCTTTCTTACAAACCTTGGTCTGATAAAATCGCGCCTTGCTCTCTTAATTCTACTAGTTTGTCTCTCATATTCTCAGTTGCAAAACTGGATATTATCTGTTTCAACTGCAAACTAGTAGATTTTTTTTTTTTTTCTTTTTTTTATAACAGTTGCAGCAGATAATATTTGTATTTTTGGAACGGAGAAGATTAGAGACAAGCTGCCTCCTGTGTATATAGCTCCGTTGCTTGGACATAGATCAATGACCAACAAGTCACTTAGGAATGCAGCAGGGAGAAGCCATATTGGCCGTTAGCATATTTAATTTCCAAGCAGGCTAATGTAATATATATATATATATATATATATATATATATATATATATATTTAAAAAAAAAAAAAAAAAAAAAAAGGGGGAACAAGCCAACATATAATGCTTTGAAAGATGCCCTCAAAGCACAGGAATGCCAGCTTTTAATCTTCTCTGCTAAAATGCACCTTATGTAGTTTATTTCAGTATAGACCAATCACAAGCAAGTAGAATTAAAATTCTCTAATATGGATAGTTTGGTCAACCGAAATAAATCACAATACGTATATACATAACTTATTAATAGCATCAGCTAATTATGTAAAATTGCATCCTGCTGATATATACATTAGAAATGTAATCAGAAGTTGGTATAATATTGCTAAACTAATTATTATAATAGATCAATTGATCGAACCTCAATACGAACACGAACACGAACACGAACACGGCTCGTCTTAATCAACCAGAAATTAACCCATAACATAATCATTAATGCTGATGTTGTTGAGCTTGACTTGCTCCGTGTTTTAAGAGACATGGAGGCTATTATTTTTTTGCTCTACCTATGAAACACGGCCATCAAGACAAGCACAGAAAATGACATTATCTAAATTTTATTATATTTCTTTTTCCAGTGTTTTATCTTTTTAAAGTGGGGGGAGGGGGTTCTTGTCAAATAAAAAGAGGTAGCTATAAATAAGGTATGCACCGCTAAAAGTCTCCTCCATTGCGTATAAGTAACAATATACTTGTGCTCCAATTAACCAATTGTTTTGCATTGTTAAAATTTAATAATAATTTTAGGTATAAATAAGATTAAGTTTATCTGAACAATTAGGAAGGTGGTAAGCATTATGCATACTTTAATGGCAAACCTTATAAATGTACATAAAAAATTTGTGCATACATTAATTTTAAAAACTTCGACGAAGCAGAGTTTTCAGGTCCTTTCCAGAGAAAAAGATAAAAACAGACTACCCTCTAGGAGATCTCTCTGTGGCCGTTTGTATTTGTAGCTAAAAATACCTAAGTCGTGCATGGCGATTTTCCACTGAATATATTTTTCAAAAAATGATCTGGGTTTTGTAAAACATTGAGCTACATTAGTTGAAGATAGGGAGGTAAATTAATAACTATACTCTTATAATACATGTGTGAACCAATCAATTTTTTTGTATTATCAGTATACATTAATTAATAATATCAAACAACATATAAATGCAATATTCTAAAGAGCTTGTAGCATGTAGTACTTACTATTTATTAGAAGCTCTTTATTTGTTTGGGTGGAAGTTGAGAGGAATGAAATAGGTTTTTACTTAAGCTGTATTTCAACTCAAAATTTACTCTGGTCGAAACAAACAGCTTTCAAGTTTGAAGAGTAAGTTGGATTTAAGTCACAAATTTTGATTTTGAATTTCAAAGGCTACTGGTCATCCAGACCTGGGTCTCGACCCATTTGTATTTTTTATGGTAGTGGATTAGGGCCCATGAATACGGCCCAAGCCAGCCGACGAATCCCCCGTCCCTCTACCCAGTTGTGGCCTTCCGTTCACTTGTGGGCCTGTGAACTAATTCGGTTTGGGGAATGTGCACTGCTCGTTGGGCCAAGCAGCTCAAGTAGCACAAGGCCCTTTCGTGGATTCGGGGAGCATCGGAATTTGTTCGTTTTGCATTATTATGCGGCTTTTCCACGCTTCCTTCTCCTTCCTGCAGTACTCAAAACAAAGAAGCCAAAAATGAGTGAATTAGCTTAATCATTTGCACCATATGATCGATGATGCCATTGTATAGGCTCAACGCAATAAAATAGATCCGATCGAGAGCTACGCCTTATCCTATTGTGTTTAAATTACGGCCGCCAATGTAGACTGTGGAGGACGCTAAATAAATTTTATTTATTGATGAGATATAAAACAATTTCTCTGTTTCTTGTTGTTGTCGTTGTCATTGTCATTGTCATTATTGAATGAATGACAAAGAAATCAAACCCAAGGCATCTTATAAGAGATGCAGGCTAGGGTTACCTTCAAAAAACTAGGCCATGGTCATCACATTTATTTTTAATATTAAAACCTTTTTTTATGTGTTAGAGGATTGACCATATCGATAAACATATATTATATCTACTTAAGATAAATTATCTTTTTATCTAATTTTATGTGAAAAAATTAAAGATCTTAATAATAATAATAATAATTAGGCTTGATTATTATCTAAACTATATAGGAGCTTTTGGAAACATAAGTGAAAGAAAACTCCTTGAGCTAATAAAAAGAAAAAAAAAAAAAAAAAAAATCATACTTTGTAGTACGGCTTGATTCTAGAACAAATATCAAAATCATGCACCCAGGTGAAGTTTTCATGTGTCCGGTGGAAGATATTAATAATTGAATCTGGACAATAGCTGTCACAATCCCCTTAACATTAATAATTAAATTTGTCACATTTCAGTTAACATTACTAATTAAATTTTATGATAGCTATCACATTTCAATATACGGCGGAGCTTTTAATGTCCACAATCACCAAAAAAAAAAAAAAAAAAAACACTAATAATTTTTTCAATTCCGCATCCAATTGCTTCATTTCTGTTGGAATTAGAGGGCAGCGGAAACTTACAAACTGGATAGCCAACGTATCCAGGAACCGGAATTGGATCAGGTAGCTTGTTTTACCAGCCTTCTTTGGATCGTCCTTGTCTTCTTGGTAATTCTTGACTCTCCACGAATCTCCTGGTTGCAGACCGGATACGCAGATCGGATCGGATGCGAAGAGGGCTACCGTGCGAAGAGGGCTACCAGAGTCCTCTTCTATGTCCACACTCCAAAACTCCGGATGCGAAGAGGGCTACCATGCGAAGAGGGCTACCAGAGTCCTCTTCTATGTTCACACTCCAAAACTCCGGGAACGAAGGTGGAAACCCAGAGAGAAGGTAGAGAGAGAATGAGGAAGAAGAAAATCTCTTTTTTCTTCTTGTCGTATATTGTATATTCCCCGTATAGGGGAACGAGTTCTATTTATAGACTATTAGGACCCTTTAGGATATTCTCTATCTCACGTAGAGATAAACAGAATATGATTAGGATATGGGTTAAGATATGTTTCTTAACCTATAAGAAACATATCCTTATCTTTAACCCATAAGGATAAATCCCGATCTTATCCTTAACACAAAAGGATAAATTCTAATCCAAATCTCATATGGATTGAGTCAAAAATAGAACCGGCCAATGTGGACACACCACATGGCAACAATCTCCCACTTTGCCACATTTGCCAATTTTCTCTCATATACATTGTACTCTTCATACGGGTAATGGAGCGTGCGACCAGATGGAAAAAATCACAATGCAGGAGTGCCATATTAAGTCACCACCCAACTAACATAGCACATCACTGACTAACAACGTATATGCCCCAGACGTTTCAACACACACCGGATCAAGTATCACAAATCTCCCTCCTGTAATCACAGGACTTGACCCTACAACATCTCTTGTACTCATGATTATCTCAAGTAACACAACCGAGATAACCGCCCGGGCAATGAGTCACAAGACTTTCATGGTGTGATATCGAAACATCTTCCTCAGCCCCTCACATTAATCTGTATCGGTCCAAGCACTTTACTAGACATGCTCCGCGAGATCGTATTCTCTCATGACCCTGAGATACACGCTAAGTTAGTTACTTTGGACCTCTACTTCATAATGTAGTTCTAAGTCGAGGGCATAAAAAAAAGGGGTTAGTGCTCACACAGTGACATAGAGGGAAGAATATATGTCACTCTACTAACTGGTCGACAATCACATACAGTATGATATGTATGCCATGGCGGAGCACCCACCCAATGGGTCGTGTCACGCTCTAAAACACCATGCGAACCTTGGTCTAAGCACCACTAAGGCATCTAACCACTATACAACTTAGGTCATCTCTCTAACCCAAGTATTTAGGTTCGGCTGCTATACAGGCTCGATATAGAATTTCACAAAAGAATTCTCATATCCAACTCCCAAGAGTCTCATCTTAAACTAATTAAGGCGACTTTCAAATCGTATCAACACTTTATTCATAACGTATATGAACAAACCAATCATATTACAACTACTAAAGTTTAATATGATTATTTAGTCTCATCCTGCTCACCACTTAGGTGCCAGGGCGATCACCCGTGTGAGTGGGCTGACCTGAGCCTGGTGACTAATGGTAATATGTGCCTACTAGTATCAATTACGCAATCATACATAAAAGAAAAACATATTTTCATTAAGAAAAGCGTAAGATACAAAAGTCTCAATAATGTCCATACATCATAACATGCGAAGACCCAAACTCCTAACGTGGGTCAGGAACATATCCCTAGCTATCGGCTTGGTCAACGGATCAGCCATGTCACGCCCCGGGGGTTTTGTTTTAGCGGAAACGAATCATAAGAGTTGAATATTTGACGTGTAAAATTTTTGTTTTAAAAAAAAGAACCCCTCTTCCCCGGCACGTGCCCAGACCCGCCGCATATACAGGATCACTCTACAAACGGACAGAGTCTCCCCTGTATATGCACGGCGTCGCGGTTTGTACAATGTTCAATAATGAGGAAACATTCAATCACAACAATCCACTTCATACAACCATTCACAATATACTGAATTTACTCACGGCCGATTAGTTTGAAAGGATAAAACCCACGGTTGTTGAAACGGCGCCCACCCGGCACCCATGTTTTGAAAACCGTTTTTGAAAGCAACATAAACTCAGGGTTTTGAAAACAGTGCCCACACGACACTTAGGTTTTGAAATCCATTTTCGCAAAAGCAACATAAACCCAGGGTTTTGAAAACAGTGCCCACACGGCACTTAGGTTTTGAAATAATAGTTTTCGCAATCCGTTCCTTTGTTTGCTATTTTATTTTCCAAAGCGGCCCACAGAAATATAAAGAGGAATAGACAATCCAATTGTCACCGTACCAACATCCACACCGACCCCACGAGGGTATCGAGAACCATCCACAGTCTACAAATAATAAATGGAATGCGAAAGTAAAGAGTAAAATACTGTTCCGGTCTCCTGAGACCCAACACCTCTAGCCGTGGCCTCACCGTCGCCTAACTCTCCCCCCTGTAGGACCCTGTCGCAAAGTGGGAAGTCAGCGACTAAACAAAAATGATAATAATAATGCAGGTAAAGAAAACGTCCAACCGTAGTCTATCCGGAGCAACCACCCCTCCCCCCCCCGCAAGGGAAAAGTAGAATCAAACACCTGTAAACCTGCAATACCCGATCCCGTCGGACAACTAAACCGACGAATCGCACCGCGCCCAAGTCGGACAACTAAACCGAATGGGTCGCACCGCTCCCACGTCGGACAACTAAACCGACGGGTCGCACCGCTCACACTTTGGCGCATACATGCCCCACAACTAAAGAGGCCCCACGCCGTCCTGTGGGTATACACGGGTCATGGACCACTTTTCCGGAAAAGCACACCCTTTGCGGTGGCCAAACCGCGGGTGCGCGTGTTGCAGCCGAGCATAGTAACCGTGAACCATATATATATATATATATATCAATGTATGAACCGTATGAAATAACATATACATATCCGTGCATGAGAACTATATGAAACAGTATATATATATTCACAGCATACTCCTATACGTGCATGAGAGCGACATGAAACAATATGTATGTCTAATCACGAGCACCGTAAAGCCATAACGAATAAATGATGCCTCCCTACCAGGTTAAACCCAAGTACACTTATGGATGACCCCGTCCACCATGATAGAATTAAATGTTAAGACTTAAGAGTAAAAACCCACCTTTACGAGCGATGAACAATGCGCTACCCCCCCGTGTCCCGGTGCGCTCCACAAAACTACAAAAAGATCCACCGGGAAGAAGTCAGCGACTACCCAACATAAAACAAGGAACAAGAACACATATTCGGGTCCCGTCGTGGAACGGGCTCTCGGGTTCGACGGCGGCGGCGGCGGCCGAGTCGGAACCCGAGGCGGCGGCCGAGTCGGAAACCCGAGGCGGCGGCCGAGTCGGAACCCGAGGCGGCGGCGACCGTGCTGCCGCGGTGGCCGCACGCGTATCAGGCTCCGTGCGGTGTGAAGCCCGCACGGCTCCCTGACCGCAGCGGCGCCCAGGTCCAGCACGGGCGCCCAGGCCGCACGCACGGGCTGCCCTGCGCGGCGCCCAGCCCGCACGCACGGGCGGCCCCGCGCGGCGCCCAGGCTCCGCGCGGGCGCCCAGCCCGCACGCACGGGCGACCCCGCGCGGCGCCCAGGCCCGCGCGGGTGCCAGACCCGCACGCACGGGCGACCCCGCGCGGCGCCCAGGCTCCGCGCGGGCGCCCAGCCCGCACGCACGGGCGACCCCGCGCGGCGCCCAGGCCCGCGCGGGTGCCAGGCCCGCGCGGGTGCCAGACCCGCACGCACGGGCGACCCCGCGCGGCGCCCAGGCTCCGCGCGGGCGCCCAGCCCGCACGCACGGGCGACCCCGCGCGGCACCCAGGCCCGCGCGGGTGCCAGACCCGCACGCACGGGCGACCCCGCGCGGCGCCCAGGCCCGCGCGGGTGCCAGACCCGCACACCCGGTGCCCTAGCCCTGCGCGCAAGGGCGCCTCGCGACGGCGGTGGTGCGGCCGGCCGGGGGAAACCGTCTTCCCCCCTTCCCGTGCGACGATCCGGAAGAAAACCCTAGCTAAAAAAAATAAAAACTCACCGAACCAAAGCGCCTCCGACTCGCCGATGAAGAGGGAGGGAGAGACGAGGATTATCCCGTTCTTGCGTGCCCGGTTCCGGAGGTGTGCGGTGTTCTTCCCGTTCCTCGATTGTTCCGCCGCGGTTCCTCGCGCCGATCGGATGGGAAGAGGAGGGTTAGGGAGGGGTGGTTTCTTCCTTCTTCACGTCGCGATGTAACAGGGGTGAGAGGAACGGTAGGGGGGCTAAAACTGAACCTATACCAACCAATTAAAAGAAAAACCGCCCGTACACGGGAACTTAACCCTAAGCCCCAAAAAGCAATTCAATCTCGGCGAAATGAGTTTGGGTGCGAACCTGGGTCCGGTCCGCCTCGAAGAACGTGTAAGTCGCCTGAACTGCTGCCAACTTCCGGAATTTATTCTGGGAGATTCCGGGGTCAGAATCCAGAACCGATTTCGCCTCCGTTTTCCACTTCGCGAGCTCTATTGTCTAAAAATACCCGCGAGCCCCGACAGTCTGCCCAGAGATAAAGAAAAATAATTCACCCCCGGACCCCTTAGTCGAAAAGCGGATTAACAAGAATTTAAAAGAAGGTCTAGAAAGACAAATAAAGCCGCGGTTATTACACCACTCACCTCTAAAAACGAGTTTCGTCCTCAAAACTCAAACCCGGGTGGTGGTGAAGAGGTCGGGGTAGCACTCCCTCATCTTAGATTCCAGCTCCCATGTTGCTTCTCGTTCTTCCTGGTTGCTCCAGAGCACCTTCACGTAGGGGATGACTCGGTTCCGCAGTGCTTTGTTTTCTCTTGCTAGGATACGCACGGGGGTTTCCTCGAAGCTTAGATCCTCCTTGAGCTCGAATGTGGAGACGTCCAACACGTGTGACGGGTCGGATAGGTATTTCCGGAGCATGGACACGTGGAAGACGTTGTGGACCCGGTCGAGATTAGGGGGTAGGGCAAGGCGGTACGCCACTGGGCCTATGCGCTCCAAGATCTCAAAAGGCCCCACAAACCGTGGGCTCAACTTGCCCTTCAGCCCGAAACGCTTGATCCCTCTGGATGGCGAGACCCGTAAGAACACGTGTTCCCCCACTTGAAATTCCAAATCGCGGCGCCGTCGGTCTGCGTAGCTCTTCTGTCGGCTTTGGGCGGTCAGTAACCGCCGCCTGATGAGGCGCACCTTCTCCTCAGTCTCTTCCACCAAGTTGGGTCCCAGGAATTTCCGTTCCCCTAAGTCGTCCCAACAGATCGGGGATCGGCAGCGTCTCCCATACAAAGCTTCGTAGGGCGCCATCTGGATGCTGGCCTGGTAGCTATTGTTGTAGGCGAATTCCACGAGGGGTAGGTAGCGCGCCCAACCGACTCCCCAGTCAAGTACACAGGCGCGCAGCAGGTCCTCGAGGGTCTGAATCACTCGCTCCGACTGTCCGTTCGTCTGAGGGTGGAAAGCTGTGCTGAAGTGTAGCTTGGTCCCCAGGGCTTGCTGTAGACTTTGCCAAAACTTCGAGACGAAGCGGGTGTCTCTATCCGAGGTGATCGATGCTGGCACTCCGTGCAGTCTCACGATCTCGCTGAGGTAGACTTGAGCCAACTGCTCTCTGGTCCAGGTTGTGTGGATGGGTAGGAAATGAGCTGCCTTGGTTAGCCGGTCCACAATGACCCAGATCGAGTCGTGCCCCTGCTGTGAACGTGGGAACCCTGTAGTGGCCCAAATTCCCATGCAGCGTTCTTCCGATGAATCCACTGTTTGAGCACCTAGCATTGGTGTATCTGGCCCATGGTGCGTCAATGGGATGCCACAGATGGACCCTGTGTGTTATTAATAGCTGTGTAGGCCTTCGGCTGAGTTTGCCGAAATTTCGGAAAAGAATTAGGCCCAACAGAGGTCGGAAATGGATTCAGCACGGAAAAACGCTTGAAAACGGCTATTTGCTTGTTTAATTCTGAGTCCGGATGCCCAAAAACGGACTCCCGGAAGTTTTCTGTGGAAAATGGTGCATGGGAGGGGCCGTAGACCGCCGGCATGCCACGTGGCTGGCCTGTCATTGGCCGGTTCAGGATGCGCGGTCCACAGAGCTGCGCGGCGGGGTGCACAGACCCGGCGCATGGACACGTGGCACCGCCTGATTGGCGGGCGCAAGGCGCGCGGTCTACCGGGTGAGCGCGGCGGTGCATGGACCAATGCAGGGCCACGTGGCGGCTCCTGGTGGATTCGGGCGTGAACAGTGTTGGGCCCGGCCCAACACTGTAGCCGCCCGAATGTTCCGGGCGCCCGAAATTTTGGGCCCAAAGCCCATTGACTTGTTTTTCCGGGCTGTTTCGGGTGAGGCCTATAAAAAGGCCTCAAGGGGCCTCGTTTTGAAGCTTTTCCCGAAAGCTTTCCACTTGGAGCCCTTCACCAAAGTTGTTTCTCTCCCTCTTGTGCATCTTTTGGCGGAAGCTCAGGATTTTTGGAGGCCGCGACGACGGCGACTTCTGCATCGGGGTGCGGAGCGACGATCTACTGTTGGAGGCCCATTTCCGTCGCAGTTTAGTCCGGGAGGTCTACCGGGCTACCCCGACATTATTTTTGGACGATTTCTGCGGTGACGGTTTCGTAAGAGGTAAATCTACATTTTTCGTGTTGGACACTTTTTCTGGATCCGAGCTTTTCTTGGGGTTCTGGGTACATTTTTAACCCCCTTTGCGACTGTTGGTTGATTTGGACAGCACCTACTTGTCGGATTTTTATCTCCTCATCCGGGCATCGGAATTTGACGTTTCAGGACTCTATCGACATCTACTCTTCGCGAGGATCGCCGTCGTATTTTTATTGGAATTTTTGGAGGAGGTTTTTCAGGTGAAAATTTCGTGTTAATGGGACTGTTCACCACAGATTTTGGGAAGGTGGAATTTGTGTGAATTTAGGTGTAATTTTGGTGTATGTTTGTACCCAGGAGTTTGTGAGCACTTCTACCGTGTTGTTGGCTTGGTGGGATTTGTGATTTGACAGTTGTGGGCTTTCTCAGCGGTGCGATTTTGGACAGTTAGCACTTTCAGGTGGGTGACCTTGCTTCCAAGAACTCTGGACTGTGTACTAATTCTATGTGTGTAGGATCATGCATGTTAGAAATTGGAGTATTGGCATGTGTAAAACTGTATGTTGTATCTTGTATATCAGTTGTTGAATCTTTTGATTCCTGCACTATGTTAAGTAATGAAATCTTGGAATTTGACCTAGCACCCCTGTCATATGTATCATGTTCAGCCAGTCTGTAGAAAAACTCCAACTTGGGCTAGGTTTTTTTATTGCTCTAGACATTCCACATCACGATACTTCATTTCACTATGGACTTAGCTTTTCCTCGCCCGTGTTGTGGGCCGAGAGGTCGGTCGGTTGTGGGATGCATTTGCACTCGTGTCTGGGGACCGAGTGGAGTTGATAGCAGTCTGTAGATTTGATTTCTTTGGGAGAGTGATAGTGATGGTAGATCTGGGTTCTTGGAAACTGTCAGAGTGACAGTGGGTTTCAGCTGCGTAGATTCCAGCTAGTGTGTGAGTCAGTGATTTGTTTGGTAGTCGATCTTATTGATCGAGGATTGGATCATAGCCTGCATGAGCCACAGTTGAGCTTTACAGTGATACTTTACAGTGATACTTATGGGTTACTTTGACTCGAGCGGGTCGCTCCCCTCGAGGGCCACTCCGGAGTAGGCGAGACCGGGTTGTGTACCGGTGTGAGTTTGAGATGTTCTTTAGCGACTTGTTGTTGCAGTGGTCCCTCTGGCTGTGCTTTTGTTGGCAGCCACGGACGCCCTACGTAAGTCCGCTCCTCCGGGACGTAACGGCAGTAGGTTGGCGCAGGTTTGACTGGACCCGATGTGGCAGTCAGTTTTGATTGGGTGATCAGGGAGGAGAGTTAGTTGTGGCATTATGTTCTTTCTGTTCCACTGTTGAGCATCTAGATAGAGGCATAGTAGCTGTAGAGTTACCTTTCCCAGCTTTCCTTATAGCACTGCATATGTTACCTTTGCCTCTGGTAGACTTAGTGGGCAGACCGTCGGGCTTGTTGGCGGCACCCACTGAGAACTACTGTGGGATGTAGTTCTCACACCCGTCGTGGTGTTTTCTCCCCAGGGACTTCTGCTCCAGTTCCTGCAGCTCCTGTTGCTGATCCAGCTCCTTCTGACCGAGGTAAGGGCGTCGCGAGATAGATCCCCTCCTGTCGTCTTCAGGGTGTGAGTAGATGTACCCCAGTTCCATTTTGGTGTGTGTTATGTCGAGTGACTTTTGTAGTGAGGTTTTGAGTTGTACCTTCCTTCCCTGCTTTTATGAGAGACTCCTGTATTCTGGTGAGGTTGGTCTGTATATTTGAGAGTTGTAGTTTCACTTTATGTATTTTATTCCAGCTTTCCTCTTTCCGCTCTGATATCTGCTAGTGTAGATGTTTCTTTGCAGGTTAGTCGCTACGCCTATACGGGGCTTCCCGTACGGGCGGCGGATCTGTTGGCGAGCCGGGGCGCAGTATCACCCCGGGGCGTGACAGATTAGAGTGGTATCAGAGCCTAGGATGTAGGTCTTGGAGGACTTAGGAACCCTAGGCTTGTGGTTGGACCCTAGGATGACTCGCGTGAGAGCCGTGATTTTAGCGAGAGTCCTGATTGGATTTCTAACTCTCCCGAGCGGTTCGGGGTGAGCGATTGACATGTCTTCCTTCGGTGGCAACTATGTTGGCTGCAGACAACATAGTACTTCGGAAAGGGGGACATGCCTTCTGACTTTCGCTAGATTGGGTCGAGAGATGATTTGGGTTCTGATTGTTTGCCTTGTCCCTCAGGTGGGGATGCCTCCTCGACGCTCGATGGTGACGCGTTCGCAGCCTTCGTCCTCTGAGCCCGAGCAGGAGGACTCGGAGCAGGGACAGCAGAGCGAGGTTTTGGAGCTCCGTGCCCAGGTGGCACAGTTGACTGAGGCGTCTCGACGCCAGGAGGAGGCTGTGAGTCGGTTGACGCTCTTGTTGGAGCAGAGAGCGCAGCCGGCGGTGGTACCCCCTGAGAGTTCCCCGGTGCCTTCTTCCCCTGTGGTGGCACCCCCGGTTGTGCAGCCTGCACCAGCAGTTCCGGCTGAGCCTGTTTCCAGTAGGCCACCGTCTGGGACGTCGGGATCTTTGACTTTGGCAGAGCAGCAGGTTTTGGTGGGTCTTTTGTTGAGGTTTCGCAAGTTCGATCCACCCCGCTTTTCGGGCATGAGTGCTGAGCCGTGGGCGGCTGAGTCTTGGGTTACAGCTATGGAGCGCCATTTCGAGAGCCTTTTTATTGATGAGAGGTTTCGAGTTCTGTTGGCTACTCATTTTCTGGAGAGCAACGCCGAGGCATGGTGGCGGCGTGTGCGACCCGCAGGTCCGCCTGGGACCCAGTTTATCTCTTGGGCAGAGTTTCGCGGTATGCTTCTTGGGGCCTTCTTTCCCGAGAGTGTTCGACAGAGCTTGGAGGAGCAGCTGAGGAATCTCCGCCAGGGAGATAGGCCCGTACACGCGTACATAGCCGATTTCAATCGGCTGTTGGCTAGTATGCCCCACGTGGCCAGAGATGAGACCCACCGGATCTACATGTTCGAGAGAGGGTTGCGTCGGGACATTTATCAGTTGGTCCGCTCCCTCAGATTACAGACTTTGGAGGCCTCGATGGAGCAGGCACTTTATGTGGAGGGTGGTGAGGCCGTGATGGCAGAGGTGACTCCAGCCCCCGTTGTGACTCCTGGGGCGAAGCGCCCCGCGCAGTTTGAGGAGGGGCAGTCGAGTAGACAGGGACCCCCGAGACCACCCCGTTTCCACTCTCAGGGACGGGGGTATCAGGGGCGGCAGAGATCTGGGGGATCTCGTCAGTTCCAGCAGCAGCAGCAGCAGCGTCGACCACCTCGACAGCAGCAGTCTTCGCAGCAGCAGCAGACTTCACGGCAGCCGCGCCCCGACCGTTGTATCATCTGTGGAGGACCGCACTCACCAGCCCAGTGCCCGCAGAGTCAGGGCCGCTGCTTCCGTTGCGGGCAGACCGGTCACTACGCGAGGGCGTGCCCCAGGGCAGGTTACCCAGCTCCTTCATCAGCTTCTGCATCCTTCGTTCCTCGTCAGTCAGCAGGGCCTTCGGCGACCTCCGGTAGGCCAGATTTTGCTCCATCGTCCTCGCGACAGCCAGAGCGACATCCCCCGGCGCCGAGCGGTCGAGTCTATGCCGCTCAGGTAGAGGATGCTACAGCAGCAGAGCATGTCGTCGCAGGTATTATTTTGATTTCTGCAGTTCGTACTCGTACTCTCTTTGATACCGGTGCATCGCATTCATTTATCAGTAGAGCATTTGCATCCCTTCATGGTATAGAGGTAGTTTCTTTATCACATGCATTAGAGGTTCAGATACCAGATCATGTCTTGCATGTCGAGGAGTATTGTAGGGATTGCCCCGTGCAGTTGGGATCCTGGATTTTGCCGGCAGACTTGCTTGTCTTGCGGCAGCTCCAGGATTTCGACGTCGTGCTAGGTATGGATTGGTTGTCGAGGTACTATGCTGTTATAGACTGCAGAGTGAGGACGGTGACCCTCCGCGAGCCTGGACAGGAGGAGTTTGTCTTCAGAGGCTGCCAGAGCACTTTCTTTGCGATGACTGTTTCTTCGGCGAGGGCTAGGCGGATGATTAGTAGGGGCTGCACCGCTTTCTTAGCGACGATTGTGGAGGTGCCTACGGCGGCACTGGGACTCGAGGATATTCCTGTTGTCCGCGAGTTCCCAGATGTGTTTCCCCCTGAGTTGACGACGATGCCGCCGGAGAGGGAGGTGGAGTTTGTGATTGATGTGGTACCGGGAACCGCACCAATCTCGAAGGCGCCGTATAGGATGGCACCTGCCGAGTTGAGGGAGTTGAAGGCCCAGCTTCAGGATCTTATGGATAGGGGCTTTGTCAGGCCTAGTGTTTCTCCGTGGGGAGCGCCAGTTTTATTTGTGAAGAAGAAGGATGGGTCGCTTCGTTTGTGTGTGGATTATCGGGAGTTGAATAAAGTGACCATCCGGAACAAGTACCCTCTTCCACGGATAGATGATTTATTTGATCAGTTGCAGGGAGCCACAGTGTTTTCGAAGATTGATCTTCAGTCAGGTTACCACCAGTTGAGGGTGAGGGCCGAGGACATTCCTAAGACGGCTTTTCGATCCCGGTATGGGCATTATGAGTTTACGGTTATGCCGTTTGGTTTGACTAATGCCCCAGCTGCATTCATGGATTTGATGAACCGGGTATTTCAGCCGTACTTAGACTTGTTTGTGGTTGTGTTCATTGATGATATCTTGATCTACTCCCGGAGCGATGTGGATCATGAGGAGCACTTGAGGATAGTGCTGCAGCTTCTACGTGAGAAGAAGCTGTATGCCAAGCTTAAGAAGTGCGAGTTTTGGCTTCGGGAGGTTGCATTCTTGGGCCACTTGGTATCAGCCGCAGGAGTGGCAGTTGACCCGACGAAGATTGATACAGTTCGGGATTGGCCGAGACCGACGACGGTGACTGAGGTCCGGAGCTTTCTGGGCTTAGCAGGCTACTACCGTCGGTTTGTAGAGGGCTTTGCGAAGCTCTCTACTCCCCTGACCTGTTTGACTAGGAAGGGGATGAGGTTCATTTGGACTGAGCAGTGTCAGCGGAGTTTTGAGGAGCTGAAGAAGAGACTGATTTCAGCACCAGTTCTTACACTGCCAGTGATGGGTGATGGCTACGTGATTTATAGTGACGCCTCGCACAGCGGTTTGGGTTGTGTCTTGATGCAGCATGGGAGGGTAATTGCTTATGCTTCACGGCAACTAAAGGATTATGAGAAGAATTACCCTACTCATGATTTAGAGCTGGCAGCTGTGGTGTTCGCATTGAAGCTGTGGCGGCATTACCTCTACGGTGAGCATTGTGAGATCTACACGGATCATAAGAGCTTAAAGTATCTGTTTACTCAAAAGGAGCTGAACCTGAGGCAACGCCGGTGGTTGGAGTTACTGAAGGATTACGATGTGAGTATCCTCTATCATCCCGGCAAGGCCAATGTGGTAGCAGATGCTTTGAGTCGGAGGTCAGTGCAGAGCTTGAGCATGTTGGTCACGCAGCAGGCCCCGTTGATTGAGCAGTTGAGGCGACTCCAGATTGAGGTTGTATCCCCTGGGGTCTCTGCTAGACTGATGTCTATGGTCTTGCAGCCCACTCTGTTGGACAGGATTAGGGAGACGCAGAGTGAGGACCCCCACTTGGAGAGGATTAGATCACAGATTCAGGCAGATCTTATAGGGGATTTTACAGTGGATAGCTCGGGAGTACTGCGGTACAGGGACCGAGTGTGTGTGCCTTCGGATTCAGAGATCAGAGACCAGATTTTGGGTGAGGCTCATTATACACCTTATACCATTCATCCTGGTGGTACTAAGATGTATAAGGACCTCAAGGCACATTTTTGGTGGTCCGGAATGAAGCGGGACGTTGGAAGATTCGTGGCTCACTGTTTAACTTGCCAGCAAGTGAAAGCAGAGCACCGGGTTCCTGCTGGCAAGTTGCAAAGTCTTCCAATTCCCGAGTGGAAATGGGACCACATCACCATGGACTTTGTTACAGGGTTGCCGAGAGCACAGAGTGGAGCCGACGCGATTTGGGTTATTGTGGATAGACTCACCAAGTCTGCGCATTTCTTGCCTGTTCAGATGACTTGGTCATTGGAGCGTCTGGCACAGTTGTATTTAGACGAGATAGTGAGGCTACACGGGATACCTGCGTCGATTGTTTCAGATCGGGATCCGAGGTTTGTGTCACGATTCTGGGGGAGTTTACAGTCAGCTTTGGGGACCCAGCTCAGATTCAGCACTGCATTCCACCCACAGACTGATGGCCAGTCTGAGCGCACTATACAGACCCTTGAGGATATGCTGAGAGCGTGCGTTATGGATTTTGGAGGGGGGTGGTACCGACACTTATCTTTGGTTGAGTTTGCGTACAACAACAGCTATCAGGCGAGCATTCAGATGGCTCCGTTTGAGGCGTTGTATGGACGCAAGTGTCGGTCACCCTTGTATTGGAGTGATGTGGGTGAGAGGAAGACTTTGGGACCAGATCTTCTTTTGGAGGCTGAGGAGAAAGTCAGAGTTGTTCGTCGACACCTTGAGGTAGCCCAGAGTCGTCAGAGGAGTTATGCGGATACTCGACGGCGAGACCTGGAGTTTCAGATTGGTGACCATGTATTCTTAAAGGTCTCACCTTCGAAAGGGGTCCGGAGATTTGGAGTGCGTGGGAAGCTTAGTCCCCGTTTTGTTGGACCCTTTGAGGTACTTGAGAGGGTAGGCCCTGTGGCTTATAGAGTTGCTCTTCCTCCACGTTTGGCCGGTGTACACGATGTTTTTCATGTCTCAGCCCTGAGGAGATATGTCTTTGATCCATCGCATGTAGTTGACTTCACTCCCTTGGAGATCGGTGAGGACCTGGTTTACGAGGAGCGGCCGTTGCGGATTCTTGCTCGTGAGGTGAGGGAATTGCGCAACCGGACCATTCCGTATGTGAAGATCTTATGGAGCCATCACGATGAGCGAGAGGCTACTTGGGAGCTAGAGACAGAGATGAGATCTGCTTACCCTTTTCTGTTCGAGACTACTGGTTGAGGTACGCTTGTTCTACCTTACTTCGTTTCGAGGACGAAACTTCCTTTTAGTGGGGGAGGATGTAGTGGCCCAAATTCCCATGCAGCGTTCTTCCGATGAATCCACTGTTTGAGCACCTAGCATTGGTGTATCTGGCCCATGGTGCGTCAATGGGATGCCACAGATGGACCCTGTGTGTTATTAATAGCTGTGTAGGCCTTCGGCTGAGTTTGCCGAAATTTCGGAAAAGAATTAGGCCCAACAGAGGTCGGAAATGGATTCAGCACGGAAAAACGCTTGAAAACGGCTATTTGCTTGTTTAATTCTGAGTCCGGATGCCCAAAAACGGACTCCCGGAAGTTTTCTGTGGAAAATGGTGCATGGGAGGGGCCGTAGACCGCCGGCATGCCACGTGGCGGCCTGTCATTGGCCGGTTCAGGATGCGCGGTCCACAGAGCTGCGCGGCGGGGTGCACAGACCCGGCGCATGGACACGTGGCACCGCCTGATTGGCGGGCGCAAGGCGCGCGGTCTACCGGGTGAGCGCGGCGGTGCATGGACCAATGCAGGGCCACGTGGCGGCTCCTGGTGGATTCGGGCGTGAACAGTGTTGGGCCCGGCCCAACACTGTAGCCGCCCGAATGTTCCGGGCGCCCGAAATTTTGGGCCCAAAGCCCATTGACTTGTTTTTCCGGGCTGTTTCGGGTGAGGCCTATAAAAAGGCCTCAAGGGGCCTCGTTTTGAAGCTTTTCCCGAAAGCTTTCCACTTGGAGCCCTTCACCAAAGTTGTTTCTCTCCCTCTTGTGCATCTTTTGGCGGAAGCTCAGGATTTTGGAGGCCGCGACGACGGCGACTTCTGCATCGGGGTGCGGAGCGACGATCTACTGTTGGAGGCCCATTTCCGTCGCAGTTTAGTCCGGGAGGTCTACCGGGCTACCCCGACATTATTTTTGGACGATTTCTGCGGTGACGGTTTCGTAAGAGGTAAATCTACATTTTTCGTGTTGGACACTTTTTCTGGATCCGAGCTTTTCTTGGGGTTCTGGGTACATTTTTAACCCCCTTTGCGACTGTTGGTTGATTTGGACAGCACCTACTTGTCGGATTTTTATCTCCTCATCCGGGCATCGGAATTTGACGTTTCAGGACTCTATCGACATCTACTCTTCGCGAGGATCGCCGTCGTATTTTTATTGGAATTTTTGGAGGAGGTTTTTCAGGTGAAAATTTCGTGTTAATGGGACTGTTCACCACAGATTTTGGGAAGGTGGAATTTGTGTGAATTTAGGTGTAATTTTGGTGTATGTTTGTACCCAGGAGTTTGTGAGCACTTCTACCGTGTTGTTGGCTTGGTGGGATTTGTGATTTGACAGTTGTGGGCTTTCTCAGCGGTGCGATTTTGGACAGTTAGCACTTTCAGGTGGGTGACCTTGCTTCCAAGAACTCTGGACTGTGTACTAATTCTATGTGTGTAGGATCATGCATGTTAGAAATTGGAGTATTGGCATGTGTAAAACTGTATGTTGTATCTTGTATATCAGTTGTTGAATCTTTTGATTCCTGCACTATGTTAAGTAATGAAATCTTGGAATTTGACCTAGCACCCCTGTCATATGTATCATGTTCAGCCAGTCTGTAGAAAAACTCCAACTTGGGCTAGGTTTTTTTATTGCTCTAGACATTCCACATCACGATACTTCATTTCACTATGGACTTAGCTTTTCCTCGCCCGTGTTGTGGGCCGAGAGGTCGGTCGGTTGTGGGATGCATTTGCACTCGTGTCTGGGGACCGAGTGGAGTTGATAGCAGTCTGTAGATTTGATTTCTTTGGGAGAGTGATAGTGATGGTAGATCTGGGTTCTTGGAAACTGTCAGAGTGACAGTGGGTTTCAGCTGCGTAGATTCCAGCTAGTGTGTGAGTCAGTGATTTGTTTGGTAGTCGATCTTATTGATCGAGGATTGGATCATAGCCTGCATGAGCCACAGTTGAGCTTTACAGTGATACTTTACAGTGATACTTATGGGTTACTTTGACTCGAGCGGGTCGCTCCCCTCGAGGGCCACTCCGGAGTAGGCGAGACCGGGTTGTGTACCGGTGTGAGTTTGAGATGTTCTTTAGCGACTTGTTGTTGCAGTGGTCCCTCTGGCTGTGCTTTTGTTGGCAGCCACGGACGCCCTACGTAAGTCCGCTCCTCCGGGACGTAACGGCAGTAGGTTGGCGCAGGTTTGACTGGACCCGATGTGGCAGTCAGTTTTGATTGGGTGATCAGGGAGGAGAGTTAGTTGTGGCATTATGTTCTTTCTGTTCCACTGTTGAGCATCTAGATAGAGGCATAGTAGCTGTAGAGTTACCTTTCCCAGCTTTCCTTATAGCACTGCATATGTTACCTTTGCCTCTGGTAGACTTAGTGGGCAGACCGTCGGGCTTGTTGGCGGCACCCACTGAGAACTACTGTGGGATGTAGTTCTCACACCCGTCGTGGTGTTTTCTCCCCAGGGACTTCTGCTCCAGTTCCTGCAGCTCCTGTTGCTGATCCAGCTCCTTCTGACCGAGGTAAGGGCGTCGCGAGATAGATCCCCTCCTGTCGTCTTCAGGGTGTGAGTAGATGTACCCCAGTTCCATTTTGGTGTGTGTTATGTCGAGTGACTTTTGTAGTGAGGTTTTGAGTTGTACCTTCCTTCCCTGCTTTTATGAGAGACTCCTGTATTCTGGTGAGGTTGGTCTGTATATTTGAGAGTTGTAGTTTCACTTTATGTATTTTATTCCAGCTTTCCTCTTTCCGCTCTGATATCTGCTAGTGTAGATGTTTCTTTGCAGGTTAGTCGCTACGCCTATACGGGGCTTCCCGTACGGGCGGCGGATCTGTTGGCGAGCCGGGGCGCAGTATCGCCCCGGGGCGTGACAAACCCGGTGACGAAGTCCATAGTGATCTGATCCCACTTCCACATCGGCACCGGTAAGGGCTGTAATTTTCCTGCAGGCCGCTGATGCTCTGCTTTTATCTGCTGGCATACCAGGCAGTGAGCTACGTGTCGTGTCACATCCGCCTTCAACTTGGGCCACCAGAAGGTCTGCTTGAGGTCCCTGTACGTCTTCGTGCCCCCCGGATGCGCCGCATAAGGGGCGCGGTGTGCCTCTGTCAGAATCTCCTCCTTCAATTCCGGCGAATCCGGTACACAGAAACGCCCACGGAACCGCAAGACACCGTCACTTCCCACTGCAAAGTCGTTCTCCTGGTTCGGGTGGATCTTGTCTCGCACGAGCTGTAAGTGCGGGTCCGTCAGTTGTCCTTCTCGGATTTTCTCAAAAAACGTCGGCTTGACCACCAACGCCGTCAGTCGAGCAACAGTGCCCGCCGATACCACCTCCAACCTCAGTCGCGAGAATTCCGCGATCAGGGTGCTCTGCTCAGTTATCGCGCATGCCGGCGTCTCCTCCGGTTGCCCCTTCCTGCTTAAAGCGTCCGCCACCACGTTTGCCTTCCCGGGGTGGTATTGGATTGTTAGATCGTAATCCTTCAACAATTCAAGCCACCGCCTCTGCCGCAAATTTAGCTCCTTTTGGGTGAACAGATACTTGAGACTTTGGTGGTCTGAAAAGACGTTACAGTGGACACCAAAGAGGTAGTGTCTCCATAACTTTAGAACGAAGACCACTGCAGCCAGTTCCAAATCATGAATCGGGTAGTTCTTTTCGTAATCCTTCAGCTGCCTGGATGCATAGGCTATTACTTTCCCCTGTTGCATCAAAACACCCCCAAGTCCGATTCTCGATGCGTCGCAGTACACTTCATAATCCTCTCCGGGCGTGGGTAGTACAAGAATAGGCGCCCTGGTTAGCCTCCTTTTAAGTTCTTCGAAGCTCTCTTGGCACTTAGCCGTCCATAGAAACTTTTCCCCTTTCTTGGTCAACCGGTTTAAAGGGGCCGCAATCTTCGAGAAACCCTCGACGAAGCGTCTATAATATCCCGCCAGTCCCAAGAAGCTGCGGATCTCCGTCACTGTCGTCGGTGGTTGCCAGTCGATCACCGATTCCACCTTCTTGGGGTCCACAGCGATCCCCTCTGCCGAGATCACGTGCCCTAGGAAACCCACCTCTCGTAGCCAGAATTCACACTTCTTGAGCTTCGCGAACAGCCTCTGTTCCCTGAGGGTTTGGAGAATCGTTCGTAAGTGGTCCTCGTGCTCCTCGTCGGTAGATGAATAGATCAGGATGTCGTCGATGAAGACCACTACGAACCGGTCCAAGAAAGGTCTGAAGATCCGGTTCATCATGTCCATGAAGACGGCGGGGGCGTTCGTAAGTCCGAACGGCATAACCGTGAACTCGTAGTGGCCGTACCGGGTCCGGAAGGCGGTCTTTGGGATATCTTCGTTCCGAACCCGGAGCTGGTGGTAGCCCGATTGCAGGTCGATCTTTGAGAACACCGTTGCTCCTCGCAGCTGGTCGAAGAGGTCGTCAATTCTGGGCAGGGGGTACTTATTCTCCACAGTAACCTTGTTTATCCCCCTGTAGTCGATGCAGAGGCGCAGGCTTCCGTCTTTCTTCCGTACAAAGAGCACTGGTGCCCCCCCCCCAGGGTGACACACTCGGTCTGATAAATCCTTTGTCCAAGAGGTCCTCCAGTTGCGCCTTAAGCTCCTTTAACTGTGCGAAGGCCATTCGGTAGGGCGCCTTTGTGATTGGTTGGGTACCCGGTACGAGTTCGATAGGAAAAACCACCTCTCGTTCAGGGGGTACCCCGGGCAGTTCCGTCGGGAAGACATCGGGGAAGTCCCTCACCACCGCAAAGTCTGAAGGTGTCGCCGCGGGTCGTGTCACCAGGTCCACCGAGGCCAGGTAGGCCACGCACCCGCCTTCCACCAATCTTCTAGCCCTCGCCGATGAGATGATTGCTGGGAAGGAAATGCTCTTACACGCCAGGTACATATTCTCAGGAAAGCTCGGCTCTTGCAATTGTACCATCCGCTTCTCACAATCGATGAGCACTTGGTACAATGAGAGCCAATCCATGCCCAGCACTACGTCATACTCCTTCAGGGGGGTTACCACCAAATCCCCTGGACAAGCCAGTCGCCCTAGACTCTGCTAACATGCAACGAACCCCCCCCATCGAGAGCAAAGGACCCAAGCTCGTTTCCCCCCCTCGATCACTCGCGTCCTACTCTACTATAATCTATCCATTCCATTCCTTTGTAGTTAAGTGAGGTATTCCTGTGGACGTCGGCACCAATTGTTGTGATTGAAAGCTAAGTCTCTGATACCATCTTAGTCTGTCACGCCCCGGGGGTTTTGTTTTAGCGGAAACGAATCATAAGAGTTGAATATTTGACGTGTAAAATTTTTGTTTTAAAAAAAAAACCCCTCTTCCCCGGCACGTGCCCAGACCCGCCGCATATACAGGATCACTCTACAAACGGACAGAGTCTCCCCTGTATATGCACGGCGTCGCGGTTTGTACAATGTTCAATAATGAGGAAACATTCAATCACAACAATCCACTTCATACAACCATTCACAATATACTGAATTTACTCACGGCCGATTAGTTTGAAAGGATAAAACCCACGGTTGTTGAAACGGCGCCCACCCGGCACCCATGTTTTGAAAACCGTTTTTGAAAGCAACATAAACTCAGGGTTTTGAAAACAGTGCCCACACGACACTTAGGTTTTGAAATCCATTTTCGCAAAAGCAACATAAACCCAGGGTTTTGAAAACAGTGCCCACACGGCACTTAGGTTTTGAAATAATAGTTTTCGCAATCCGTTCCTTTGTTTGCTATTTTATTTTCCAAAGCGGCCCACAGAAATATAAAGAGGAATAGACAATCCAATTGTCACCGTACCAACATCCACACCGACCCCACGAGGGTATCGAGAACCATCCACAGTCTACAAATAATAAATGGAATGTGAAAGTAAAGAGTAAAATACTGTTCCGGTCTCCTGAGACCCAACACCTCTAGCCGTGGCCTCACCGTCGCCTAACTCTCCCCCCTGTAGGACCCTGTCGCAAAGTGGGAAGTCAGCGACTAAACAAAAATGATAATAATAATGCAGGTAAAGAAAACGTCCAACCGTAGTCTATCCGGAGCAACCACCCCTCCCCCCCCCCCCCCCCCCCCCCGCAAGGGAAAAGTAGAATCAAACACCTGTAAACCTGCAATACCCGATCCCGTCGGACAACTAAACCGACGAATCGCACCGCGCCCAAGTCGGACAACTAAACCGAATGGGTCGCACCGCTCCCACGTCGGACAACTAAACCGACGGGTCGCACCGCTCACACCTTGGCGCATACATGCCCCACAACTAAAGATGCCCCACGCCGTCCTGTGGGTATACACGGGTCATGGACCACTTTTCCGGAAAAGCACACCCTTTGCGGTGGCCAAACCGCGGGTGCGCGTGTTGCAGCCGAGCATAGTAACCGTGAACCATATATATATATATATATATATCAATGTATGAACCGTATGAAATAACATATACATATCCGTGCATGAGAACTATATGAAACAGTATATATATATTCACAGCATACTCCTATACGTGCATGAGAGCGACATGAAACAATATGTATGTCTAATCACGAGCACCGTAAAGCCATAACGAATAAATGATGCCTCCCTACCAGGTTAAACCCAAGTACACTTATGGATGACCCCGTCCACCATGATAGAATTAAATGTTAAGACTTAAGAGTAAAAACCCACCTTTACGAGCGATGAACAATGCGCTACCCCCCCGTGTCCCGGTGCGCTCCCCAAAACTACAAAAAGATCCACCGGGAAGAAGTCAGTGACTACCCAACATAAAACAAGGAACAAGAACACATATTCGGGTCCCGTCGTGGAACGGGCTCTCGGGTTCGACGGCGGCGGCGGCGGCCGAGTCGGAACCCGAGGCGGCGGCCGAGTCGGAAACCCGAGGCGGCGGCCGAGTCGGAACCCGAGGCGGCGGCCGAGTCGGAAACCCGAGGCGGCGGCCGAGTCGGAACCCGAGGCGGCGGCGACCGTGCTGCCGCGGTGGCCGCACGCGTATCAGGCTCCGTGCGGTGTGAAGCCCGCACGGCTCCCTGACCGCGGCGGCGCCCAGGTCCAGCACGGGCGCCCAGGCCGCACGCACGGGCTGCCCTGCGCGGCGCCCAGCCCGCACGCACGGGCGGCCCCGCGCGGCGCCCAGGCTCCGCGCGGGCGCCCAGCCCGCACGCACGGGCGACCCCGCGCGGCGCCCAGGCCCGCGCGGGTGCCAGACCCGCACGCACGGGCGACCCCGCGCGGCGCCCAGGCCCGCGCGGGTGCCAGACCCGCACGCACGGGCGACCCCGCGCGGCGCCCAGGCTCCGCGCGGGCGCCCAGCCCGCACGCACGGGCGACCCCGCGCGGCGCCCAGGCCCGCGCGGGTGCCAGACCCGCACGCACGGGCGACCCCGCGCGGCGCCCAGGCTCCGCGCGGGCGCCCAGCCCGCACGCACGGGCGACCCCGCGCGGCACCCAGGCCCGCGCGGGTGCCAGACCCGCACGCACGGGCGACCCCGCGCGGCGCCCAGGCCCGCGCGGGTGCCAGACCCGCACACCCGGTGCCCTAGCCCTGCGCGCAAGGGCGCCTCGCGACGGCGGTGGTGCGGCCGGCCGGGGGAAACCGTCTTCCCCCCTTCCCGTGCGACGATCCGGAAGAAAACCCTAGCTAAAAAAAATAAAAACTCACCGAACCAAAGCGCCTCCGACTCGCCGATGAAGAGGGAGGGAGAGACGAGGATTATCCCGTTCTTGCGTGCCCGGTTCCGGAGGTGTGCGGTGTTCTTCCCGTTCCTCGATTGTTCCGCCGCGGTTCCTCGCGCCGATCGGATGGGAAGAGGAGGGTTAGGGAGGGGCGGTTTCTTCCTTCTTCACGTCGCGATGTAACAGGGGTGAGAGGAACGGTAAGGGGGCTAAAACTGAACCTATACCAACCAATTAAAAGAAAAACCGCCCGTACACGGGAACTTAACCCTAAGCCCCAAAAAGCAATTCAATCTCGGCGAAATGAGTTTGGGTGCGAACCTGGGTCCGGTCCGCCTCGAAGAACGTGTAAGCCGCCTGAACTGCTGCCAACTTCCGGAATTTATTCTGGGAGATTCCGGGGTCAGAATCCAGAACCGATTTCGCCCCCGTTTTCCACTTCGCGAGCTCTATTGTCTAAAAATACCCGCGAGCCCCGACAGTCTGCCCAGAGATAAAGAAAAATAATTCACCCCCGGACCCCTTAGTCGAAAAGCGGATTAACAAGAATTTAAAAGAAGGTCTAGAAAGACAAATAAAGCCGCGGTTATTACAAGCCACCATCCTAGTGGTGGAGATATGTCTAAGAGTGACCTCGCCTAGCCTAATCGTCTCTCGAATGTAGTGAAAACGGATGTCAATGTGCTTGGTCCTTCCATGATACTTGGGGTCCTTCACATACTCCAAAGCAGCCATGCTGTCAGAGACCATCTCAACAGGCTCATCAGCTCGAGTTACAATGTCGAGGTGCTGGAGAAATCTCCTCAGCCAAACAGCCTCTTGAACGGCTGCTGAACAAGCAACATATTCCGCCTCCATGGTAGACAAGGCAATGCAACTCTGCTTTTTACTGCACCAGAAAATTGCCCCACCTCCAAGCATAAACACATAGCCTGAAGTGGACCTGCGCTCATCTCTATCACCGCCCCAATCAGCATCACTATATCCTTTCAATCTCAAGTCCCCAGCTTGAAAGCATAGAACGAGATCACTGGTTCCCTTTAAGTATCGAAGGATCCTCTTGACCGCTTGCCAATGAGCAGGTCCTGGGTTGCTCTGGTAACGACTTACCAAGCCAACAACGAAGTATATGTCAGGTCGAGTACACATCATAGCGTACATCAAGCTGCCAATCGCACTCGCATAAGGAACCCTACTCATTTGCTCTTTTTCTTTATCCGTTTTAGGGCACTGATCAAGACTCAAAGTGTGATTCTTTTCCACTGGAGTATCAACGGGTTTACTATGATGCATCCTAAACCGCTCCAGAACCCTTTTAATATAAGATTCTTGAGACAGACCAAGAAATCTTCTAGAGCGATCTCTGATGACCTTAACACCGAGCACATAGCTCGCCTCACCCATATCTTTCATCTCAAAATTGAAAGATAACCATTCCTTAGTGGTATTGATCAACTCGATGTCATTCCCAGCCAATAGTATGTCGTCGACGTATAGAGAGAGAAACATAATTCCCTTCTCTGACTTCTTGACATATACACAGTGGTCTTCCTCTATCATGGACATACCGATAGAGATGATGGCTTCATGAAACCTGAAATACCACTGTCTCGATGACTGTTTGAGACCATAAATGGACCTTTTAAGACGACATACTTTGTCCTCTTGACCTTCGAGTACGAAACCCTCAGGTTGATCCATGTAGATCTCCTCCGCTAATCCTCCATTGAGGAAAGCTGTCTTGACATCCATTTGAAACAATTCCAAATCTAGATGAGCCACTAAGGCTAAAATCACACGTATAGAGGCAAATCTCACAACATGAGCAAATGTCTCGTTGTAATCTACCCCCTGCCTTTGATTGTAGCCCTTAGCCACGAGCCGAGCCTTATATTTATCGATTGATCCATCCGCCTTGCGCTTAATTTTTAAAACCCATTTATTTCCAATAGACTTGCGCTCAGGTGGAAGGTCAACCAACTCCCATACTTGGTTCTTGCTCATGGAATCCATCTCATCTCTCATAGCAGCCATCCACTCATTACAAGCTGGTGATTGTAGCGCTTCTACATAAGAAGCAGGCTCATCATCATCGAGCGGAGTGCACATGAAAATATTCCCTTCGATCTCAAAATATCGACGGGGAATGATTCCACGTTCACTTCTACGCAGTTGAGGGCCTAAACTGTCGGCTTCCAAGGGTATGCTCCCACTCATAGAAGCACTCCCACTAGCCGGAGGATCGCTACCACTTTCTTCAGCGACTTCGGGAAGTGATCGATCACCCTCACCAGAAGATGGGATAGCATCGTCTTGTAACTCATACAATCCGACGTCATTTCGCATTTCACCAATGCTTGGAAATTCCTTCTCTAGGAATTCCACATTACGAGACTCAATCTCGGTCATCCCACCATCTGGGTGTTCACCATACATCACATAGCCCTTTAAATTTTTAAGGTATCTGATGAACACACGCTTGCTTGCTTTAGGGCCGAATTTCCCGAATCTATGTGAGGGGTTGTGAACATATCCAGCTGAACCCCAAGGGCGTAAGTAGTGTAAACTTGGCTTTCTACCACTCCACAACTCATATGGGGTAGATGGCACTGATTTACTAGGGACTCGATTAAGAATATAGGCAGCAGTCAAAAGAGCATCTCCCCAAAAACTTATAGGAAGATGAGCATGCGCCATCATAGACCTAACCATGTCCAGTAGAGTACGATTCCTTCACTCTGCAACACCATTTTGTTGCGGAGTACCTGGAATAGTGAGCTGTCTCATAATGCCCTTTTGCTCACAGTAAGTCTTGAACTGATCAGACAAGTACTCACGTCCTCGATCAGTGCGAAGCACTTTTACACTTCTTTCTATTTAATTCTCAGCCTCCGCTACGAAGCGCTTGAAGCAATCTAAAGCTTCAGAACGGTGAGAAATCAAATACACATAGCCATAACGGGAATAATCATCAATGAATGTGAGAAAATAGCACGCACCATGCCGGGCCCTCACATTCATTGGCCCACAAATGTCTGAGTGGATCAGTTCCAAAGGATGAGAGGCACGAGTAGCCTTACCAAAAGGCTTTCTACATGCCTTCCCAGCCAGACAAGGCTCGCACACAGATAGGTCAACTTTGGCGAGAGACCCCAAAAGGCCTACTCGAGCCAGTCTGTTCATTCTTTGTTGACCTATATGGCCTAGTCTGGCATGCCATTTAACGGATTCATCATAGAGATTAGAAGAAGAAGAAGCAAAAACAAACGAATCATCCTCCAAATCTAACTTAAAGAAACCATTTATTAATGTACCATAACCAAATAAAGTACCATGAAAGGAAATATCAAGGCGGTCTCTGTCAAAATGAAAAGAATAGCCTAAATGTAGCAAAGCTAAAACTGAACATAGATTACATCTTATACCGGGTGCATATAGCACATCTTGAAGAAGTAAGGTGCGGCCACCACGCAACTTGAGTCGGTACGAACCAACTCCAATAACTTCTTCCATTGAGCCATTCCCAAGGATGACAAATTGTGTGCCAGTCGGTACTCGATGGTAATCTACAAATCCCGCTCGATCACGCACTACGTGCTTGTTTGCTCTTGTATCCACGATCCAATCGGGAAGAGAATTAGCTACTAAAGCATAAGAGCAAACAAAACAGCGTGAGAGTGGTAGGGTTACCTTTTTCGGCTCAGAACAATCCCGAGCGAAATGACCCTTCTTCTTGCAGTTATAACATTTTAGCTTCGCAACATCTCTACTGCCAGCGCGCTTGCCTCTGTCGCGCTTTCCAACTCCACCATGTGGAATTTGATTTTTACTTTTCTACGCTCCATTGTTGTAACACTTTTTGCGCTTGGGTGCAATCCCACCGCGCTCCTGAGAGCGTGCAACAAGAGCGACAGAACGGTTCGCATCCAAGCGTTCTGCCTCAAGCTCGAGATGACGTGATATGTCATTAAACGTTTTAATGCCCTCACTGTGCGTCATCAGGAGCTTCATCTGGGACCATTCAGGGTCCGGCAGTGAACGAATCACCGCGAGAACCTGTTGCTCATCGGTGAGTTCATTTCCAGCAGCCTTAAGGTCCCGAATCATGGTGCTCATCACACGAAGGTGCTCAACCATTGAGTGCTTCGGGTCCTTAATGTACTGCTGAAACTTTAGATTTAGGGCACGCAGCCTCGTAACTGAAGTTTGCCCAAAAGCAATTTTTAGATTGTCCCACATGTCTTTGGCAGTCTCAAATGTCTCAAACTGTCCAATGAGGTCATCCTGCATGGCACACAACATAGTATACCGAGCAGTACGATCCTCCTTGAACCATTTGTCATAGACATCCTGCTCAGGCTTGTGTTCTGCAGTAGAGTTATCTAGAGGCACGGTCTTTTTGACAGAGAGAGTTTCAAGAACTCCTTGTTCATTAAGCAGGTATTGCATTTTTCTGTGCCATATGTCATAATTCTTTCCGTTTAGCTTATCACCCCTCGTGAGGTCAGCTATAACATTTCTGGAAGCCATTTCACTACATTCAAAAAAAAAAAAAAAAAAAAAAAAAAAAAAAAAAAAAAACAGGTTTGGACATAAGGCACATATTTGAAAAAAAATTAACAAGATTGAAAAAATATCTCCTTCACAACGGGATCGAAAATTTCGCTAGGCTCATAATCATCACCCAGTGTCGGTTTAAGAAATTTCAATCTTATTAATTTTTTTTTCTTATTTAATTTTGAAACTTATTAAAAAAAAACGGAACTCATCCATTTTAAAAGAACACATCTTTAAAAAAAAAAAATTTAAGAACTTATCTTTAAAAAAAAATTTAAAAGAACACAGATAAAATAATAAAATAAGTACTTGTGCCAAAATTTAATTTGAAAAACGTCGATGGTGTGCAAAACACATTCCTCTTACATGACCTTAATTATTACATCACATTTGCAGAAATAAAACCTACTACATCACTACAAAGATGTACATAAAAGGGAACCATATTCTAAAGGAATGCTGCACACGCCGAACCCGCTTTTCTAAAATTAAATTTTGTGGAAAAACACCGAAAGAACACAAGTACTTATATGCACAAAACATACACAATTAATAATAAGCTACATAAGCATTTAAATCTACACAAGATATAAGTTATACAACACATGCATATCTAAATTTCACAGGTAAAAAAAATATTTCGTACCACATAGGAGCATAAAAAAAATTGCACCACATAGGAGCATTAAAAAAATTTATTTTCTTAAAAAAAAAAAAAAAAAAAATTGTAGGACGCCACTCAGGCCGGGCCAGCCCCGCGCACCCAGCGCGATGGGCCGGCGCCCGCCCGCAGAGGAGGCGGGCCGGGCCGGGCCCAGCGCACCCAGCGCAAGTGGCCCGCACCCGCTCGGGGCTACAGGCCGGGCCGGGCCCGTTGCCTCACGGGCACGCCCTACCATGCTGCAATTTTTTTTTTTTAATAATAATGCACACAGCATGAAAAAGAAAAAATATATATATACAACGAATGTAAAAAAAATTTACAGCATAAAAAAAAAATTATTTACAACGGATGTAAATAAATAAAAAAAATTTCGTGATCAAAAGAATATAAACTAAAACTAATTTAGTTTTTCTTTCATATTTGTTTTATTTATTTTAATTTGATTTCACTTAGAAAAACTGAATTAAAAAAAAAAATTGTAGAACTAATCTACGAAAAATATGATCAACGAAACAATTTTTTTTTTTTTTTTTGATGTATGAAAAAATATTTACAACATATGTAAATAAAAAAATAATTACAACAGATAAAAAAATATTTACAACATATGTAAATAAAAAAATATATGTTTCGTGATCAACATAAAAGATTAAAAAACTAAAACTAATTTAGTTTTCTTTTTATCTTTTATTTATATATTTTAATTCGATTTCACATAGAAAAACGAAAAATAAAATTTTGTAGAACTAATCTACGAAAAAAATGATCAACGAAACAATTTTTTAAATCAAGTAAACACAGGCATGATCTTTAGGCGAAAACAAGCAAATCGCTCCGATACCAATTGTTGGAATTAGAGGGCAGCGGAAACTTACAAACTGGATAGCCAACGTATCCAGGAACCGGAATTGGATCAGGTAGCTTGTTTTACCAGCCTTCTTTGGATCGTCCTTGTCTTTTTGGTAATTCTTGACTCTCCACGAATCTCCTGGTTGCAGACCGGATACGCAGATCGGATCGGATGCGAAGAGGGCTACCATGCGAAGAGGGCTACCAGAGTCCTCTTCTATGTCCACACTCCAAAACTCCGGGAACGAAGGTGGAAACCCAGAGAGAACGTAGAGAGAGAATGAGGAAGAAGAAAATCTCTTTTTTCTTCTTGTCCGGGAACGAACGAAGGTGGAAACCCAGAGAGAACGTAGAGAGAGAATGAGGAAGAAGAAAATCTCTTTTTTCTTCTTGTCCGGGAACGAACGAAGGTGGAAATTCCCGGACGAAGGTGGAAATTCCCGGACGAAGGTGGAAACCCAATTCCCGGACGACGAAGGTGGAAACCCAGAGAGAACGTAGAGAGAGAATGAGGAAGAAGAAAATCTCTTTTTTCTTCTTGTCGTATATTGTATATTCCCCGTATAGGGGAACGAGTTCTATTTATAGACTATTAGAACCCTTTAGGATATTCTCTATCTCACGTAGAGATAAACAGAATATGGTTAGGATATGGGTTAAGATATGTTTCTTAACCTATAAGAAACATATCATTATCTTTAACCCATAAGGATAAATCCCGATCTTATTCTTAACACAAAAGGATAAATTCTAATCCAAATCTCATATGGATTGAGTCAAAAATAGAACCGGCCAATGTGGACACACCACAATTTCCAATGTGTAATTAATTGTGGTGGAAAAATAATTACAATGAGGTACCTATAACAATTAACAAAGTAGTGTTACGTCTCCCAAGCTCGATAGATTTCATTTGCATATATATATATATATATATATATATATATATATATATATATATATATATATATATATATATATATATATATATATATATATATATATATATATATATGCATATACATACAGATTGTAGTTGTAGAACATGATAGCAAAATACAAAATAAAATCAGTAAAGATTATTATGAATTATAAAAATATTTTTATTTTTATATTTAATTTTATTATTAATAGTCTATTCATTAATAAGAATATACTAGTTATTAATAATTTTTCAAAAATAAGTTAGTAATAAACTTATCATATCAAATATAAAATATACGATATTTTTAAAATATTACAATAATCTTAGGCTGCGTTTGGTTCACATATAAACTAGAATAGTTTATTCCAGAAATAGATATAAGTTAAGGAACAGACAGGAATAAGACCAATTTTACGTTTGGATGAAAATTTGGTTGTTCCTAGAAATAAGAAAAATAGCGTTTGAATAGTTAGATTGGAATAGTGAGAATAAGAGTAATTATAATTTTAAAATAATAATATTTTATCTAAATAATTAATATAAAATATTAATTAAATAATAATTTAACTTATTTAATTAACTATTATCAGATAATCCTGAATATTAATTGAAAAAATAATTACCGAATATTATTAATAAATAATTCAATTATTTAGAAATAATTTAATAAATTAATTAGTTAATTATCTAATCGTTAGATAATTAGTTAATAAAATAATTAGATTAGTAAAAATATTACATTAATTAAAGAGTTAATACAATAATTAAAATTATATTTATTTTAATTAATTTTATTCTCAATTAATTGATAAAATAATTAACAATAATGAGTATTATTAATAATTTAATTAACTATAAATAATTTAATAATTTAATTAGTTAATTATCCAAATACTTAAATAATTAGTTAATAAAATAATTAAATTAGTTAAAATATTAGATTAATTAAAGAATTAATACAATAATTAAAATTATATTTATTTTAATTAAACTTATTCTCAGTTAATTGATAAAATAATTAACAATGATGAGTATTATTAATAATAAATAATTTAATTAACTACAAATAATTTAATAATTTAATAATTAATTCATTAATTATCTAAATACTTAATTAATTAGTTAATAAAATAATTATATTAATTAAAATATTAGATTAATGAAAGAATTAATGAAATAATTAAAATTATATTTATTTTAATTAAGTTTATTCTCAAAATAAAAATAAATCTTGTTTCAGAAAAAGGCTAGAACAGTAGTTTCAGCTTTATACTAGTTTATTCGAGAAAAACAAAAACTGTTGTTCTCATCTATAACCAAACGTAGTTGGAAAACAAAACTGAAACAAGACCTTATTTTAGATCTTGTTTCCGAAACAAACGGAACCTTAATGAGCCCAAATATGGCCACTAGGTAAAAAAATAATTAATCTAGATAGTTAACCTTTTCGGACTCTTCTCTTCTATATATCATCTTTTTCTTCCTGTTCTTCTAAAACCTTTTGGGTCTATCACCATTTTCTTTGGCCTTTTGACCGGATTCAGGCCAAAATCTGGTCACTGGACTCCTTGTTTTGTTCATTTTTTATAGTTTTTTTCAACTTATTTTTTTACCTTTTTTTCTATATTCTTTCCTATATATAATCATCTTTGTTTTTTTTTTTTTTTTTTTTTTTTTTTTTGTCTCTTTTTGACTTTTCTCATTCGTAATTTGAGACCAAAAAAAATAATAATAATAATAAAAAATTCGATCACGTTACAGACTTTATAAATACTTTTCAAATTGAAACTTGACTAATTTAAATGTGAGACGTTCTGATGGGAAGAAAGTCAGGATAATTGTTTTTGTCTAAGTCATCTACTCTTCTCCATAGTTTGTTCTCTTTTATGAGTTTTTACATTTATAAGTTTGATTCATTTTTGTTAGTTTATATTTTAGTGTGGAAACCGATTAATATACCTTCTTAATTTTCTGTTTTCGTTAGGTCTAAAGACAATCTTTTTTATTTTTTTTCTTTGAACATTAACATGTTTTGGGAATACTAATATTTTTTATTTTCTTTTTATGTGGGTATGTGCTTTTTTTTATTCTTGAAAACGGTATAATGATAATTACCTAAGGATTTCAACCTAAAAAATAATAATAATTAATCTGTACCCTCCGCCAACCTTATTAGCTTCAAGACATTTAGTGAGAAATCTATTCTAAGAGGGTTTAATTTTTCCCTAATAGATTAATAGTGTTTAATTTGGACAAAATAATAATCATTCATAAATACTAATGCACATAGGTGTTATTCAAAAATTCAATCTAATTATAGACGTGTGTGTGACTACCAAATAAACTGTGCTGCATGTGACGAAAATATATGTCATAAAATATCCAAAATTGATCGCATCACCTTTTGGAATACAAACACAAGACATGCATGTATCCCTCATTCCTTGTTCCTTAACACAAAAGAGAAAAAAATAAACCAGCCCGAAGGCAAATTAATGAAATTTAATTAACTAACTAGTCTCGATCATTAAAATTTTTTTTTTTTTGTTGAGAGAGAAATTTTGTATACTATTTGTTTTGTTTATTTTAAAATAAATTTAGTTAAAAATATAAAACAATTACACTTCGAACTCAAAATCTCGAATATCACCCGTTAGCATTCTTTGCCAATTGCACTAAAAACTAATGATGTCCTAATCATAACTTAACTTAATATATATATATATATATAGAGAGTTGGGCTGGAATGCTATTGATAGCACCAACCCAACTTTCCCACCCATTTTTTAGCCTTTAGATCGCATTGAGATTTGTGCATGCTCTTTAATGAAAAAGAAAAGCTTTTTACTTTTTACTTTTTCTTTTTACTTTTTCTTTTTTCTCTTTTTCATTAAAGTTCTTTTTTCTCTTTTTCATTAAAGAGCATGCACAAATCTCAATGCGATCTAAAGGCTAAAAAATGGGTGGCAAAGTTGGATTAGTGCTATCAATAGCATTCCAGCCCTATATATATATATATATATATATATATATATATATATATATATATATATATATATATATATATATATATATAGTTCATTTACATATTCAGTACGTGGGATCGCCCATGCATCCTTCTCCGTCTACAAGTACTCGAATTAAATCGATGTCCCTCCCATTTGGGGATGTGCGTGTAGTTTTTTTTTGCCTTTTCCTACCACCCATATTTCACACTACTCCAATGTATCAATTATTGAACTTTGACTCCCTGGTGAACGTGGCGCCGTGGGCACGTCCTTATGGGTGCACCCAGACGACGAGGCATAGTACCCGGCGAGGCGCCAGTCGATGGCCTCGAGGATGCGGCCCTCGCGGTAGAGCTTCCAGACCCAGTCGACCAGGTAGCTGAATCCGGCAACATCGCAGCGCGGCCGACGCCCGCACGCGACCTCTAGGACGACGGCACCGAAGCCGTGTACGTCGGACTCGCGGGTGGCCTTGCCGGTGTGGAAACACTCGGGTGCCGGGGACACCGCTCAGGTCGAGGTCGGTGTAGCAGGTCTTGTCGGTGTCGAGGGCGCGAGCAAGGCCCAAGTCTCCGAGGCGGGCGTTGAAGGCGGAGTCGAGCATGATGTTGGAGGCCTTGAGGTCACGGTGGACCACCTTCTGGTCGTACTCGTTGTGGAGGTAGTGGAGGGCGGAGACCACGCCGGCTACGATGTTGTAGCGCTGCTCCCACGTGAGGATCGCCTGCTCAGCCCCGCCGAACAGGTGCTTGTCCAAGCTGCCGTTCGGCATGTAGTCGTAGACCAAGAGCAGCACGCCATTCTTGTGGCTCCATCCTGTGCACAAATTAATTAATTAATTAATTCAAGGCATATACATATGTACTAGTACCCCCGATCGAGCTAGTTAGCACCAAGTGAAATTTAAGGGTAGAAAAGTTAGTTAGTTTGCGTCATAAAATTTACCTCTCATTAAGGACTTTTCCCAAATCTCCATCTTTTTCCTCTCTAGCTAAGCTGGCTAGTCTTTTTTTCTTCTTCTTCTTTTTTTTTAATATATATAGATTACAAGTGAGTGACCTGTGTTGTTTAGAGCAGGGGAGAGTGCAGGTCAGGAGAGGAACTGAGGAAGGCAGGCTTTTTTTTGGTATTGGTAGCTAGTTCCTTACCATCTTAATTTGCACCACTTGTCCCCAATCGAACTTCTCAATAATAAGCCTGTAACTAATTAGTTTCATTAGTTACTAAACAAGAAAAGTAATTATTTTTTAAATATTTATAATAAGAGATAAAGGGTGGCTCACTCTGTACGTAGAAGCGGTTGGGGGAAGCTAGGAATCTCAGGAACAAATCGTCCTTCGACATGCTTTATCTTATATTGTCATTTTTTTCTCTCTTTTCTATTTTTTTTCTATTTTTTTGGGTTTGTGGGATCCTCATCACTTTAAGTAGGCCTATAGACTAGCCAGAAGAGTCCAGCCCATAACCAATACTTTAATTTGGTTGCGGCATCAACCAGCCCTTCTAATCTTCCTGCTGCCTCCGGTAGGGCGGCCGTCAGTAGTTCCAGTATGAGGTATAGAAATCTAATTAATTAGTCACCCACCAATGTAAATACACGAACCATCTGTTTACAGAGAAAGGCGGGAAAAAAAAAAGGCTCTTAAAATTTTCCAAGGAAACAATCGAAAAATGAGATTTCTTAAGAAGATGATCGAGCTAGTCAATATGGTTCCATTGTCAGAATTACCCCCGTGATGTATTACTTTACAATAACACCTTCTTAATTACCAGTCTATCTACACATAACTTTGAAATTAGCTGCTCCTAATCATCATCTCTCTTCTCATTTTCTTCTCTTAATGAGCTGATAACTATTATTAGTGACAGAGTTGGTTAATTAAACTTGTTCAATTTTAACCTGATTGATTGAAGATTCAATCAGGTTAAATAAACCTACCAATTAATTTGCCGGTGATAGTTTAAGCGTTGTGAATGTTACTATCCCAGCAATATTGGAACTTAATTATATATATATATATGTATATATATATACACAGAAAAGATAGCGATCATCTTTTGTTCATGTGGTCCAAATGCCCTGGGACTGCGTCCCGTCCTCCCTGGCCGTGTTCATCTGCAGACTGTGCAGGCGTTGTAAGGTCTGCCCCTCCGATGTAGCAAGAGACGATGATGTAAAGCCATTTCCAGTAACTGCCGTCAAAGACCCGCTATCACCAACGGATGATTCCTCAGCTGGAGGCCACACGAACTGGGGCTTGAAGGCGGGCACCTCAGGCGGGATCATCAGTCTCGTGACTATTTGTACCGCGGCTTGTGTCGTTGGCCGATCCCTGTGGTTTGGATGGCTACACGCAAGGCCGAGGAGGAGTAGGCGCTTCGCATCGACAATATCAAACTCACCGTTGGGGAGCCTGGGGTCCACCGCATTGAGGATCTTCCCATCTCGGTGAAGATGCCAAACCCAGTCGACAAGGAGCTCAAAACCAGGAGCGCCCCGCAGTGAGCACCGTCCGGTGACGAGCTCGAGGATGAGAGCACCAAAAGCAAAGACGTCCGACTGTCGCGTGGCCTTACCACTTTGGCAGTAATCGGGAGCGAGGTAGCCTTTGGTGCCGGCGACGTCGAGATCAGTGTAGGAGTTCTTGTTGGCTTCTAGAGCACGAGCAAGGCCGAAATCCCCAAGCCGGGCGCGAAAAGCATCATCAAGCATGACGTTTGAGGCCTTGATGTCGCGGTGGACAACCATTTGGTCAAACTCATGGTGAAGGTAGTGGAGGGCGTAGGTGAGGTCGACGACGACGGAGTAGCGCTGGTCCCATGTGAGGACTGGCCTCTGCGGCTCGTCTGGACTACGGCAAAAGAGGTGCTGATCCAGACTGCCGTGGGGCATGTATTGGTATACCAGCAGCAACATCCCATTGCTGTGGCACCAACCTGCCCACAAAAATTATAAAAACAAATTTACAAGTATTATATTAAAAAAAATTCATCGGTTTCTTTCCAACAAAATAGAACCTCTTAATTAGAGATTCTGTCCAGAAATTTAGAAATTTTATTTTCAGTTTTGTGTTATAGTAAAGGAAAATGCAACATTTACACCCATATTGTAAAAGCAATAGACTTAGCCCCGTTTAGATACCATTGAAAACGTAGTATAGTTATATAATAGGAATAATTGACTGTACACCCCTGAAATATGAAGAAATATCTGATTTACCTTTTTTATTTTTTTCTTTCCAATATACCCCTCATACGTTCCACTGTTATTAAAAATACCCTACCGTTTTTTTTTGTTAAGTTAACTAGGGTTAAACTAGAGTTAAATAATAATCGGAGTTGAAAACTATAAGATATACCTATTTTGCCCGGGTTTAGAGTTTAGGGTTTAGGGTTTTAGGGTTTAGGGTTTAGGGTTTTAGGGTTTAGGGTTTAGAATTTTTTAGGGTTCTAGGGTTTAGGGTTTAGGGTTTTAGGGTTTAGGGTTTAGAATTTTTTAGGGTTTTAGGGTTTAGGGTTTAGGGTTTAGGGTTTTAGGGTTTAGGGGTTTAGGGTTTTAGGGTTTAGGGTATATTTGAAAGGGCAAAATAGTAATTACACACAGATAACGGTAGTTCCAAACTGTACACTAACAGAGTTTAACTTCAGGGGTATTTTGGAAAGAAGTTGGAACGTAAGAAGGGTAGTTTTAATATTAGCCTTCTAAGAGGGGTAAATCTGAAAACAGGAAAATTTTTAGAGGTATATAGAAAATTGCCCCTATATAATACTATATCCGTAAAAATATTATTTTATAAAGCGTTTACTATGTTATATGATACTATATTCGTAGAAATATTATTTTATAAAGTGTTTAGCGTGCACATAAAAATAAGCATATTTTTAAAAATATAATTTAACTATTCTTCAAAAAATAGAATAAAATAACAATTCATTCTAAAGGAAAAAAATTCCACCATCCCTTACCTTGACAAATTTTAAACTTTATATTTCAAAATTTTAAATTTTAAATTTTATATAAAATTTCAAGTTTTAAATTTCAATTTTTCAATTTTAATTTTTAAATTTTCATTTTTCACTTTTCAATTTTAATTTTAAATATTAAATTTTAAATTTTAAATTTTTAACTTTTAATTTGAAATTATGAAAATTTTAATTTTAAAATATAAAATTAATGTTTTTTTTATTTTTTAAAATTTTAAATTGAGAGAAATTTTGTGAAATTATGTGATATGCATCTAAACACTTTAAATTTTGAAACTATGAAATTTTTTAGAGTTATAGGATTTTCTATTTCACGTAGAACAAAATCACAATTTATTAACACTATGAAAAAATTTTACTGTATACTCAAACAGGCCCTTAATCTTGTTTGGAAACTTAATTTTATGTCATTTTACTTCATTTTATAAAAATTTTATTTTTTTATTAATTCATTTGTTTGGATAGCTCGACAATTTAAAAAGATAACAATATAATTTTAGTATTTCAAAGTATTTTTGAAAAAAAAAAAGAAAATAGTTTAGTTGGAGATAAATTTTTTAAGATTTAAATATTAATTAGAATACAAATTTATTTAGACTAAGATTTGAATAGTTTTTTAATGTAAGTTATAAATATAGTATATATACTATTATTTTGGTGATTGTCATATTCATGTCATATTAAGATGATGGAGGCTAGTTTTTAGTCATACCATATGGTATGGCCAAGGTGTCCTGCACATACGAGTACGTTTAAATATAAAAGGATAAGAGAAATTCAGAAGAATGATTCAGATTGAAGCTACTTTTTAAACCTAGAATATCAGAAAAATATGAGAGAGATTCAGAAGAAGGATTCGAGGTGAAACTACTCTACTGTAGAAATAGAGTTGGTGTAAATCTTCTCTTGAGTAGTAAATCTTATTTCATCCGCATATATTTTCTGTTTTGATCTTTATTCTTTTCGTGGTTATCTTAATTCTAGTTATATTAAGAAGACATATTTATAATAAAAATTTGATTTGACGTTTTTGTTGTAAAATTTTAACATTAACGATACCGGCGTGAATTACGATACTAAAGCGGATTGAGAATTCACAAAACTTGATACTCAATTCACAGAACTTAGATACTGGACCTAGTACCAGATTCCCAACATGTAGGAAGGTAAATATAATCAATATATTAGTGTTAACTGAGTAAGACATACCAAGGAGAGGGACGAGATGCCTATGGCGGAGACGATTGATGATGATGAGCTCGCACAGGAAGTCGTCCTCTCCCTTGGTGTCGTTGCGCAGGAACTTCTTGACGGCCACTTCGATGTTGTGGCCGCCGTTGTACTCAGCGAGCACCCCCTTGTAGACCACCCCAAATCCTCCCTTACCCAGCCTCTGCCGCTCGTCGAAGCTGTCGGTCGCCCTCTTCAACTCCTTGTACTTGAACTCCCTCGGTGTCCCCGGCAGGCTCCTCAGCGTCCCCAGCACTCTCGCATCCTTCCCCGCACTCCTCCTCCTCCTCCACGCCCATGTGAAGATGGCAGATAACCCCGCTGAGGCTCCAACCGCGATCACGGCCGCCGCACCTATAAGGATCCTCTGCATCACGGTCTTCCCGTTGCTCCCATCATCTGGGAGCTTCTCCACCGTCAGGTTCCACGCGAGAATGCAGTTGAGCTGGAAGTACGCACCCGTGGATGCCGAGAACCCGAAGTAGGATTTCTGCGCAACGTAGTCGCCGATGTCGAGCGACGTGTTGAGGACGGTGAAGGCGGGCTTGGGCCTGCCCGTGACGGCCATGTACACCCGCACGCGACGGCTGCTGCCATCGTAATCGATCCACACGGTATAGTTAGTGGGGGTCTTGGGTGCGATCTCGATGCCGTACGGCATGAGCGAGGCGGTGACATTCGAGAAGACGCCATTGATGTCGAGGCCCACGTGGTTGTCGTCGGGATCGTACGGCTGCTTCACGGTGTCGAGTTCGATCGCCACGAAACGGTTGGTGGGGCTGCCGTTGAGGGTTGCGTTGGTGAGGCCGAGAAAGCCGCTCTCGCTCCCGGGCGGGGGGCCGTCGAGGGTAGGAGCGATGAGGAAGGCGATGCCCTCCCCGGCGGTATAGTTGGACTCGCGGTAGACGTTGATGGAGAAGGCGGTGTTGAAGGACGCCACGCGCTTGTACATGTCATGAGTGTCGGCGGCGGACCAGAGCTTGATGGGGTCGCGGAGGAGGACGCCGCCGGACTTGTTCACCAGGAAGGAGTCGACGTTGCGCGAGTCGGGCGTCAGCTGGAGGGCGCCCTGCGTGACGTCGGCGTCCTTGAGCACAGCGAATCTGGCCCGGTTGCTCTCGTTGAAGGCCGAGAAGGCGTAGTCGATGCTCGCTGCATCATCGGACTTGGCATCAGTTGGCATTAATATAATTAGCATGCGGAAGACGGACGAGCAGAGGAGAAATATTAGGAATTGGCCCATCTTATCTTATCTTAATTATTAATCAGCTTAATTTGCTTGGAAGGCCGGGGATGGAAAGACAAAGAGAGCGATATATTAGATATTAGGAGAAGATTTATCTCCCGTGATAAATCTTCTTTAAAATCTGACTTAATTTGTAGTAACTAGTACGGCGGACGCCCCATGTACACGTTGTTCCAACAAACTACCGAAGGATTAGTATTATTATTATTTTTTTTTAAATTATTAATTTATTAAAAGTTTGAGTAAGCTGCAGGCGGGGTCTGCTCTGGGAACCATCGCGGATACTTGGTGGGTCGTTTGGTTGGAAAAAAATTAAAAAATTTTTAAATATTTTTCGAACACTGTCTTGATGGATGCCCGCTCGTTCAGGAATCGGTGGGAATGCATTTAGCATCCTGCGGCCTTGATTGTGATTTTTTTTTCTTTTTCTTTCTCCTGAGACTCTGTTGTCTCGTAGTTTAATTCATTCTCTTTCAATCAAGCGGTAGTATTATCTTGTTCTCAGAGAAAGAAAAAGAAAAAAAAAAAAAAACTTCAAGTACAGAGGGAAATTCTTCCGGGACTGCGACGGGACGTGCAAGCCACCATGGGGCCACCTCGTACACTCCACATGAGTTCCAAAGTTGAAATTTTTATTTTTTACTTTCGTTTTTTTTTATTTTTTTTGAATAATAAATTAATAATAGCAACTTGACTATAAAAAATAATAAAGTGTCCGCTGCTCTCTTGGAATATCCGAATTACGATAGTTTTTTTATTTTAAATAATAAATAATTATCGATAAAAATAAAAATTATGTTTATTTAATTTTATATAATAATAAAGGATAGTAAAAAATAATAATAATTACATTTGAGATGGAACAGTGCATCAAAATGATGCAAAACTATATGGCAAATTAAGGTATCTAGAGCCTGTTTTGAATAGTAATGTTCGATAACTAATTTTACATTGTGCTTCATCAGATCCGATAGAAGGTTCAAAATCAATGTTGAGATAATCTCTATTACATGTGGCGAGCAAATGAATGAAACAAACATAATACAAAAAATTTTCATTCATGATACATCAAAAATTGAGCGAGTTTTCATGTGAATTCCAATTCAAATGTACATAGTAGCTAAAACATATCTCTAGGCGACGTACATTTAATAAAAGGCAAATTACAAAAAAAAAAAAAATTATAACTTTCAATAATGTACAGAAAAAAAAAAAATGTTTCATACAAAAGAATATTTTGTATTCGAATAAATTTTTAATTTCATACCAGTGCTCGTGTTTTTTTTTTAGAAAAAAAAAAGAAAATTGATAGTATGCTATCATTTTATTGAAATAATGAACTTAGGCTAGAAAAATGGTTAAAAGGTCAAAACAAAGAAGGTAAAGAAAAAAAAGACAAAAATCAAATTGCACTCTCTTTTTTTATTGTAAAAATAAGGTGATTTCTCCTTTGTGACGAAGCACTGAGAAATCTGCCTAGATTCAGTCATAGTTCTTATCGTAAGTGATGAATGAAAAGACGCATTTGTGCTGACGAGCCAACAGCATAATTTGGCTTCGGCAGGTAGGGAGGAAATTATCCATCAGAAACCAGGCCTCATATAACTTGAAAGAGTCAAAAAATGAGGGAAAGAAAAAAAAGATGGAAAAAATTACTTGCCCTTATTAATAAGAGGGAGCTTACACGAAACGCCATAAGAGTAGTGATGACAACAAGGGATCTCAGAAATTCCTTACTGATGAAAGCCTTATATCAAAATACAATTTCAAGATTTTGTGTCATTCTACAGTTATTATATAAGGAAGCCGCATCAGAATTTCTGATCTGCTTCCTAATATCGTAAGTCATTCATTGAAGAATTAATCAAATTCCATTGCTTAATTATAGATCACAGAAGTACAATATGTTGAAAAATTTCGGTACTCGCTCCGATATCAGATTTTCTGAATCCGCAACCCGTTTCGATACCGCAATCCGCTCTGCTACCGCTTAGAGTTAAAATTTCACAGCGAAAACGTCAAATCAAATTTTTATCATAAATTCGTCCTCTCAACAAAACTGGAACCAATACAACCACAAAAAGAAAAAAAATCAATATAAAAAAATATGCGGGTGAAATAAGATTTATTAACCAAGAAAAGAATTACACCGATTACACATACGTCTCTTCTGCAATAGAGTAGTTTCAACCCTAGCCCTCCTCCTAAATCTCTCTCATCCTTCTCTTGTCTTCTATAAACCTAGAAGATTTTTCTATTTTCTCTCTTTTTTTTCTCGTCTTCTATAAACCTAGAAGACTATGGGTGCGGCTAAATCATAGCCCCCACCACCTCCTTGGTGTTACCATCACCATAGGTATGGATACCACTATATGGGTGTGGCTAAATCCTAGCCCCCACCACCTCCATGGGTATTACCACCCTCGTGGGTATATCTTCCTTAACACCACCGTACTATGGATACCACTATATGGGTGTGGCTAAATCCACCGTGTTGTGGATATCACTATATGGGTGTGGCTAAATCCTAACCCCCACCACCTCCATGGGTATTACCACAATCGTGGGTGTGACTATCTTAACACCACCTTCATGGGTGTGACCACGTTAACACCACCACGTTCATGGGTGTGACCACGTTAGCACCCCCTTAAAATAATAACACATATGCTATATTTATAGCTTACATCAAAAGCTATCCAAATCTTAGTCTAAATAGATTTTTATTCTAATTAATATTTAGATCTTAACAAATTTATCTTTTTAAGATTTAAATATTAATCTTAATCCAACTAGGATTCAACTACAAATCTAATCAAATCCTAACAATCTCCACCTTGATTTGATTTGTAGTCTTTAATCGCTACATCGAGCTCTCCTCTGCTCCACTTTGAGCGACTGCATCTCCGATCTCGTTTTTGGACTCTCTAGCTCCACCTGAAGCCGAAAAATCACATACCTTCGAGTCCAACACGCCTAACGAGATCAAATTGTGATCGCCTCCTGTGATGATCGGTAATCCAGTACTCAGATATCGATATCTCCTGAGGATCGCCAACCTTTAGCTCTGATACTAATTGTTGGAAAAATTCGGTACTCGCCCCGGTACCAGATTCTCTGAATTTGCAACTCACTTCGATACCACAATCCGCTCTGGTACCGCCTAGAGTTAGAATTCCGCAGCGGAAACATCAAATCGGATTTTTACCATAAACCCGTCCTCTCAACAAAACTGGAACCAATACAACCACAAAGAGAAGAAAAACCAATACAAGGAAATATGTGGGTGAAATAAGATTTATTAACCAAGAGAAGAATTACACCGATTACACAGACTTCTCTTCTGCAATAGAGTAGCTTCAACCTTAGCCCTCCTCCTAAATCTCTCTCACCCTTCTCTTGTCTTCTATAAACCTAGAAGATGTTTCTATTTTCTCTCTTTTTTCTCTCGTCTTCTATAAACCTAGAAGACTATGGGTGCGGCTAAATCATAGCCCCCACCACCTCCTTGGTGTTACCATCACCACAGGTATGGATATCACTATATGGGTGTGGCTAAATCCTAGCCCCCACCACCTCCATGGGTACGTATTACCACCATCGTGGGTATATCTTTCTTAACACCACCATGCTGTGGATACCACTATATGGGTGTGGCTAAATCCTAACCCCCACCAATTTCATGGGTATATTACCACCATCGTGAGTGTGACTATCTTAACACCACCTCCATGGGTGTGACCAAAACACGTTAACACCACCTTCATGGGTGTGACCACGTTAACATCCCTTTAAAATAATAACACATATGCTATATTTATAGCTTACATCAAAAGCTATCGAAATCCAAGTCTAAATAGATTTTTATTCTAATTAATATTTAAATCTTAACAAATTTATTTTTTTAAGATTTAAATATTAATCTTAATCTAATTAGAATTCAACTATAAATCTAATCAAATCCTAACACAATATCACCTGAAATTAATCCATGTGACCTAAAAAAGGGAGGAGGAAATATCAAACCTTAGAAGCTAATTTTGATGTACTGCATGTTGGATCCTCTTTTTGGGCCAAAAATCAGGTTCCTTGAAAAAAAAAAGAAAAAAAAAAAAACAAAAGGTATTGCCTACATCTGCTGCGCCATGGTAGCCGTGCACTGCTCTCTGTGCATGAATTAACAACTTCTTAAAAAAAAATTAAAAATCACGAAAAAACTGTAACGCTTTGCGCTACAATGATCCGAGCTTGAAAAAGGTGTGAAGGACAGAAGGGTGGTGCAACTAGATGCAAAGATTTCTCTTTCTCGAGAAATTCCAGAAAAAAAAAAAAAAAAAGTCTTTTTTTTTGCTTAATTTCTAGTTTTCCTATTTGCCCTTTTTCCTTCATATATGGGTAATTAATTGTTAGATTCTGCTGGTTTGCTTCGTCAATCTCATCATCGCCAACCCAGCATGGCTGCTATTTACGACTGGACAGACTCAGCTAATCGGTCCAATTCCGAGTCCAGCTCCTGTCAACCGGGGTACCTCAAAGAACTTACCGTGCAAATATGCGCAGACAATTAATAATTTATGGACTGCAGTGACTGCTGGATAGGTAGTAGGTAAGTAGTGAGTTGGGCAATGCAATGTAGTCCCTAATCCACTGAATACGATCCAAACTGGAAAACCTAACTAAAAAGTTGAAGATGTGGTTAAAAGATATCATAACTAGAACCAATAATTTTGAAAATTCTGGAACAGTCTCAAACCTTATTGGCTCTCTTATCATAATAAAATAATATTTACCAAGAAAAAATATAAATTAATTTAAATTCAATCCTATTTCGGCTATACTACTTCATTCTTCCAGAAAGGATTGATTCTCCGTACATCGTTTCGATCTGCACGTATGATCATCCCACAACAAGGCGGTCCAAAATCAGCAGGGGCGTGCAGTTGATTTCAGATCACACAAAAAAAATTGAATTTGATGACTGATGAGAACCAAGTGAGCGTACAACACACGTTGTCAAGGTTACGTTCTTACAGTTCTTACAACCAGGATGCAGAAGGGTAACCATTTCCAAGCCACCAGACGACAATGTGACTAAGAAAACCAGCCGTGTCTCGTCTATGTGAAGTGGGGACTCCTATAAAGCGCCGCAGATTCCCTACGTACAGTGCTGCCGTTATTGGTGTTTATATGTTAGCATCGTAATACATAGGTTTTCATTAAATGCATGTAGATAACATTTCACCATTATACATCCGTACGACTGTGGACATAAAGAGACCAGATTCCCTACGTACAGTGCTGCTGTTATTGGTGTTTATATGTTAGCATCGTAATACATAGGTTTCCATTAAATGCATGTAGATAACATTTCACCATTATACATCCGTACGACTGTGGACATAAAGAGACCAGTTTAACTGACAAGATGCCGCATTCATTAGGATTACAAAACTAGAAACACAAAATAAAGCAACCTGCAATAAACAATTCTTTGCTGACTTTCTTTAATTTCCACTTAATTAAATGTGCGACGAGATAAGGGAATAGGTGTATGCATGGTATAATAAACTAATATTGTTTGGCTGTAAAAATTATGAAAAAGACCGCAGTGGCTAATTAGTTGAATACCCTAACATTGGAGAAGGCAACCGATTATATATAAACTAATAAAAGTAAACGGGATTTGCAACTTGTTAAACATTACTGAGTCTCCACGCGCTTTCCACTACTTAAATAGCTTAGAGTCTTGCTAAGCTATATAACAAGTTAAATACAACCATAGGTTATCTTCCGATCCCTAATTGGCCATGATGTTTTGAAAAATTATGCTTGCATATACCGTAGTTCAATTATTAATTATCACAACGGAAGTGTCCCTCTTCAGAAACAGGTAATTGTCACACTATCCGAATTGGAATGACAGAGAGGGCTGACTTTGTATTTTGTGGACTAGAATCTTGATATAATTAACTTTCTCACATGATTTCAGCATTGTCGATCTAGGGATAAATTTAAATAATAATAATATATAGTAGTACCTAGTTATAGTCCCAGTCAAGGTCCTTTGTTAGGAAGAGTCTTAAGGCAAAACAGTATGATTCAGACCTACAATCATTACGATTATTATGACTCTAAAGTTTTCACCTTTATAAATCAACATTTGAGGTTGCATGCATCAATAATGACCGGAAGCTAAGTCTTATACACTAAACCTAGCTACTTTTGTATTTTTTTTTCATTGTAACGACAACAAAACGAAGACAAAGATCTTGCTCTAGAAGGTCTGGTTGGTTTAATGTATAGGATTGCTTTCTAGTGCCTAGTAAAGATTAGGTCGGAAGAAGCTGTTTCTATTCTTGATCCGGGACGATCAAAATTCTGAATAAGTTTCAACCATTGAGAATAGGGAGGGACGATTACAACTACTCCGGATAAGTCTCAACCATTGAGGATAAGGCGGAGGCAGGTTACAACTACTTCGGTTAGGATAAGGATCGAGATAGTTTTAGATGGATCGGGTTGTAAAACCAAATTGGATAAAGCCATGGCGATCAAGCGGAAGAATAAACTGTCTCACGGGAAGAAGCCATCTAGGGAAAGGCCAAAAATAAGGGCTCTAAAAAGAAAGGCCCCTCTGATCCTGATTTGTACTGTGATCATTGTAAAATCACATGACATGTCAAGGATCAACGTTAGAAGCTCCATCCAGAGTTGGGACCGAAGAAGAAGGACGATCGTGGCAGACGCACAACAGCAACGACAACGACGATGGCAGCATCGACAAGTGATACTCCTACCTTAATCAGACGGATTGATCAAGCGGACTGATAAGAGAGACAAGCCTGTGCCCGTCAAATCCGACTGATAAGAGAGATGAGTTGTTCACTTTCCGAGTTCAAGTCAAGAATGAGGTGATCGATGCTATTATCGATCATGGCAGCCAAAAGAACTTGATCTCAGAGAACCTAGTTCAAAAATTGGGTTTGTCGACTACACCACACCCACACCCATATCCATTGGGGTGGATCAACAGCAATATCGAGATGAAGATCGATCGCCAGTGCAAGGTGAAATTTGCAGTAACGGGCATCTATATCGATGAAATGGTGTGCGAGGTTGTGCCGCTGAACATTTGCAACATCATCTTCGGCAGTCCCTACCTATGGGACCGCGACGCTATTTTCTTCCGTCGCCCTCAGCAATATCAATTCATTAAGGTTGGACAAAAGTTTTTGTTCACCACAGAGCCACTGTCAACAACAACTGTAGACCTGGTAACCGCTTGCCAGGCCCAGAGGATGATCAATGCCTGTCAAAAGTTTGCCTTACTGGTCATTCGGCCAGTTGAATCGGAGGAGGCAAACAACAATGTATTGAGCCTAGCATGCAAAGAGAGAACGGACGACGTCGCAAGGCAGATAGGCAAGCATCAGAATCTGTTCCAAGAAGTCCAGGGACTACCACCAAAGCGAACCGTGGAACATGAGATCCAATTGATCAGCGACGCTCCGTTACCGAATCTCGGCATGTACCAAAACTCGGTAATGGAGAATGAGGAGATAAAGCGACAGGTGGCCGAGTTACTCGAGAGTGGTGCTATCAAACCGAATAGCTCCCCCTGTGGCTCCCCGATCGTGTTGGTGCCAAAGAAAGATGGCAGTTGGCGAATGTGTATCGACTACCGCGCCCTCAACAAAATCACCATCAAGAATCAGTACCCCTTGCCGCGGATCGATGATCTCTTGGACCAATTGAAGCATGCTCGCTACTTCACCAAACTAGACCTGAAGTCAGGCTATCATCAGGTTCGAGTCCAAGAGGATGACACCTGGAAGACCGCTTTCAAGACGCGACAAGGCCTGTTTGAATGGCTTGTCATGCCGTTCGGCCTTTGCAATGCACCAGCCACTTTTATGCGCCTGATGAACGACGTTCTACGCCCCTTTCTTGATGACTTTGTGATCGTCTACCTTGACGGCATCCTCATCTACAGTCCATCGTGGGAGGAGCATCTGGCCCATGTCGAGAAGATTTTCATACTGCTCGAGGAACACCAACTCCGGTTAAACCCTAGAAAGTGTGAGTTTGGCAAGCAAAGCCTGGTGTATCTCGGGTTCGTGGTGGGCGGCGGCGAGCTTCAGATCGACCCAGACAAGGTCAGGGCCATCAAGGAGTGGCCTCGGCCCAAAAATGTGATGGAAGTGCGGAGCTTCATGGGCGCTTGTCAATATGTCTGAAAGTTTATCCGGCATTTTTCTGTCCTAGCTGCCCCTCTACATGCACTAACAAAAGCCAACCAAAAATTCGAATGGAGTTCGAAACATGATGACACATTTCGACTTTTGCAATAGAAGATATGCGAGGCGCCTGTCCTTGCCCTACCAAATCTGCAACGACCTTTCGAGTTAGAGGCGGACGCGTCAGGATATACTATGGGGGCTGTTTTGATGCAAGACGGTCGGCCTGTGGCATACTACTGTGGGAGCTCAAAAGAACTACCCGACTTACGACAAGGAACTCTTGACATTACACCAGGCAATAAAGCATTGGCGAATCTACCTCCTAGGCAAGGAGACAGTGGTGCACACAGACCACCACCTACTACAATATCTCCACATGCAATCCAAATTGCAATAGGCACGACACATGAAGTGGATGACGTACTTGCAGCAGTTCATTTTGGTGATTGTTTGAAAAGAAAAAAATAATAAATAAATAAATAAGTAAATAAAATAATAATAATAATAATAATAATAATAATAATAATAATAATAATAATAATAATAATAATAATAATAATAATAATAATAATAATAATACCCCAAAATTGAATTCGAACGCCACCTATCCCCGAATTCGACCCGTTTAATTTTGAAATTTGAATATATTAAATTTTAAATTTTGAAATTTGAAATTTAAAATTTAAATACAACCATAACCGTTCAATTTTGAAATTTGAACATATTCAATTTCGAAATTTAAAAATTAAAATTTAAATACAACCAAATTTCTTCAAATTTGAACATAACCGTTCAATTTTGAAATTTAAAATTTAAAATTTAAATACAACTATACTTCCTCAAATTTAAACATAACGGTTCAATTTTGAAGTTTGAACACATATTAAAATTTGAACATAATCGGTCAATTTTAAAATTCGAATATATTCAATTTTAAAATTTAAAATTTAAAATTTAAATACAACCATACTCCCTCAAATTTGAACATAACCGTTTAATTTTGAAATTTAAAATTTGAAATTTAAATACAACCATACTTCCTCAAATTTGAACATAACCGTTCAATTTTGAAGTTTGAACACATATTAAAATTTGAATATAATCGGTCAATTTTAAAATTCGAACATATTCAATTTTAAAATTTGAAATTTGAAATTTAAATACAACTATACTCCCTCAAATCAATTTTGAAATTTGAAATTTAAAATTTAAATACAACCATACTTCCTCAAATTTGAACACAACCGTTCAATTTTGAAATTCGAACATATTCAATTTTAAAATTTGAAATTTAAAATTTAAATACAACCATACTTCCTCAAATTTGAACACAACCGTTCATAATCGATCAATTTTAAAATTCGAACCTATTCAATTTTGAACTTTGAAATTTAAAATTTGAACATAACCATACTCCCTCAACATATTAAAATTTTGAACATAATTGAAATTTGAAATTTAAAATTTGAATATAACCGTATTCCCGCAATATTGAAATTTTAACATAACCTTTTAATTTTAAAATTCGAGTATATTCAATTTTAAATTTGAAATTTAAAATTTGAATATAGCAGTTTTTCCAGCGTATTCAAATTTTGAACCACGTATTTTTCTCAACTAACCCACATTTCCCTCGCACGTCGTTTCCACAACAAACCCACATTTTCTTACCAATCCTGTAACAAATCTCAACAAACCCATGCGACATCTCTGTCCCACTCCCCCCATTATAAATAGGAAAAAATAAAAAAAAAAATGAGATTTTTTTTTTCTAGTCTGAAGGAGAATAACACAGCCAAGAAAAAAACAACTTCCTTCCAAATCCCACCACATATCGTATATTCCCACAACGCAATATTTCAAAAAAATTATCGTCTATATATCTTCTCAGGCGTAGGTAAGAAAAAAAAAAAAGAAGAATATTTTATCAGACAATAATTTTTTTAAAAAAAAAAAATAAAAAAAAAAGAAAAAAAAAGAAAAAAAAATTATAATAAAGCCGGTTCGGGTTTTTCTTCGGACGCCCTAACTTTAGGCTCATCCCAAAACCGGTTCGGATGATTTAGGTTAAATAAAAAAAAAAAAGGAAAAAAAAAAAAAAAAAAAAAAAAAGCCGGTTTGGGTTTTTCTTCGGACGCCCTAACTTTAGGTTCATCCCAAAACCGGTTCGGATGATTTCTTCGGACATCCGAACTTAGGTTAAATAAAAAAAAAAAAAAAAAAATTAAATAAAGTCGGTTCGGATATTTTTTCGGACGTCCTAACTTTAGACTCAGGTATTTCTTCGAACGCCCTAACTTTAGGCTCATCCCAAAACCGGTTCGGATGATTTCTTCGGACATCCGAATTTAGGTTAAATAAAAAAAAATAAAAAAAATTATAATAAAGCCGGTTCGGGTTTTTCTTCGGACACCCTAACTTTAGGCTCATTCCAAACCGGTTCGAATGATTTCTTCGGACATCCGGACTTAGGTTCAAAAAAAGCTGGTTCGGGTTTTTCTTCGGACACCCTAACTTTAGGCTCATTCCAAAACCGGTTCGGATGATTTCTTCGGACAACCGGACTTAAGTTCAAAAAAATAAATAAATAAATAAAGCTGGTTCGGGTATTTCTTCGGACGCCCTAACTTTAGGCTCATCCCAAAACCGGTTCGGATGATTTCTTCGGACATCCGAACTTAGGTTAAATAAATAAAAAAAAGAAAAAAGATTATAATAAAGCCGATTCGGGTTTTTCTTCGGACGCCCTAATTAGGCTTATTCCAAAACCAGTTCGGATGATTTTTTTCGGACATCCGCACTTAGCTAGGTTAAAAAAAAAAAAAAAAAAATTAAATAAAGCTGGTTCGGGTATTTCTTCGAACGCCCTAACTTTAGGCTCATCCCAAAACTGGTTCGGATGATTTCTTCGGACATCCGAACTTAGGTTAAATAAAAAAAAAAAAAAAAAAAAAAAAAATTATAATAAAGCCAGTTCAGGTTTTTCTCCGGACACCCTAACTTTAGGCTCATTCCAAACCGGTTCGGATAATTTCTTCGGACATCCGGACTTAGGTTCAAAAAAAAGCCAGTTCGGGTATTTCTTCGGACGCCCTAACTTTAGGCTCATTCCAAAACCGGTTCGGATGATTTCTTCGGACATCCGGACTTAGGTTCAAAAAAAAAAAAAAAAAAATTAAATAAAGCCGGTTTAGGTATTTCTTCGGACGCCCTAACTTTAGGCTCATCCCAAAACCGGTTCAGATGATTTTTTTGGACATCCAGATTTAGGCTTAGTCAAAAAACGATTTCTTCGAATCCCAAATCAAATTATAAGATAGAATGAATTTTTTCGAATTATTTAAAAAGAAAAAAAAAATTTCTTCGGATCCCAAATCAAAATAAAATAACGAAAATTTTTTCGGACCCCAAATCATTTCCCCCAAATAAAAATAAAATAGCGGGGATTTAAATTATTTTAGAAAGGGGATTTTTTGGACCCGAATAAAAAATAAAATAACATTTCTTCGGACCCCAAATTATTTCTTCGGAACCCAAATAAAAATAAAATAGCGGGAATTCAAATTATTTTAAAAAGAAAATTTCTTTGGACCCAAATCAAAAATAAAATAACATTTTTTCGGACCCCAAGAGAAAATAAGGGATTTTCTTCTGACCCCAAATCAAATAAAAATAAAAGGGGATATCGAAATAAATGAAATTTTCTTTGAATCCAGACAAAATTCAAATGAGCCCTAATCAACTTGGAGCCTAAGTCCCATTCAAAAAGGACTAATAAATGAATTCAATTATTTATTAAATAAGGCTCACCCCATATGCAGACCTCAAATTTATCCATATGAAAATAAGGCCCAATTCTTATACGGGTTTCAAATTCAGTCCATATACGGATCCCAAATTCAATCCACATATGACATAGGTCCAGTCCACATACGGATCCCAAATTCAATTCTGGAACAGTCTCAAACCTTATTGGCTCTCTTATCATAATAAAATAATATTTACCAAGAAAAAATATAAATTAATTTAAATTCAATACTATTTCGCCTATACTACTTCATTCTTCAAGAAAGGATTGATTCTCCATACACCGTTTCGATCTGCACGTATCATCCCACAACAAGGTCGTCCAAAATCAGCAGGGGCGCGCAGTTGATTTCAGATCACACAAAAAAATTTGAATTTGATGACTGATGAGAACCAAGTGAGCGTACAACACAAGTTGTCAAGGTTACGTTCTTACAGTTCTTACAGCCAGGATGCAGAAGGGTAACCATTTCCAAGCCACCAGACGACAATGTGAATAAGAAAACCAGCCGTGTCCCGTCTATGTGAAGTGGGGACTCCTATAAAGCGCCGCAGATTCCCTACGTGCAGTGCTGCCGTTATTGGTGTTTATATGTTAGCATCGTAATACATAGGTTTTCATTAAATGCATGTAGATAACATTTCACCATTATACATCCGTACGACTGTGGACATAAAGAAACTAGTTTAACTGCCAAGATGCCGCATTCATTAGGATTACAAAACTAGAAACACAAAATAAAGCAACCTGCAATAAACAATTCTTTGCTGACTTTCTTTAATTTCCACTTAATTAAATGTTCGACAAGATAAGGAAATAGGTGTATGCATGGTATAATTAACTAATATTGTTTGTCTGTGAAAATTACGAAAAAGACCTGCAGTGGCTAATTAGTTGAATACCCTAACATTGGAGAAGGCAACCGATTATATATAAACTAATAAAAGTAAACGGGATTTGCAACTATTTAAACATTACTGAGTCTCCACGCGCTTTCCACTACTTAAATAGCTTAGAGTCTTGCTAAGCTATATAACAAGTTAAATACAACCATAGGTTATCTTCCGATCCCTAATTGGCCATGATGTTTTGAAAAATTATGCTTGCATATACCGTAGTTCAATTATTAATTATCACAACGGAAGTGTCCCTCGTCAGAAACAGGTAATTGTCACACTATCCGAGTTGGAATGACAGAGAGGGCTGACTTTGTATTTTGTGGACTAGAATTTTGATATAATTAACTTTCTCACATGATTTCTGCATTGTCGATCTAGGGATAAATTTAAATAATAATATATAATACCTAGTTATTGTTAGGTTTTGCGCAAAAATAAATACAGCGGAAAAAAAAATCAAATAAACAAATATGAAAAACTTGAGATCTGATCTTAAAAACACGCAAAACAGGATCCCTCGTGTATCTAAGATTAAAAGGAAGAGAAAGATCTAATCTTCACCTTTGCGCGGGGATCTAATCTTCACCTTTGCGCGGGGAAATCTACACCGCAATTTGATGATCGTGAAATTTGGTTCTCTTGAAGCCACACACGCGTCCGGCCTCTACGAGTATGAGGTTGTTGACTTGATCAAAATTCTCACCGGGGTGCTAGCTCCCATTTAGAGAACGTCTTTTTTTCTTAATGTGGATATTTAGAATAGAGAAAAACGAGAAAAGATGACGGCTAGCACTACAAGAAAAAGGAGTTTTGGTTTTTTTTTGTTTTCTTAAAGAAAACTCATACGTATAAAGAGGGATATAATATCTTTTATAATTATTAAGATAAACATTGAGATAAACTTAAAATTAGATTTAAGTTTATCTTATCCCAAATCGGTTCAATCAATTAAATCCTAATTTAATTCGATTTGAAGTCAATTCTAATTTGATCAAATCAAATCATTAATGCAACATTTGTACTTAAGTCCTCTCACAACTTACTAACTATTAGTAAGTCATCTCTTGCAACATTTGCACTTTAATATTCTAAATTTGGAATAATTACAAATTAGTCCAATTATCAATATATTGATAATTAAGTTCTCAGGCGATTCAAAAATCGCGATCCAACTATCCGATCAGTCACAACCTCTTATGTGTGTGACCACATAGGTTTTATTCTATCTGGTAGTGAGATATATTGTGATTACCATCAACAATATCACTGAAACTCTTTTCAGTGGGTTAGAATTATTCAAACTCAGCCCAATAAGAATTATCGATCATCATCCAGATAATTCTCGTGAGTCCCACAATCCACCAGTGACGCCTAGTAGCATGTAGTGGCATTCCAGTAGAATGGAATACTGAACCTCTAGGTGCAGTTAATGTGTGATACAATCCTTATATCCGAAGTCCGAACTAGACGAAGGTCATGGAATTGCTCGTCAAACCCTACCGTCTGTCATATGTCAAATTTATTCGACTTGAGTTTCTAATATCGGAAACCCTTTTCGTTATTTACTACGCCTTGGCCAAGATCTTCTAAACTCGGTCTCATAAATCACATAGGACTAACTCCCTTCTCCACTAAGGGCGATAGATTCTATATAGGTGTACACCCTATTCCTACAACGAACCTACTGTAGCCAACATGCACCCACTGCAAGGACCCAAATGGCTAGGAACCAAGTGTATGTACAGTCAAACTACAGTAACCCCATTGTGAATAGCCGAGACACCGCAAGTCAAAGGACCAGTCACACTACTGCAATATCGAGTAAGTCACTGACGAGTGAGTAGACATCCAAGTGACTTCTCGTGATGATCACGCTCGGTACCCTTGTTCAACAACAACCATCTGCACATTCGCTTCAGTGTCCCCACACTGTTGACTCGAGACTCGTCTACCCTAAAAGGGAAGCGACTGTGCACCAATCTCACCGGATCAATCACTGTCCCCGTGATGATCCATCGATCGGGAGCATTTAGAAATTAATCACTAATAATATATGTCTCAAATTCTCAACTCTTGAGAATACGTATCATCATCTTATTAATTTCTTGAACAATTTATGGACACATACACAACACGAATGAAAATAAAAATTCAATAACATTCATAATGTAAAATATCAAATACAAATTTATATCCTAAAAAGAATATATGTATCAGCCAAGTTGGCTTCTAGGGCATACATCTAACAGCTATAGTCCCAGTCAAGATCCTTTGTTAGGAAGAGTCTTAAGGCAAAACAGTATAATTCAAACCTACAATCATTACAATTATTATGACTCTAAAGTTTTCACCTTTATAAATCAACATTTGAGGTTGCATGCATCAATAATGACCAGAAGCTAAGTCTTATACACTAAACCTAGCTACTTTTGTATTTTTTTTTTATTGTGACGACAACAAAACGAAGACAAAGATCTTGCTCTACAAGGTCTGGTTGGTTTAATATATAGGACTGCTTTCTAGTGCCTAGTAAAGATTAGGTCGGAAGAAGCTGTTTCTATTCTGAAAAGTGATCAGTATTTTGATGATCATTAATTAGATGTTTAACAATAAACACCTAGATACGGAGGGAAATACTACAGGTTATATATAGAATCTCTCCAGTCCATGAACTTGGGAGAAAGAACTTCACCCATAGACCATGCCAGCCCAAATAAAACAAGAAAACAAGTAACAAAAAAACTAGTTTAACAGAAAACAAATGCCATTCTTTTCTTGTTTTGGAACAATGAAAAACGAACCAACAGGGTTTTTTTTCTCTTGTAGCAAAGAACAGTTACATAAAGCAGTGATGGCATACAGTAACACGGATTGAAGTACAAGCCAAATGGAGAATAGAAATGTTTGGAAGAGGGTAATGAACCACGCACAAGTGAAAGACCCGACAAGGGAAAGAAAGCGCACCCCTTTTGGCTGGTCACCATGCATGTTACCCATCTCGAGGGGCCGGCTATATATATGCTTCTGATCAATTCGCATCAAGAATCTGTAAGTAATGCTTAGCAGAGTATTCCCAAATAGAAAAAGGCATATAGTTCCACCTTTTTGTACTGCTTTATGATGAAAAGAATAATTCCTTTTACAACCTCGAAATCATGGTTAAATGACTTTCTTATAAGAAATCTAATTTCGATTTATAACCACTCCAAAAAAAAAAAAAAAAAAAACCTTCTAATCCTTTTCTATAGCTTCTAGCAAATAAATAGATGAGCCTATTATCTCACTTAAACCTTTCTATGATAAAATTTAATATTCAATGCTTCCGTAGGATTACAGAGAAAAGTTCTTCTAGTTCATCATGAACTTTCCTGACGAGTGTCATGCACGTAGTAAAAGAATATATACTACGGTCTACGGAAGCATTGCATGTGTCGCAAAGTTCTAAAACAATAAACTCCCACCGAGCAATCAAAATTTGATTAGTGAATTGATGAAATGCAATTTCATGTAGATTGCAGCGGTTCTCTGTGCTTGTGGCAGCCGAGCTTTGATCTAAATTGAAATCATCAACAGACTGATATAATTCTGCTGGTAATTAATTTTTCTGAATTTAGTCAAGATGACTAATCAAATGAAATCATAAACAGATAGTAGATGAAACACTAGAAAAATACTTAAAAAAATGTTTAAAGAAAAAAGAAAAACAAAATTCGAATTGACAATTCATAGATAATACTTTTCAGAAAGAATATAGATGACTGCCAAACCCATTACTACCTTTAATTTTTACATTCAGTCTAAACTTGAGATTCTGAAAAGTTTATTACACGAATACAATTTTCTATTTACAGCGAGCGGAAGTTATAATTGTGGAATAAAGTAGAATACTGAAGTTGGCTATCAGGCGAATATCACAGTTAACTTTAGTAGCCAATGTAATGCAGCTGCTGGTGATTCATTACGCACAACAACTTGTCCACTGGAATCCTTTACAAGATGTGCTAAGAATATCACACTTCACTTTTACTTTTTCCCGGTATAAATTCTTTGATGCCATACTTAGCTATCTAAAAGGAGCTTAGTTCTCAAGGGTGGAAGCACTATGAGCAAATTAGGTGTCGAGAAACCACAAAAGGTACGCACTATACCACCTTCGATGGATACTCCGGCCATTCAGAAACCAAACAATGGGGAAGAAATTTTCCACTTTAGCCATCCACAACATCCTTTAGTTCAAATTAACATGCCATACCTTTTTACATGCATGGGCTGCAAGGAACACGGTGCAGGAAGGAGGTTCAGGTGTCAAATTTGTGGCTATGATCTGCACGATTTCTGTGCACTAGCTCCTCAATATCTTCATAACCATCCCTTCCATCACAAACATCAACTTGTTTTCTACGTAAAACCAGGTAAAGTCTCTTCATATATGAATGCATGCTTGGTTGAAATACATTGGAAAGAAATGCGGTTACAGCTCTTGAGGTGATTATTTCTTTAAAATTGTACCTAGGCCCCGTCTGACCAGGCTGGAGCCTCTGCAGAAGATATAATAAATAAAAAGCTTAAGCAATAGAGAAGCTAGTCCTAAAGCTAGGCGATGGAGAAAACCAAAGTCAAAACCGCATTCCTAGATTATGTTCAAACCCATGTGGAACAAGTACGTTATGCTTACCTCTTTATCAAACATATAGGTGGATTTCTTCACTCAAAATGTGGCATCTGTGGGAAATCTGCAAAAGGATACGCCTTCCGCTGTACGTCATGCAGCTTCGAGATGCACCCTTGCTGCGCTGCGATGAGCAGGGAAATGGAGTTTCTGACTCACCAGCACCCTCTAACTCTGTCGTCTGCAGTAGCAAATGCAGGCGGAGAATCAAGCTGCATCTGCCAAATGTGCAGGAGGAAGAGGTCAGGTCAGTTTTATCAATGCGGGACCTGTGGATATTGCCTTCATGCCATATGTGCTAAAGACTTGGTTAATGGGCTTTATGTCCATGGCATCATGCCTCCGGAGAAAAATAACCTTCTAGGGACAGCAGCTAGGCTTGCAACACACGCGCTTTTCGGAATCATCGGAGGACTGATTGAGGGAATTGGAGAAGGGATAGGAGAGGCTCTTATTGGAAATATTGGGAGAGGTAGGAGCAAAAGCATCAAGCAGAAATGACATACGAGCTAGGGAGATTGTTTACTCGCATGAACGGGAAGAAGAGAATACCAGCTAAAGATTTGTCAGCATAATGGCTAGATAAAATATCCGTGTGTATTAACCGTCTGCTTATCTATGACTCCAGTAGCTCCCAAAAAATATGACAAGCGAAGAAAAAAAAAAGAAAAAAACATACGATTTGTATCATCTGGTTCAAGGGGTCTTCTAATCTTATTTCCAAAATCCCCTATACTTCAAGTATAGGGGATAACAATCTGCAACCTCAATCCAAGATCAGTATTAAAATCACGTGCAATTAATTAAATAGAGGTCGAGAAAAACCAGAAAACATGAATGTGGATTATAGAAGGGATAAAAGGCAAAAAGTTAAAGAACAGATTTTAAAGATATCATATTAATTAGGCAAAAGATTACTGCAGAGACCATTGTCATAATTACTATCAAAATGACCTAACACGATCCAACAAGATTTTAATTGGAGGTCATGGCCTGACACACAAAAAGAGTAGTCGGTATGAGTAGATAATATGATGGCTGGCTGGCCCAAGACACAGACCAATCAAAATAACATTTGCAAATCACAGGTCACATTCCGAGGGAGAGATTATTAATTACTTAATTGGTCCTACAAAAATAGTTTCGTTATCATGGTAGTTACATCTCAAGTAATTAATCGTGTGACTTATTAGCATCATCCATCATATTATTGCAACAGCAGTCCTAGTAACAATTTCCGACCTTCCCGCTTTTGAGGTCACCAGCACCAGATCCATGAAATTCAAACAATTCTTTTGTAATCCTACCATATCCGATGCGGATATAACCAGAGTTGAATAAACAGGAGAGCAAGCAACAATATATACTTACATTAATTGTGATTTGGATGAAGGAATAGGAACAGTACGCATGCAGCGGATAAAAATCACAAACAAAGGGCCGCGCCAATCATGGGTCAGGCCCCAGTTCTGGGCCAGATTGGTGTTGAGCCGGGGCAGCAGTCAGTCGTAGACTCGTAGTGGGTTGGGCCGGCAGGCAAGTCGTGGGCAACTCTCTTGTTTGCATCAGTACGTGCGTGTGAAATTCCCAAAATTTTGTAGACTATTTTTCACCCATAATCCATCCGCGGATGTGCATGTTGAACGTTTTTGTTTTTGGATACAAAATTAAAACCTCTCTCTCTCCATCAATACTGCTCTCTCGCATAGTATAATCTTCATCTAAGTCGAGATTTTCTTCTTCTAAACACGGCCTTTCAAAGTAATGCATATATAAAAAAATTTAGTAAAGTAGATACATAAGAAGGACGTTACGGGATGAGAAGTGCGTTTTATCTGTCGCCGGGAAGCGAAGGTGGGCAATTGGAGCAGGGGCCGGGGAGTGATGGACACGAATTGCGTGCCAAATCAGTCCGACAAATCCTGGGCCCTCCCGACTCCCCAGCAAGAAGGCACTCTTACCTCCTTTTGCGTACACGCCTCGCCCACCTCGTACGCGCCAAAGGGCATGCGCCTATCATCCGTCAGGAACTGACGGTGGATGACAAGGCTAGATTCCGCATGCAAATTTGGCCAGCAAGCGAGACTAGAACCGCACCTTACCTTTTAATAAAGCAGCAGCAGCAGCAGCAGCAGCAGCAGGAGCAGCGGCGAAAGTAAGCTGCATGCACGAATAAACCGAACCGACCTAAACATGCAGGTACACCCATAATGGGGGAAGCAAAGAAGTTGGTTGGGCCCTTCGTCCTTGGTCCTTATCCTCGCCACGCTGCGTGTCGGCCCGAGTGTGCGTACTACTGATTTTGTGCGCCCCAAACGCAGTGTACGAGGGGGGGGTCGGACACACACAAACACCTCACGTACGACTGTCCCCATCCCCATCCCCATCCCCATCCCAGCCACTAGTACTAGCTCTTTCATTTCTCACCACTCATGACAATTTTATTATTATTAGGGCAATGCTAGGTGTACCCCTTTAGGGGTGTATATTCTACACCTCACCCTATTTTGGGATAGAATGAATTTCATTCGCACCCTATTTTGGGGTAGAATGAATTTCATTCGCCACTCGATGTGACGAATAAAATAATATCCATTCTAGGATAGGGTGGGGTGTAGAATGTACACACCTAAAAGGGTGTACACCTAGCATCGCCCATAAATAAAATATAATATATATATATATATATATATATATATATATATATATATATATATATATATATATATATATATATATATATATATATATATATATATATATATATATTTGGAATGTATATCTGACATTGCTCAATGAATTTTGATATATTTCTGTTATAAGCAAATCTATTTCTTTAAGAAAGGAATCATGCTTTACTGGTAGGAACTAAGATAACTTTCTTTTCGACTTAAACGAACCACTAAAGATCCGTAACCTAGCAGGCAAATAACCTTTTACTTTTATTAAGCATGAAAATGCTGCCCTAGATACCCTAGCCAATTCGAATGAGGAAAAAAAAAAAAAAAAAAAAAAAAAAAAAAAAACGAAAAGTGAAAATGAGATAAAATTAACCAACTTGAGCCATCTAACGTAAGGGATGAGCTCATTTAACTGGCACTCAAAAATTCTGAAAGACCACTTTTACCTTCCCAAATCCTGTAGGTATTAATTAAAAATCCAACAACGGCTGACAAATTCTGCTTAGTAATGGTGGAGTCCACCTGATCCACACATAATACACTTTCCGCACTTTTAATGCGTGCGTGGCAAGACTAGCACATTCTCAGCAAAAGGAGAATAAAAGTGAGAGAGTGGATAAGAACCATCCCAACTTGATGCGTAGGCAAAAAAGGAAAGGCAAAAAAAAAAAAAAAAAAAAAAATTCTCAATAGCATATGCTTTAATAAACAGTAAAAAAGATAGAACCACATATAATGGTTGTGAGGAAACTACACTCGGCACAAGAATTAAAGAATGAACCAAGTATCTATGGATCAATCTATCTATCTATCTATCTATCAATCTATCACCAATTTTCTCTCTATCAAGCTACATAAAAACCTTTATGTTAGTATGTGTCAGTAATTCAATAGCACTATAGCAACAATTACAGACACAACCCATGAGTATTTCCCCGTGCTACCAACACTACATTTCACCACCCAAAAGAAAAGAAAAGAAAAGAAAAAGGGAACAAAATACAAGAGTGATAAAATAATAATACAGGCAAGAACTCGATATATAGAATGATTCAGAAAGCACGCTGCCAAAAAAAAAAAGAAAAAAAAAAAGAAAAAAAAAAAAAGAAAAAAGAAAAGAAAAATCAGAGGTTGCTCCACTCAGGTCCAGTCGTTTTATTTCATCGAGCATAATTAGATAAGGAAGACATACCTCTAGCCCCCTGCATGTCTGACTTCCTCACTTCCATTTTAGTGCTTTTGCTTCTGACTGACCAGTCCGCCAGTCTTACCAAGGTTCTATCGATCATTTTTGCAAGGTAAAATCTTCACCACATTAAGTCAATTCCACCCCACCCCCCACACAAAGAAGAACACTCATCTTTGTCAAGCTCAAATCCAAAAAACCCAAACATTAGGGTCTTTGGTGAAGATACCATATAAATAATTCTCATCAAAAAGTCACAGTTGAAAAGAGAGAAAACATTCAATGTTCCCCCTCAGAGCTTAAATTGAGCCGAAGTCCAGATTTTCCCATCTGAAGGAGCCATCAGAATTAATCTTGAGCGAGCCTCGCATAAATACACAGACGCACACACATACCGCAGCAATGGCAAGCATTGAATTGATGTATGGGCGGTTGAGCAGCCCTCGTGAGCGGACCGGACGCCTCAGCAGCCCCGTCTTCATCATGGCACACCGTGCACAAGATCTTGATTGCAAAATTTGGGCACCACTGGCTCTATTATTCTCACCTCTTACCGCATATTTGTCTGCGGAACTCCCCTCATCTCCAACCCATAATGAAATCTGATCATTATTCTTGTCTGCTAGCTTCCTAGCCACCAGGTCGTTGTATGAATGGTTGTTCCTTAATGTGGCATACATGCCAGGAGATTGGCCGCTGTCATCTTGCACTGAATCCCAGCATTTTAATCCAATCTGAAATTATTTTCAGGGGCACAACATAAAAATGAGAAACCATCGCCCAAAGTCAGAAGATCAGAAAATGAAAACCCTGATCATATACGAAATAAAAGATCTACGAGCTCCACAATAAGGTAAAGGTTAGAACTTAACTACTTATGATCTCTTTACTTTGGAATTCAGGAAATCCAAGAGCTTCATTTTCGTCAAAAGGGTTATCAATAGACAGAATATTCGGGCATAATTGTGTCAAAAAGTTACCAGTACTACTAATTTATGAACTGAAATTAAACATGCTGTGATGTTAGACAGTAAAATCAAAATTTTTGAAGCTCGGGTCTCCGTTTCAAAACACGCTACAGATGAGGACCGTACATCCTTACAGAAAGTAATAATCAATAATATGGATAGGGTTTGCATGCAATCAGGAATGAAATATATCTTTACCTCTTGAGGGTCATCTGTGAGTGCGTCAACTATTTCCTCCAAGCCTTGGAAAGATGCAGCCACATGCAATGGGGTCAAACCCCCAGGACCAGGCAAATTTGGAGGGAAGGGATACATTTTGGAATTATCCGACCGAACAACAGAGAACCTAAGTAGCAAATCTACCATTCTTCGACATTTTCTCTTCACTGCTCTGTTAAGCAAATGGATCTCTGAGAGCATATCCAGAGATTCCTGTGTCAATGCATCACTGCTGGAGCTTCTTTTGACAAGCATATCCAAAAGTGTTTTAGTAACAATGCACCAGTCCCTTTCGACTGAAAATGTAAAGAGGTACTTGAACCGTGCAACAGAGAATTCAAGGAAGTCAGGTTCAGCTATCTTGGGGTAGGAAGGGGTGGAATAGGTGTTACTAGCTTTCTGAAACAGCCAACCAAGTTCATTTAGAAAAAGGAGGACATCCTCCCTTGATCTCGGCCGCCCATTATCCACAATCCGGTCCTCAGAAACTACGTCTGGTGTTCTAACATCCTCCTCAAACTCAGTTTCAAGGGTTCTCAACTCTTGGCAGATTGAAGAATTTGCAATAATCACAGGAAAGCTGTTCCCTTTGAAACCATTCTCTACCTGCATATGCGAATGGATAAAGGTGAGTGGGTGGCTTTCTCTGATGAACATAGCTGTGCTGATATTTGGCAAAATAAAAATCATATCATCGTAAATTGAAGAGGAGAACCTCAATAAAACAGCGACCAAAGACTAGAGGATATCCTCCAGGAAAATCAAAACTCTCCATACTAGAATAGTCATAAATGGTGCCTGGATATGCCGACGATAGAACTTCTTTCGATGTGTATTTCCCCATAAATGTGCAGTGGATTCTGTATTCATGCAGAGTTAATGAATATTTATAAGCAATCAACAAGCAATAGTATAGGGTTGTCTCAAAAAATCATCTAAATTAAGACTCACTTGGTGCCAGGAACAGTCAAATTGCAACCTCTGAGAAGAAGGGAGGTCGTCTGCCCACCCACAATAGCAAGAGGTGACACAGAAATCAACTCAGGAGCACTCCATGTTCTCCATGATTTAGACAGTCGGACCACTCCTGCAGGTATGGAAAAGTGATTAAACAGAATAAAAAATTGAAAAAATAAAAAAAGTCAATACAGAATTTAACTTCCCAGATGCTAATTATATTTGAAACTAGCAAAATGGTTAAATCTACAGAAAGAGGAAAAGTAGAATTAAGATAAGACAAATAAAGCTCACCGTCCTTATGAGAGACTAGCTGTCTATTTGTTCGAACTAGAAACCTCCCATTTTTCCAAAAATCTGAATCGGAACACTGAACTAGTGAAGTGACTCGTCGAAGAAGATTTTCTTCAAGCTGCAAGCCATATGTTAAAATGTCAGTTCGTTAGATAGTGTATCTAATCACAAAATACATTGCCATCCAATGTTATATGCGACACTCACTTCGTCCCATGCAATTGATGGCATCGACAAGTAAATTGACAAAACAACGCAACCAGGTCGAATGTAGCTCTCCATATCAGAGGGACTATGTGCAAGCCAATTCAATATCTGAAATTACAAAAGATAACCCAAAGTATAATTCGATCATTCAAATTGCAAGATCAGGGAAATAGAAAATAACAGCAACTAATCAATTCTGTTAAGTTAGAGGTACTATATCCGAAATGCCAAACCTGAGCACGGAGATTCCCAGGAAAACTACTTGGGTCCTTCCCGAAAAGCTTGAAAATGATTCTACCAGTCCGGTCCTATACAAGCATAATTCATAAACAGATATACAGAATGACAGCTGCACTAACAATACTGTTAAAATAAATGGAACGAAAAAGAATTTAGAGAATGCATTACCTGTGAATCCGAATTGGAGCTAGAAGGTGAATGATCTGAACCCGAGGAACAGGCATAACCTGCCAGGTGGGAAATATTTTGCACCACCCCATTCTCAACCGGTCTATCCAAACCCTTAAAAAGTTGTAGCGGTGCACACCAACGATGGCTTGTGCTAGCTTCAACAGCAGCAGTGTCTTCAGAATGTAGAGGGAAAAGCTTCTGAGTTACAGGAGGAGAAGAGGAAGGAGATCTCTCTTCCATTGGATTACTACTCTCAGACGACAAGTACTTAATTGCAGAACCCATCTTCGGCGGGCTATCGTCCATAGAAGAACCAAACAGCTGCAGAGGCAAGTAGGGTCGGGCTTCTTTAACCGGCTGCTTGGAGAGTTCCAGCTCAGATCGATTAGCAAAAGGGGTTTTCGCAATTCCAACCAAAGGAAAGGCTTGAGTTGGTTTGTCATGAGAGTTAACATCGTTAGAGGGCTCCATGCGTTGTCCCTTGCTTTTGTCATTGCCACTACTATCACTGCTCCCTTGGGATACAGATGCAAGGGCTTCTTGAGGGGAGGCAGCAAGCCCTGTCGAGAGCACTGCTAATAAGTTCATGGTAGATGGGGCAGATTGGTTCTCACTCCTATTAACTGCCTGATCAGATGATTCCTGCTGTGGTGCTTCAGAGACGTTTAAGTCCAAACCGCCTAAAGGCAATCTTGTCAAAGAATTTGGGTCGCTCAATGAGTTTATTTTACTAAGAATTTGGGCTAAGCGGTCTTGATCAGATACAGGAGGAATGTTGGGTGGTTTATAAGCATTATTATTACCTGTGATTTCAAGGCACAAAAAATAAGATACAAAACATGAGTATAAATAGAAGTAAAATTGCCCTTGTAAAATAGTAGAATACCTTGCAAGCGTGCCAAGACAGCGAGCAAACTGACTAAATCCAAATTAGCATTGGCCCCGTTTTCCTGGTTTCCAGGAAGCAACAGCCGAGGCGGACCCTCCTCCGGCTGGGTCTTCCTTCTTCGACGGTTATGTCCGGCAAGCCTTCTTCTGCAACTCCTCTTTCCCTCATCAAATTCTGAGAGCGGGTGAAATCTGTATGCACATTACAAAACCTAAATCAATTCGAACCAAACCCTACAAGCTTTTCTATCCATAAAAAAAAAGGAGATAGAAAAAAAAAAAAAAAAAAAAAAGAACATCTCAAATTCACAACTTTAAGAAGTTAACTATTTTTAGAATCCAAAAAAAAAAGAAAATTGGAAGCAAGAGAAGACATGCAGAGTAACAAGAGCAATATGCACTGCAACAAACAAAAGAATTCAGATTGAAGTATTTTTTTTCCTTCTTCTCATGCAGGTTGAGCTGATCGTCTGATGCCATAAGTGCAAAAGACGCAATCGACAGTGGGCATAACGAATCAAGAGGAGCAGATTGAAACACTCCAAAAAAATAAAATAAAAAAATAAAAAAATCTCAAGAATTTAAGTTGTGGGTGGGTAGCTTCAAAATCAAGATTACCTGCTACACTGCTGGCAGAACCTCTGCATCTGTTTGCCCACAAGGGCCTTGGTGGTCTTGCTGTGAACCTCGCACACCTTGTGCCTCCTATGGTAGTCTTTGGCGTTTGACAGATCCGCCCGGCAATCGTCCACCTGGCACATCGGGTAGCTCCCGCCGCTCCCCGGAGACCCCGACCGCACCCTCTTGTTTGGCCTAATGGTCGCCTCTTCGGCAGAGGCAGCTGTAGCTGCAGTTGTAGTCCCTGCCTGCGGTGCCGTTGAGTAAACTCCGGCCCCGAGCTTCAAAGTCAAGTTTTTTTCACCGCCCTCTTCCTGGTCGTTGCGGAAAGAAGAGGTCTTCGAATTGGAACTGGTCTCCCCCGCTGCCGTGGCAGTCACAGTGTTCTTCATCTGCTCTGCATCTGTAGTCGGGGTTCCGAGACAGAGGGCGTCGGAGACAGAGGACGAGGGCTTTGCTGCGAACCTTGAACTGTCCCAATCCCATAGCCTAGGGTTCCAATTACTGCCGGTGAGGTTGGAAGTGTTGTTGTTAGAGGCCGGGGCACGCTGCTGCGGCGGCGGATGGTGTAACTGCCAAGGTAAGCCGCGCTTCTTCGGGTCGTGGAACTGCCCCGGAAGCGGCTGGTGGAAGAATATCGGAGGCGGCGGGGCCACCTGCGCACCCACTTCTCCCTCCATTTCTCAACTTGAGAGAACTGGATCACGTCAAAAGAGCGCCCAAAAGTAGTCCCCTCTCTATAAAAATAAACTCTATAAGAACTCTGATCGAAATCACGATCTAAAATTTCGTCCAAAAATTTATGAATCAGATAATAATGAAACAGAAAAGGAATATATTAGATATTAAAAAAATAATAATAATAACTAGCATGTCTTTTCTCTACCTCTGATGATGGATTCAAGAATGATCTCCATCCATAATCTGCAGAAAGAGATGAGAAATGACGAAAAATTCTTGTGGCCTCTCAGATCTGCCGCAGAGGTCGCGTGAAGACGACGAAACGGAAGCGGCCAAAGGAGCATCCACCGCCCAAAGGAAAACGGCCGGATCTGAGGCGCCCGGAGAAGGAGAGAAGCAGAAAAAGGGAAGGGAAGGGAGGGGAAGGGGAAGGGGAAGGGGAAGGGGAAGGGAGGGGAAAGGGGAAGGAGGGTGGGGGAGGTGGGGGGCGAAGAGAAAGGAGACTAGAAGAGAGAGAGAGAGAGAGAGAGAGAGAGAGAGAGAGAGAAAAGTCACAACTCAAGAAGAAGAAGAAGGGCACTCGCAAGGGTGGTGCTTGTGCGGTTGGTTTTGTTTCTCTCGTTCGGCCTACGGAGGTGGTGGCACGAGCCGTAAATAACGACAACAACAAGGGCCCTTGGAACGCAGTGGCTCGCCGCCCCACGCCCAGCTACGCCGTACCACCAAGGAAAACAGGCAACCAGAATGGTAAAGAGGACTTACTTCAATTATTTCGTCCCTTCGATTCTTTTCTTTCTCTCTTATATTTTATTTATTTATCTATTTATTTATTTATTTATTTATTTTTCATTTTGTATCCTTATCAAGTCATGCGCTTCTCGCCACTCTCTGATTAAACAACAAAAATACAAATTTAGGATACCGGTTCTTTAACCATCTGGCTTGCGATTTTTATTTTTTTTTTTTTTAAATCCTCTTTCTTTCTTCTTTTTTTTTTTTTTTAAAAAAAAAAAAAAAAAAAAAATCTAGCTTGGATCATAAATTAGTTATTTAACATAAAAGAAGATAAAATTAAACCTAAGTATTAACAAAATAATAATTTATTGATCCGATTATTTTTTGTTATTCTCTCGCAAAACCTGTGTATCAATAAAAAATTACTTGATTTACAATCTAATATTAATTATATTCTTATATTAATACTAATCTAATAGTTTACGGCGGTTTGTTTTATGTTAAACATGCAATAACGACGGTTTGTTTTATGTTAAACATGCAATAACGAGCTGGGCATGTTTAAACGATATACTTATATGAAATGAAGTGTAATTTTTTTTATATAAAAATAAATCTGTCTATTACACCTATTTATAAAAGAGCATCTTGGTGACACGTGGCACCCTTTTATACTCTTTTTAATTTTTTTATATTTTTATTATTATATTATTATGAGCAATGTTATATGTACACTCCGAAAGGGTATACATCTTACACCCCATCCATTCAATGGGGGTGCCTTTGGGGTCACTTGATGTGACCCCTTCTCACACCCTCACCTAATGATGGGTGAGGATGTAGAATGTACCCCCGGATGGGTGTACCCATAGCATTTTCCTATTATTATTACTGGAAGAAAGTTTTACTATACTACAAATATAAAAATATTTTAATAATAAATTTTATTTTATATTTTTATATTTTTTATATAATTTTATTATTCTAATTATTATTCACATAAAATTATATAAAAATAATTTCATAATTAAAATTTTTTAAATAAAAATAATCAAAATTAATTTATACGCAACATAAATTTATATAATAGCTTATTAGTAATTAAATTATTTTATAAAAATTTATACACAAATATTTAAGATAAATTTATTAAAATAATTTAAATAAATCAATAAATAAAAAAATTAAAATAATAAAAAATTTGTTTAATAAAATTAGTTTATTATATAGAGAGAGAGCCAGGCTACTATAGTACCGTAACTTCAATATTATATTTTTATTTTTAATTTTACGGTGTCCAAATCAACGATTCATATCGTTAAATAATATTTATGACTTATAAAATTTTTAGAAATAAAATTTTAATTATTTTCGATATCGTTTACTTAGTAAATAAATCATATCAAAATAAACGGTAAAAATTAAATAATTTTTAAAATTTAAAGATAAAACTTTTAAATTCAAAATCAATAAAAATTCATCATAGTAGTCATTAAAAATTAATAATTTTAAAATTAATTGATCATAAAGTAAATTATGACGAAAAAATAAAAAAAAAATCTAAAAACTTTAAACATCTTAGATCATTTTTAATGGAGTGGGTCGTTGATTTGAACCTCTAAAATAAAAAACAAGACTATAATATCGGAGCTCCTGTACTATCAATAGTATAAGAGCATATATATATATATATATATATATATATATATATATATATATATATATATATATAATTAGGCTAGAATACTATCGATAGCACCAAGTCATTGGTGCTATCAAGTTTTTAGCCTTTGGATTAAAAAATATATGGGTAAGATGATAGTGGTCCCCTAGAGTTTACTAGGTGGTTGGTTGAATAGTAAAAATCTTAGGGGACCACTATAATCCCAACCGCATAGGGACCCCTAGGGTTGAATAGTAAAAGTATATAAGCTCTTATATATATATAAAAGCTTATATATATACTTTTAAAAGCACAAGTAGAGATGTCAACGGGTCGGATTCGGGGCGGATTTTCAAAAATCCGAACCTGAACCCTAATCCGAATCCGACGGATTTTAAAAATCCATATCCAAATTCGAACCCGACCAAAAATCTAAAACCAGAATCCGAGCCCGAACCCGAAAATCCAAACCCGAAATAATTATTTTTTTTTTCTTTACAATATTTCAAAATATATTATATTAAATTTTATTTTTTAAAATATAAATTTAAAAATAATATTAAATATTTATATACACATATATTATATAACGTAAAATTAATTCGGGTTCGAGTCGGGTTGGAGTTCGGGTCGTGTACAATCAAAATTCATATACAAATCCAAATTCGTCGGATTTTCATTTTTTATATCCATATCGGAATCCATATTCGTTTAACATCGGATAAATCCATTCGGATTCGGATTCGGATAAAAATCCGTGTATCCGTATTCATTGGCATCCCTAAGCATAAGCTCAATCGTGCTTGTAAATTTTTTACCATTGAATTTGTATTGAGATTGTGCAATTGTACTTTCTCTTTCTCTCTATTTAGTTGACTTTACAATTGCACAAACCTCAATACAAATTTAATAATAAAAAGTATAGTTTGGCTTATACTTTTAAAAATATATAAATTCTACTCATATATATATATATATATATATATATATATATATATATATATATATATATATAGTGCGGTTATTATGCTTATACAAGCACCAAGCAATTGGTATTGGTAAATTTTCTACTATTAATTAAGCTCCTATCAATAATTATAAATTTAAAATTATTATATATTTAATATTTTTTATAGTATTAAATATTAAAATGTACTATATAAATTTTTTATGTTAATAACATTTTTTTTATATTAATAACATTTATCCGACGTATTAGATGGATCACTATACTAATAAAGTGTCATTTCATTATTTTTTAGAATAAACTTTTTGCTTATGTTTCATTTATATAATTTTTTATTTTATAATTTAGAAATAATTGTTTTTCCGTACGTAACTTAATAGATATGAAAATAAATGAAAAGGAATAAAATTTATTTCCAGTAAAAATAATTATTTTATTATTTTAGTAGAATAAGATTATTCTCATGCTTGGTTAATTAAAAATAAAGAAATATATAATTATATTTATACGTAGCTAAACAAAATAAATATAAAAATAAAATAAATAGTCATAATAATATTTTTTAATTTAATATATTAGGTTTATAATAATAATAACGATAATAATAATATTGTTATTAATAGTAGAAGTACCACTATTATTATTATAAATAAAATAGCATGTATTGTAATATATAATATGTTAAAATAGTATCTATTGTTATTAACAGTAGAATTACTAATAATAATAAAGTTTTCCTACAATTTCACTATAAAAAATTTTGATAAAAAAATGTGAAGATTCTCTCAACTATTAAGATATTTTAAAATAGACCGCTCAAATTTATTCAATTATTTATTTTTTATAATTTCTAACTTTTTATGATTAATTTTAGTTGATTAAAATTTATACAAAATTTGATCAAACATTTTTTACCTATGTTTTTTATAAGATATAGATTATATTTATTAAATTAAATTTTAGTTCAAATGGTGAACCTGGTAAAATCTTAAATGATGAACCTTATAGATTTTTTTTTTTTTTTCTATGCATGAAAATTAATGAACTTTCTCCTTTAATAAAAATAGATTTGGTAAATATAATATTTTTATTAACTAATATTTAACATATTTATTAAATTTACCGTATTTTTAATTTATATCAATTTTTGAATAAATTATTTTTTCACATATATATCTTTATAAAATAATTTATATGGCATAAACTAATTTTAAAATTTATTTAATTAGTAAGAAAGAGAATAAAATAATATAGATATTTTAATTAAAATTTATTATTATAATATTTTATATCTGCAGTATCATGTGGGTCATTCACTAGTTTGAGACTAAATTTCACTTTTACTGGACATGATAATTTAGTTATCAATTTTAATTTATTATAATTTTAAATTTAAATTTTTAAATTATTATAATTAAAGAAATGTTTAATTATATATAGTTATAATTTATAACCGTGATTTAATTAGTTGTAAATAAATATAATTTCAAGTTCATTGTTTGATTTGATATATTTGAATCTAAATACTTCAATCGAAATAGTGTGAGGCCAAATTGTAAGAATTGAAATTATTTCAAAACTGACTACAGTTTCAATCGTAGTAATTACAAAGAGTAATTTTAAGCAAAATATAAGGTCATTTTTCTAATCACTTTTTAAAGAGAAAATATATAGTTTTCTACGTTAGAATTGATTTTATCATCAAATATATAAAATGATAAAATTTAGAAAATATATTTCTAACTACTTATAATTCATAATCAAACAACTAATTTATAGTTACAGCATTTTCTGCTACATCAAACCAAACAATATGTATATATTTGTTACATTTCTACCTGTATTGTATTTTTAATTGCATCAAACTGACATTACCTAAATGTAGACATATTATTGATGTAAAAAAGAGTTAGTATCTTAATTTTTATTGCATTAGCAATCGCAGTATTATCATATCACTCACATCAAATTAGTGAATTAAGCTTAATTTAAAATATAATTATAACAATATAAAAAGTTTCAATTGAAAATTATAAAATTTTAAGTTTTTGGGATCAAAATATTAAGTTTCCTATAATTTGAAGAACACATCTGTAATTTAGCCAAATATGGACATTATAAATTGTTCATATCGTAAATTAATATACTTGTGTCCTCTCATTGTGAATGTGGACCCCATAAACTTAGGGAGCTAAGTGACTAAGTCAGCCTCATAATTTTCATACAGGTATGACTAAATTAGACAAAAAGACGAATTGATAACTCGCATATATATTATTGTAATAGTAGCTTATGTAAATGAAAATAAAATTTATCTAAGTAGGTATGCGTGTTATCTACAACATATTTTTATTTTTTTCTCTTTTATTTTTATATTTTTTAAATATAAATAATATATATATTATTTTGAAAAGATAAAAAATTTAACTTGTTATTTAAAACAACAAAACATACAATAGATAATAATAATAAAAAAGCAATATAAGGAATTAGTATTAGAGCTTCATACATCAATAAAACAAAAGGAATGTTGATTTTTTTAAAAAAAAACAAAATTATATATGTAGGTATTTGTAGGTATTCACGACTTACTAAACTGTCTATAATTTAATCAGTACCTGTCTACTTCATGCATAATCTTTTAGGTTAAAAAAATTAACTTATCTCTGTATGTACGTACAAGTTGAGATTATCAGGTCTATACATAAAAGAGTAATACTACATGTACACCCCCAAAGAGGGTGTACATCTTACACCCACCCATCTAAGGGTGGGGGGTTACTTCATAAATTGTGAAGTGACCCCTCACCACACCCCACCCATTGGATGGGTGGGGTGTGTGATGTACACCCCCAAATGGGGTGTACAAGTAGCATTTTCCATACATAAAAATAGTAAAAACTATTTTTCTGAAATAAATAATGACGATAATGTGTATATATATAATTCCGCTACAATACTATCTATAGCACCAAACATTTAGTGCTACCAAATTTTCCATAGTTAGATCTACCCTTTGATCTTTTCTGCTCCTTAGATCATACTATTTACTTAACCATCTACTAAATTTTAGGGGCAAACTATAATCCTAACAACGCATCTCTTAATTTAAGGATCAAAAACTTAATAGCACTAATAACTTGGTGCTATTAATACTATAGTAGCCTAGATCTCTCTCTTTATATATATATATATATATATATATATATATATATATATATATATATATATAGTTAGGCTACTATGTTTGTAACAGTACAAAGTAATTGATGTTTATAAATTTTCTATTGTTAGATTTATTCCTTTGACTAATTTCAATACTAAGATGATGCTATTTCACCAATCACCCACTAAACTTAAGGGACTCATTATCATTCTAACCGTATATATTTTCATCCAATAGTTAAAACTTTACAAGCACTAATAACTTACTATTTTTAAAAATATTAAAGCTAAATTATATATAGAGAGAGAAAAAAATTAATTACTATGTTATTAATAGTATCAAATATTTAGTACTATTAAATTTTTTACCGTTAAATTTATCTTTGTGATTATTCTTACTTCTTATATCATATTATTTCATCGATCACATATTAAATCTTAAAAAACTATCAAAGATTTATTCATACAACCTCTATGAGCACTATAAAATTTATAACTTAAAAGTAAATTATAATTCTACAACATTCACGAGGACTAATTTTTTTCGAATTATTTTAGTGCTTTGATTTCACTTAAATTAATAAAAATATTATTACATCCGTGATAATTTGGGATAAATATTTTATAAGATTAAAATTTGTTACTTTCATTTTTTAACTCGGACATTTCTCATTTTCTAATTACAAACAAAACTTACACATGGATCGAGGCATGAAGATTTTCTATAGGCAATGCACCGGCCACTGAGATGAAATTAAATATTTTAAAAAACTCAAAAACTTTTAATAATAATTTTTTATCTTTTTATATATTTTGTTTCGTAATCAGTCAAATAGATTTAATTATAAAATTTGAAAAATAAAAAACTATATAACAAATGATACGTAAATAATTATTTATTTTAAAATTTGTAATTTAAATAAATATATAATAATTATAATTTTAATAATTTATTTTTAATTTGAGGGTATTATAAATTTAAATATTCCAACCTTTAAAAAATAAAAATATGAGTAAGATTCTTTGTTGACGTGGTGGAGCGGGTGCTATAATCAAAAGAAGAGATGAAACTAAAAACCAGAAGTATAGGAAAAAAAAAATAGTACGAATAATTAAATCAATCATTTCCCGAGGAGATGATTCACGCGACGACTATTTTCCAACCGTGCGTACGGGCAGAGCTTGATGCAATCCCGTCCGTCCATTTTGCCGTGCAGACTCAGCCGTACGGTACGTCACCGATGTGGAGATTGGTCCCCACCGCATTCACCCACCGGTCGTCCTTTTTTACCCTCGGTTCAGGAGTCAAGATCATGAGGTCCGTCCAAAACCGGGAGCACCAACACAGTATATTCCGTGCACTCGACACGTGTCACGTTTTCGGGTGCATTTCTATCGCGTACGTGTGGGTACTGCAGCCACACGATGGGGCCGCTCGACACGTGGACCTGACCAGCGCCTCTCATTCCGTAGACCGTCCCCATCTTCTCCGCTCCGTACCTCTTGCGTGTAACGTTCCGTCACCTCCCTCTTTACTAGCCCTCCCTACACACCTGTAATTACGGTTACGGGACAGCTCCCGCGGCCTCCCCCGCCCTCTTCGTAGAATGTACATTTATTTTAAAATAAAATTTATTTTATTAATTATTTTAAATAAATTTTATTTTAAAATAAGTATAATGTACAAGAATTATATTTTTTTTTTCCAACAAAACCTCTCGATCACATGCAAGTTGTATAACTCGCTAGTGCGCACGATGGCATCGCACCGTCGATTCGGCGTACCGGATCACGAGGCTCCGCGAGCTGGTCCTGGTCCCCACGCCGCGAACCTTTTCTAGCAGCGCTTTGACGAGAATCGTTACAAATTAGAACACAATACAATACGATACGATTATCATACGGCGCGGGATGGGTGGGGCCCGTGGGGGTGGGGGAATGGGCCCCTTTTGTACGCGAGTGAGAGCGTCGGAACGGAATCTCGGTGGATTGGTGGAATCGGAACATGGACAGCTGGTGATAACATAGTTTTCGTACAAACAAGCAGTGCGTCGACGTGGACCACCGTACTGATCCCACGGTACAGCGTATATCAGTACGCCGTTTCGGATGCGCGACTGCTGGCGATCCGACGGCTCTGATGTAAGATCGATGCGTGCGAGGGAGCACACCACATGGCCCTCACTGCCACCACCAGCAACCGCGATTCCAATTAACGCGTGCGCCAGCTTTATCACACCTTATTGATATCATTCGGCCGCTAATTATTTTTATTAGATTCATTCAAATCGTCTGCGCCAAATTACACATGATCAATTTTAGTCCATTTCTCTCAGAATACTAAAACTTAGCCATCTTAATTAATTGCTTTAGCGTTAATCCTTAGTTGATTGATTTCTAATTTTCGACCCGCTTCCTACGCCATAATTTTATGGCCATCCCTAGTTCTCTCGTAGAATTGATACACCAACCCTAGTTCTCTCGATACACCAACAAGACCGCAAGAAAAAAAATTAATCCTAATTTTTGTAATTTAGGATGCACAGAATATTTTATTTATGTGATAGTAATAAATATAAATTTGTTAGTGTTGATGCACAAATTAATGCACTATAAGATAAACGCTGGGTCCATATTTGAACCAAAGGAATAAAAACACGTGATACAATGAGAGCCAAAAAAATAACATCTGAAGGTAGAGATGCTACGTGATTTTCGTAATTAATATCGTAATTGTAGTAATGCGAACCGATCAATAAACGCGAGCTAACACTAAATTACTATAGACAATAATTTCAAAGCTTATAATAATAGCCTTGCACCCTGAATAAGATTACTGTTTATTTTTCACTGCAATTTATAATTTTGTTTAAGAGTAGTATAAGATGTACCTTTATTTTGTGGCATTTACAGTTTATTTTTACAACTTTTCTTTGAAAAAATTATTTGTAATTCAAGCTTTTTATTCCTTAATATAATCGATTCGACTTATTTAGCCAAGTCTATATATTTTCTGTTTCTTCAATCGATTGATTAGAACTCGATTGAACTAATTCTCTTTCAATCTAATCGCTTGATTTCTCAAATTATACTGTATTCGAAAATTAACTTAGAGATCGATTCATTGACAGAGAGCAATCTTAATCTTAATCTTGATCTTGATCTTGATCTTGATCTTGATGTAGAAATCAGATTCAGACCATTTTTAATTCGGTTTCTATTCCTACCGCCGCTAAATAGTAGCTTTTATAATTCAAATAACTGATGGATTTTGATTATAGGAATCTGAGCTAGGACACAGCTCGAGTTCGTCGTCCTCTCCACGTCGGAAAATGAGTGATATTGGTCTCATGGAAAATGAGCTCGACCACTGTACTGTAGACTCAACTCGTATTAATCCCATCCTCAGCGACTTGAATAATTAATTGAGACCAACACCAAAACATATGTGTCAGGTCGTAAGGTACCAATTCAAGTCTCAATCTGAGGAAGACCTATGAACCGAAATTTAAAAGGTTATATTTTACGTCACAAATAACTAATCTGATCGTGATTATAGATGCCTAATAAATATTTACATATTTATGTATTAATTTTTTCTCCATTTGTCCTTCGTTTTTCTTTTTATTTTTTTTTTAAAAAAAATCAGTGTACGCTTGGCTTGAATATCATGCTCAATAATAATAATAATAATAATAATAATAATAATAATAATAATACCGATTCCACATTTTCACATTTCCACATCCAAGTACGGCAAAATTTTTAAGTGGAGGGTGCCACCAAAAAAAAAGGACGCATGGAGACGAAAAAAAAAAAATCTGTAGACCCCTCGCCCCCAACAAAAAAAGAAAAAGAAACAAAAATACAAAAGTAAAGAAAACAGTAAAATCACTCGTGCACGGTGCACCTTCCCCCTCCGTATATAAATATAAACTTAATAAAAGCAAATTGACGATGCTATTGATTATATCCGAGTACAAATACAACGTATTCTAGTTCTAGCTATTATTTTTTTTTTTCTTCTTATTAAAATAGAACAAGTATACGCTCTACTATTTTCAAAGTACGTGTTCTAACAAGATTACTAACTTCCATCTAAATTATGAGTTTATTACCTATAATGTATGAATTGACATAGAAGAATAATTTAGTAGAGTTTTGAAAGGAATATATATATATATATATATATATATAATATAGGTCAAGAAATAAAAGAATTGATAAAATATAATACGACATAATTAATTCTATATAGTACAGTCCATATTTTCTTCTATTCATTTATGTTAATCCCTAACTCTGATGTAACGGCTACTGAAAATGCAATAATTAATTAAAAATAAATCTTAATTTGCAGCTAAAAGTCGTTAAAGTGAATAATATTTTAAATTGCAATTAAGTTAGAAACATGTAAGCTACGTACGGATGCCAAAATATATACAACGACAAGCTGCGTGGGAAAACACGAACGGGACGCAATTTGGGCCGTAAAATTGGGTTTGGGCCCTCACAAATTATAAACAGGCTACAATTAGAAGACCTAGAGAGAACCTCACGAAGCAAGCCCACTATCGGCCCATTAAGGTTCACTTTATCGGGGGCAGCCCACGCTGGATAATTTACCTTTTATTCCATAAAAAATAAATAAAAATAATCATGAAAAAAAAAAAAGGAAAAAAAAAAAAAGGTGAATTCACTAGTTGGCGATGGGTGATTTCTTTCAGAAGCCGAGGAGCTAGGTTTTATAAAACAGCTAATCAGCTGAACTGATCGATCAACGAGGTATGAGTTTATGATGAGCTGTGGGCAGCAATGCATGCTTCGCTTATCTAGGTTGCAGCGCATCTCAAAAAGTCAATCAAGAAGAAAAGAATCAACAGCAATTGCTCTGATTATGAATTTTCACCATTACTATATCAATTAAGTTACTTTGATACTATTCACAAAGTTCTCATACGAATTGCAAATACAAATGGCATAATGTAAAAATCCACCAACATTCCAAGCAAAAAGAAACTAATTAGTGATATTTCTTATGAGTTGTTCTTATTTGTAGTGGTTTCCTAGATTAATTAAATTGTCGTCGCAACCTTAAATTTAGCAATATTTTAGAGAACATGTTGTAATGGGAACTTACAACAGCGATTACATGGCGGTGTCGAGCTTACTTCTTCTTCTTCTTCTCGTCAAACTGAGCTTAAGGGGGAGTGCCTAAGCTGGAGGCCACAACAGAGTCATATATATATATATAGCATCTGAATATCTGATGGTTTTGGTCCTCAATAACACAGGCGGAAGATGTTACAGTTGCTCAATACATACATTAATAAATTGCAGGACATACCACAGCTCGAAAATACCCAACGACCCGTTAAGATGATGCTTAGCTAATCCAGTTATTTTATTTATTCATTTGTAAATGCCAAGTAAAGCATAGACACACGCTGCTGCTGCTAATCGTAAATCCAAGTAAAGCGGAAACGCCCCACCTAGCCAGGCATCTTACGTTACAGAAACACACACAAACAGCAGAACAGCAGAGGAAAATTCACTAGAAGAAGAAGAAGAAGACAAAAAAAAAATAAAAAAATAAAAAATAAATAAAGGGTTTGCGATGTGATGATGATCCATCGTTTGTTTCAGTCGTCGTAGACGCGGCACTCGTCGGAGTCGGGGTTGTGCCGGCAGAAGGGCTCGAGGGGGTCGGCATGGGTCTCGGCGCGGCGGCGGCGGAGGTCGGCCTTGGCCTGGCTGACCTCCTCGACCTCATCCCAGGCGACCCGGCAGCCCTCGGAACCCTGGGCCTCCTCCCCCGCGCACGCCTCCATCGCCTCCGCCACCTTCCGCTCGATCATCTCCGTCAGCGCCTCCTCCCTCATCGCCGTCCCCTTGTACCTCCGAACCCCCACCGCCGCAAACGACCTCGATCCACGCCACCTCCGCCGCGGCACCGGCACCGGCACCCGCGTCCAGTTCGCCGCCCTGCTGCCTCGAAATCCGGAGGGATCGCGGAGGTCGGATCGGATGGAAGCGAGGGACGAGGACGAAGACGAGGAGAAGAAGAAGAGAGACGCCGCCATTCCTACCACACGGGAGATCACAAGGAACGATAAAGCACTACGATGACCTAGCACGCGGTCGCGGTGTGGTGGTCGCCTATTTTAGTTTCTCAATTCATTTTTTTTTTAAAAAAAAATAATAATAAATTATTATTATTATTTTTTGGCCCTATTAAATTAGTCTGTTCACATCGCATATTTGTTTTCCAAGTTATCGAGTCCACGAAACTCTCAAGACGGCAGCTCTCACAAAAGCTTTAATTCTATGGAAAGAGTGATGGACGCTCTGGTTATTAAGTTAAATTAAGTAACAGATCGATTGTGGCGGACTGCTCCAGCAACTAGTTGCACCCATTTTAGGACCTGATAATTAAACACAACAAAATGACAGATTTTAATTTGTTTGAAACGAAAGTTTTTGAATTCAGTGTATCAGGTGCAACTCAGTCTAATTTCAGAGTCCAGTGTTGTAATCTATCCAAGCTACACTTTTAATAGAATTTTTTTTAAAAAAAAATTATATAAACATTTAATCGTCAACAACTCCTATAAGAATGACATTTTTCTTCTATATGCTCCACTCATAGAAACCACTAGGCCTCAAGATCCCAGCTTCACTCCACAAACGCAAGTTACAGGTGTAGAGCATGGATATTAGTTGAACCTCCTTCATAACCTGGAGCTGAAATGATGCTACCGTATTGATGATCTGTTGAAGGATCCAAAATTCCAGCAAAATAAAGAGAGAAAAAAAAATTACAAATGCCCGAACAGTACATTTGCTAACAGAGCAGGCAAAAATTGGTCATAATTCTCTACACTTGAAGACGACAGATTTGACCTGTATTAATCTACACCAGCAAATTCTAAGATGCACAAAGAAACACATAATTAAAACAATCAATCTACTGTCGTAGAAGTAACAGCATCGAGCGACGAGCCATTGTCCATGGATCGAAGATCCAGCTCTTCATCCGAGTCCATCACTTCCTCAAAGTCGTAGTAGGCTCCCACCTGCACCACATTCTCATTTCCATGATATAAGCAATTATTACGTTTTGAAAAAGAAAACATATATTAGTGATAAATTACATGATATTAAAGGCCCAAATCTAGGACATACGATATACCTTAGGTCTAGGTTTTACAGCTTCAAAACTATGGAATTCAGGAGTAGCAAAATCAGGAGAATGCAGCACAATATAGGCACCGCGGTTGTTGTATCGCTCTTCTGTTGCCTGCCAGAAACACGAGCAATGACATATTATATTTTAGGCAGATTATATGGTATTGAATTATTGACCTTTGATATGCTAAATCCCACAATACTTATTCCTGGATCTTCCTGAGAAAGAAATGAGATCCTCACAAAACCTAGCGCTAAGGGAATGTAGTATTTAAACCAGTAGCTAAAAGAAAAGGTTTACATCTATTTATTTTTTCAGTTTTACTGCCGCTACATGCCTGAGATTTCAAGAAAATCAAACATAAAAAGAGAGCAGAACCTGAAATTGGGGATAATCCGGAGCACTGAAGAGGGTAATCATCTTCCCCGATTCCACCTGATGATCTATTGTATATCCATTGTCCATTCCAGCCAGGTCATGTCGTTTATCCCTTGCATCAGGGCCTTCATGTGACCTGATAATCAGCTATGTTTTCAAAAGCACAAAATTTCAGCAAATTTGCACAAAAGATTTGACATGATAAATCAAACTAGAAAAGGCACAGAAGAGAAAAACCTCCAAGGAGCTTGCAACGTAATTGTTTGCAATAATCATTGGAAATTCACACATTCATAAAAGAAATTTCCTTGATTACAAACCTTATGGTAGCTTGTCAAATTAATCCCATTACAAGTGGATTAATTTCCTCGATCAAATTTAACGTAGTCACTAAACTGAGAAAATTCTACCAACCGGACGTGAAAATTGGATCGTAATCCAAATTACCGCACATGGGCCAAAACAATGAACTATTTCAAGCTTTATCTAGTGTGAGCAGCATTTTCGTTTAAGGTTTTTGATAAGACATTCGACCAAACACCAAACCTGTCTTTTAACTGTATTATTGTACATCTCCGCTAGATTTAATGTCATCCCTATGTGATCATGACCAGCTTGCCAATAGTTTAATTTCTTAATACCGTTGGAAAAGTTGTACCATATACTAACAAGCATCAACTTAAGCAGATTTAATGCTATAAGAGAAATAATGTGCCGGCATCAGAATCAGAAAGGCAACCAAAGCCGAATAACCTTGAAACATAAATGAGACTGTTGACTAAATACAGTCTCATAAATGTGCATCTTTTTCGCTCTATGCAACTACAAGGGATTTTACTTTCTTTTTTTTTTTCAAAACACAATCACGTAATCAAAAATTTGCTATCAACAAGATAAAGGATACTAAATGAGACAAAAACAAACCTTAAGATTGTATTTCTTTAGAAACTCCTCAGTGCAATCGGGACCCCATAACAATCCAATCCCTCTTTCGTCATTTAGAGACAGACCGGGATTTGGTGAAGGGTCCGACCAGAGCACATCACCAGGAATCAAGTTTGAACCCTCCCACGGTGGGTCAAGAACTGTCCGCCTTGCCTTTAATAACTCCTCTAAAGAACCGAGTTTAAGAATACTTGTATCAACATTCGTGACCACCTTGCGACCTTTCTTGCCTTTTGATCTCTTTGATGAAGGAGCAGGTGACACACTTCGAAAGAGCCCTCCATGAGCAGTGTAAACATGACCTGCTATAATGGACGCCAAGGGGAGACCTTCAAAACATCTTAAACACTTTCGATAAACTTGTGGGCCTTGATCTCCATATTTAACCATTACCTCTTTCTCAAAGCCATATACGGATGTGCAGTACTTGGATTCGTGATTACCGCGAAGAAGGAATACTCGGTGCGGCAAAAAGACCTACAAGTCAAAAAAGGAAACATGGAAACAGCTGAAAACCAGTCGGGCCAACACTTGTTTACGATCTGAAGTAACATTTGACAGAACCAACATTAACATGCGTCTCCGTTGAATGGCCGTAGATGCATATGCTAGAAAAAGAACCGCAGGAACAAGATGCTATTGCTACGCTTTTCGGGAATTCGTTTCAATTAACTAAAGTATTAATGTTTCTACAAAACCATGACCTCTTTGGAGTCAAAATCAGTTATTTCTGTCTCAAAACGTGCATAAGAAAATGCCATCTCTTGCGATGCATTAGGTTGCTCCATTCTAAGTTGTGCTTGGTTGCTTGTGCATTTGGAAAACACAGAAGGTTGGGCCAAGTAAACTTCAATACCCTAATATCTATAGTCTATATGCTATGAGCACGAAAAAAAGAAAAGGAAACAAGAAAAAAAGAAAAACTCTTTCACCTTCCCCTGTCGTAAAACTTACTGCACACAAATGTCCAAAATCAATCCAATAGGTGTTGGTCTGTGGAGGAGAATATGCGCACAACTTTTCCTCAATAACAGAAAAGATGATTCTGTGATTTATGCATACCAAGTGAAGCACCTCACTAAGAAATCAACATATATAGCAGTATCTATGTTCTTGCAAGGAGCGTCTAAAGTTCTAAAGATCCCTTCTTTCAAAGCTTCAGAAACAAACATCTTTAGTACTCAAAATCCCACCAAAGAATCGGAAAGGCGAATTTTTTTTTACCACAAACATGCGACAATATATATTCAGGAAAAACAGAAAAAATTAAATCTCCAATCTTTGCTTTAACAAGGAAAGAAGAAGAATAAGAAGAAGAAGAAGAGGAAGAGGAGGCCGGACAGACCTTCCAAGCAAGGAGTAGGAGGAAGGTCTCGAGCCCCCACGCACCGCGATCCACGTAATCGCCGTTGAACACGAAGATCCGGTTCTCGGACGGGAAGCCCGCGTGCTCAAGAAGGAAGATCACGTCGTGGAGCTGGCCGTGCACGTCGCCGACGACGACCACCGCGGCGCCGCTCCGGTGCATCTTCGCGTCGTCGTCGTCGTCGTCGTCCATGTCGATCCTGAGGCAGTTGGGCTCCTTGTGGAGGACGTTGGAGGCGGCGAGGACGAGGCGCTGGAGGAGGGGGAGAGGGAGCACGGAGGGGAGCTCGGAAGGGCGGAGGTGGCGCGACGACCACTCGAGGGCGGCGGTGAGCCCGGCGATCCACTCACGGGTGAGGGAGCCATCGGAGGGCCACGAGAGCGGCGTCTCCGAAGGATTAGGGCACGATCGGCTCCCAACGGAGGCGGCGGTGGGATCGCTCGGAGAAGAAGAAGGAGAGGGCGAGGGAAGGGGAGGAGGAGGAGGAGGAGGAGGAGGAGTCGACGAGGAGGAGATCTCCCCCTGGTGCGACATTGAGAGCGAGCGAGGAGGACGACGAGGACGAGGAGGAGATTTGGGTGGGACGAAGGGGATGGAAAATTTAATTTACTCAGAATCAATCACAATAGCGAAGAAGGAAGGGGGAGATGAAAAACACAAACAGTACTCGATCTCCATCGAAAACTAAGAAAGGAGATTTAATTGATATGGTAAGATGCAGTCGTCGTCGAATATCATCTTTCCAAAAAAAAAAAAAAAAAAAAACGAAGAAGAATAGGAATCAATATCTTTGTAACATTTTTACAAATTTTAAATTTTTATAATATGGATTACGGACTCCAACAATTTTAATTCTATTCCTATTTAACTATGTCTATGTTTGTAATATTTTTGCAAAACCACTATTATATTATCTTATAAGATAGTTTGTTACTTGCTAAATTCTTTTATTAAAAGTATTACAACTTTTGAAAAATTAAGTAGTCTATTTAAAATTTTGAAAATTCAAATAGATATTCAAAATATTGTTAGTTCAAAAGCTCGTTTTTAAATACACACTACTAATATTCGAGATATTCAATATAAAATCGTATTATTTTATATTTTTATTTAAATTTATTTTAAAATAAATAAAATAAATAATATGTTATTTTTCTTTCGAAACAAATAATAATTATTTCGTGACCTCCACTGGAGCCTGACAATCGTCAAATTAAGAATCAGTACCTTTTATTATTAACAGTAAGGATCACCTTTTTCAATAATATTTTTTCACACCACCGATGGCCATGGGAGAGGAGGCCGGGGTGCACACGCGTGCGCTGAAGAGCCGCACCTATCCTTCTCAAATCAACCACCGCCAACTTTTTTACATTGTTGCTCTTCTTAAATGCGGTATAGGACTAGCGGTGCAAACAGAACGGATCTAGAGGGAGAGAGATCCGCACCGCTCCGCTTTCTATCCGGTCTCTGAGATGGAGTGATATTATTATACGAGGAATGTTACTTATACATCCAATCATAGATGTATATTTTACATTTTTACTCATCTAAAGATGGAGGACTTTTCTATCCATCACATCAAGTGATGGTAAAATTCATCCCACTCTTGAATAGATGGGATGTAAAATATATATTTCTTTTGAAATGTATAGTTAATTTTTTTTTCTATTATTATATATTTATATCATAAAAATAGTTATCTTTAAAATCGTGTTTATTTTATAAACAAAACAAAATGAGAACTTAAATAATATTTATTAAAAAAAATATAAAAATTATTTTATAACTTTTAGGCACCGATCTGGGACAAATACTATTTGGACGGACCATTTTTTTCTATGCTCTCTCTCCGGAGCCCACCTCGAATAGTAAAAAATGTTCCATCAGTCGACCTAAATTCGTTTTTTTTTTTTTCATTTATTATTTCATTAGGAGCAGATGGGGACAGAAGCTAGGCCAAATCCAGATCCATTCGCATCCTATATTGGACATGGTCATAGGAGTAGGGGCATCAACGAGTTGAACATGAGTAAGCTAGAGTCGGTTCGTGTTCAGCTCATTTAATAAACGAACTGAATACGAGCTGGCTTGTTTAAATACCGAGCTGAAAAATTTAACTTGTATTCGGCTCATTTATTAACAAACCGAACACGAGCTGGCGTGCGAACAATAAATTTGATTTTTATTTTTACTATTAGATGTAAAATAAAAAATAAAAATAAAAAATTAAAATTTTAATCTAATAATTATAATTCATACAAAATTAATAGCCTAAAATCTAAATTGTAATATATATATATATATATATATATATATATATTCAAGCTGGTATCGAGCCAAACACGAGCGAGCTGACCCAACTAGTATTCGACTCGTTTATTAAACGAGCTGAAAAATTCAGTTCGTGTACGGCTCGTTTACTAAACGAGCAATTCGATCTCGAGCTCATTTCGAACCGAACACGAATTGACTCACAAATGACGAGCTGGATTGCCACCCCTACATAAAAGTGACTGAGTGATTGACCTAACCCATAATAAGGAAATCCCCAAATGTGTTGGCCTTGTGGCCTATAGATTATAGGCCGATGAAGTAATTAATGAATGTGGGCTATACAGGCCCTGCATGTAAATGCCCAACTTCATGTGTGCACACCAATAGCCCAAGTTTAATGGCTTGTTGTTTGGTTCTGTCGTAAATCCCTTTGCCACCATGCGGTGATTTCATGCTACGGCTACAAGAATCTATATCTTCTGTAGAGTCCAGCTAAAAGTACTTCTAATTTATCAAATATTTGTTACTATCAATTTTTCTTATGTGTGTATATGTCTTCTATATATTTAAAGGGCAGTTATGTTTGTACACGCGTGTCCACAAACATATTCAGTGCATCTGGTGCAGCATGAACCCAACTAAAAATATACAATTTTAATTTAATATATTTTTATAAATTTTAATACGTAGATATTTAGAATATTATAAAACAGACTCGATAAATTAAATCTTAATTCTTGAATATTTTATAATTATTTTTTTTTATGAATATGATGCATAGTGTTGTAGATTTTTACAAGTATGATCCAAGATGTCTTATAAGTCCATTTGGTGCATCATAAACTGGGTTTGAAAAATACGAGAGCTTCTAAAATTAATGAATAAATAGAGCTGGTGCAGTGTTGATCAATTTTTGAGCAAACTAAAAATTATATAATCTAATTTATTTGATATGTTTAAATTGTATGATTTTTAAAGTATAGACTTTTAAATGTCATAAAATGTATTTAAGTAATTAAATTCTAATTTGAAGCTCTCTATATTTGAGATTTAACAGTATAAATAGAAATGGTCAAATTAATCTAAGATAGGCTTGTTTGGTTGCCCACAATTACAACTATATTGCAATTTTTAAGTACATGCGAATTCAAATGTTACATTTGATTTGGTACACTTATATCCAATTGTTGCAGTTGAAATAATACAAAGAAAATGCTAGATGTACACTCCAAATTGGAGTGTATATCTTACCCCCACTCTATTATGAGATAGGGTGTAGAAACTCGAAATATTTTATTTTAATATTTTATTTTATCCCCACAAAATCTGTGACGCCTCTAATAGTCCCACATCGAATGTGAATGAGATTGTGATTGGGTATGTAAGAGATAAGGACACTAGTAATAATAACTGGGCTTAAGCATATTGGGATGTGGTTTGGGCCCAACGAGTTATTATTGCTAGTGGGTCGGGTCGTTACATTTGGTATCAGAGCCAATAACCAGCCGGAAGTGTGCGGCGAGTCTCGGCTGAGCCTGGGTCTAGATGACAGGGCTAGCGAGACGAGTCTCACATCGCCTGGTGATCTTGGGCTGCTGTGCTGTGTGTGTGTTTGGGCTGACGAGGACGTCAGGCCTAAACGGGGGGAGTCTTGGGCTGCTGTGTGTGTGTTTGGGCTGACGAGGACGTCAGGCCTAAACGGGGGGAGTCTGTGACGCCCCCAATAGTCCCAATAGTCCCACATCGGATCGGATGTGGATGGAATTGTGATTGAGTTTATATGAGACATGGACACAAGCAATAATAACTGGGCTTAAGCAATTTGGGTTGTGGTGTGGGCCCAACAAGTTATTATTGCTAGTGGGCCGGGTCATTACATAGGGTGAATTTTATTCGTCACATTGATGTGACGAGTGAATGAATATCCACCTCAGGATGGAATGGGTGTAGAATATACACCCCATTTGGGGTGTACACCTAGCATTGCTCATAATACAACTAGGTGATAGCTGTAGTTGCACCAGTTAAAAATAATAAGTGTAGTAAAAAACAACCGTACCTACCGTTGAAAATAGTAATCCAAATTTAATTTAAAAGGTAGTTAAAGATAGAGTTTATCCAATTATATTTAAAATTTTATTTGTAATTATCTAAAGTAAAATATTGATTTGTCATCTGTTATAACTTGATATCTATTTATAGTTAGGTATGAGATAATTAGATGAACGGAGAGGACCACAGTAGACATGTTCGGATATCGTTGAAGGTGTAATTGAATATTCTTATTGATAAAAAAATTAGTTTCTCTAAAATATCTCTTATTCGTATTCTTATATTTTAGAATTGATGATTTTGAATTACATAATCGGTATCAGCGTGAATACCGCTTTCAACAATTCGTAGCAGATATTTTTTACGCTTCCAACACTTACGTAATCACCTCTTAATCAAAAAATAATTTGTTTTCTAAATTTGTAAATATAGTTATCAATTATATGAACCTAAATAAATTAATTATAAATTACCGTACTGTTTACTATATTCAATAAAAAAAAATATTATTCTTACAATATAATAGTTTAAAGTTTATATATATATATATAAAAAAAACAACCGCAAAGTGCAGGCCCTTCGTGTTTCGGCAGAATTGCAGTGCAGTAGAGAACATGGAAGAGTAATATAAACTTAGAAATGAATATACAGAAGCTCTGTTTGGGTACAAGAACTAGAAAGAGATAAGAGAGATTTTTTTTTTTTTGTATCCAAACAATAAAAAACTGTTTGGAACAGTTGTTCCATATAATTCCGGGATTAAGGAAAAATAACTGTTCCAAACAGCAGGTAGAACAACTCAGTTTTTTTTAAAAAAAATTAACTGTTCCACCTGCAGTTTTTTTTAAAAAAACAATTAATTAATTTTATTTTAAATTATAAATTATTTAAATTAATAAAATTTAAAATTTATTTTATTATTTTATAAAAATTTAATTTTTTCTTTTTTTTTTACTCCTTTTTAATTTACGAAATATAATTTTTTTTATACTCATCCAAATATAAATTAATACTAATTCATATTAATATTATAACTTATTTTTAATATAATTAAATTTTTTTTATATCCGTACTAAAGGCAGCGAGAAAGAACAGCCAGCTGGATCCAGAGAATTATTCTATCTCCGAATGGTCCAGGTCATACCGACGGCATGCGGGGATGACTGAAAACAATAATAATGCAAGTGATTTGATATGAAGTCTGGACTGGACTCCCCTGTATACAGTGGGTCGGGTCATCTCCATCGACAATAATGCAAGTGTGGTAACAATACACGTGCTTCCATATGGATATCGTATGCTACTGCAAGGCCCTTGTCCACCACAACAACGGAGGGCCCCTCGGCCCAATGTCCTTCTTGTTCGCCCAAAAGTAATAAGCACATTACGCAAGTGGATGGGCACAACGCGCGGTCGTAGGTGCATGCAAGGCAGGAGCGAGCACGACTTCGAGTGCGGCACTTTGACCGAGTGCATGGCGGCGGCGAGTGCGGCAATAAAGGAAAATTATATAGGAGTAAAAAAAAAGAAAAAAAAAAAAAAAAAAAAAGAAAAAAAAAAGGAAAAAAAATATTCTCCTAAAAATATCATCGTATATCATCGCTACTACAAAAAAGGTCAATAAGTGAGAAGAAAGAAGAAGGTAAAGTTGTATTATTTCAAAAAAAATTTATATTATTTCAAAAAAAAATTATATTATTTCAGAAAAAAATTATACTATTTGAAATAAAAATTATATTTTTTAGGTGAAAGTTGTACTTTTTTGGACTAAAGTTGTACTATTTTTTCTCCTCCTTTTTCCTGACCACTTTCTCATATTTTTTATGTGCCTATTCGGAACCGGCGACACACACAATGAAGATAGATGAGAGCGCAACGACGCCGGAGAAGAGGGCGGGGGAGGCGGGGCAGCCTGCCTTGCCTCAACCTCGTGCCCCATAGGATTGTGCGGGCGAGGGGTGAGCGGGGGTGGACAAGGATCCCCCTGTCTTGCCTCCACCGCGCCCGCACACGTTGGTAGTTGTGGAGGCGAGTAACCCGCCTCACCTCTACTTAATTTAAAAAATATTATTTTTTTAATTAAGTGAAAATTCGTGTGCTTTGTCATATCGGGTGTGGAAAAAAGGATGACGACGACGAGATGGAGTCGCACGAGAAAGCGCACCCCGCGGGGCCCCCTTTGTCGCCCTCTTTTTCGGCGTCACCGCGCTCTCCTCCACGTCCACCACGGCCTTGAATGAGCACAAAAGAAGCATGAGGAAACGAATGGAAAGAAATAAGAAAAGAAGTAAGAGAAAAAATAATGCAACTTTCATCCAAAAAGTATAATTTTTATCTAAAGAGTGTAATTTTTTGTCTCAAATAGTATAATTTTTATTCAAAACAGTGCAAAATTCTTATGAAATATTACAACTTCATCTATAGTGCAAAATCTTTCTCCTCGTCGTCCTCATCCCATTCTTCACGCTCAATACGAGGAAGCACATAAGGTTCTGCTTAATTAAAAAAATATATTTTATTAATTAAGTGGAGCTGAGGTGGGGATTGTTACGCCTCGGGATCGAAACTGCAACCCGAGCTCGCCAACAAATCCACCACCTATACGAAAAATTCTGCATAGGCGAAGCATCTAACCTGCAAAAATATCATCTCTAAAATTATATGTATTAGAGCTGGAAATAAAACTGCTATCAAATAAACATACATGTCCACTGTACATCTGTCAGATCCTCAAAATATAACTATCTCTCAAAATAAAAGATAAAAATACGTACAGACTGTACAACACTAGGTCCAATAACTCCAAAAGAATACCTCTATCTCTCTCAGAAGCTCTTATAGGGATTTATCTTGCGATTCCCTCATCTCAATTAGAAGTACTATCACAACATGTGCAAAAATTGAAATATATAAAAAAAAGTCACCGCAGCGGGTGTGAGAACTACATCAAAGGAGTAGTCCTTAGTGGGTACCGTCTTCAAGATCAACGATCTACCCACTAAGTCTACTGGAGGCATAAGTAACAGGTAAGCTGAATAAAGTAGTAAAACTGAAATAACACTGTAGCTACTAAACCTCTAACTATCATGCTCAATGAAATAATCGAAAAAAGTAATAGTATGCAATCATTGACTCCAAATAATCGAAATAAGTGACAGCATGCAATCACTCACTCACACAGCTCTCAGATCAACCCAATCTCAATGACTGCCATATCGGGTCCAGTCAAGCCTGCGCTCATCTATAACCACACATACACACGAAGACGGGATTTACGTAGGGCGTCCCAACGGACTATCTCAAACTCAACCATCGCGCGAAACTATCTCAGCAGGCCCAACATCGCATCTGGAGCGGCATCTCGTGGGAGCGACCCCATCGAGGAAACGCCGCGGCACAAATCATCTCAACAGTATCTCAAGCAGGCTCAAGTCAAATCCACGCTCTCTCTCAGAACGGAAAGCCTCATAATGCTCAATCAACTCTCACAAAGGTCGGAGTACTCTCAATGACTCAAATCTAGCAATAAACTCGATCAACAGTGATATAATCAATGTAATCCAATCCACGATCTCTTATATCAGAAAACTCACTATGCTCAATCGGCTCACATAAAGGTCGAAGTACTCTCAACGACTCAAAAATAACAATCAGAGTGGAGAGTTTTCTAAAGTCACTGGCCTGATACATGCAAAAACATATGACAAGGGTGCTAGTCAAGATTCCAACTCAGTTTAACTGATATATCATATACACCACTACAACTAGCATGCTACTATGAGTATAACAGTAGACATAATAAGGAGTCCGATGAGTTTGGGGAAATGTACAACCCACCTGGATCGCAATCCAGTCGCAAAACTAAGATGCAGCGGCATCGCGTCTCATGCAACCAACGCATCATCGGAAAAAGATCACGACTCAAAAAAAGGTACCAACTCAGACGGAAAACCAACTGTAGCAGCTACAGGCTCAAACCTCTCTTGAAGACCTTGAAAAACATCATAACTTCATCTGGAATACCAAAAAGAAGTAACATCCATGCTTCATAATATTCAAGTTCCATAAAAATCTACTATATAGGATGTATATTCTTAGTAAGTCAAAGAAAAGCAGTTCTTACCAATAACATATCTATGAAATCCCAAAAGTGAGGTTTTTACTAGATCTTCAAGGAGTTTAGAACATCCCCAAACTCTTTAATTCTCAAATCCTAAAGAAAAAGATGAAGAAACTCAAAATCATCATATTTTGTCGAGAAAATCTAGCATAACCACAAGGGTCCAAAAAAAGCTTAATATATCTGCTTAAGAGCTGGAATGGAGGACTATGATCAATATTAAACTTGTAGCTCTATCAAAGAGGAAGCTCACCTCCAAATTTTAGGTCAAAATTTCATCTCTACAGCTCGGGGGAAGCCACGGGAAAAGAGTCGACGGTGCTGCCAAAACTGCACTGAAATCTCGAGCTCAATCGTGGTGGAGGAAAAAAATATAGATAAAGCTCTCAAACTAGCCCAAAACCAGTAAACATCAAGTGGAGAAGGTGGGGGTGCTCCTCAGGGTCGCAACCATCATTTTCATGGGCTAAGAGTCGAAGAAACCATCTTAAACGAATCCATAAACCTTTATTTATAGGCTGTTGAAAATTGGGGTTTCGGGTGCCCGAAAACAAAGCATCATGGCGCCCGAATTCCACTAGCCACGTGGTGCTCATTCGGAAGTGCCCGAAGCGACGGATGGCCGACGCGTGTCCTGGTCAAAGGCAGTGGCGCCAAACGCGCTACGGGCGCTGCGACGATCCAACCCGCGCACACCACGTGGCCGCGCGGTGAGCTGGGGCGTGCCACGCACATGCCGCGCCGGCCCAGACAAAGGCCGCCACGTGTCTCGCTTCGACCCGGGGTCAACGAACGCTCACTGTTCATTCCGGGCGCCCGAATCTACAAAAAAAGGGTATTTTTAATCAGAAAAATATATTGAGTCCGTTTCTGGCGTCCGTTTTGCGCGCAAATATACTTGACAAACGAAAAAGGTGTTATCACGCTGCTAATCCCGTGGTCAAAGCATCAACTGGGATTCGGGTCTCTACAAGGATGCTCGTCTTCGCCCCCACCGACACGCACATTCGTGGTAGAGGCGTGCGAGATGGAGGCGAGACATGGGATTCTTGCCCACCCCCACGCCTCCCGCCCGTGCACCCCTGCAGGGCGGAGGCAAGGCTGACCCTCCGCCTCCGCCGCCCTCTTCTTCGGCGTCGCCACGCTTTCCTCCATCTCCACTGTGTGCGTCGTCGGTCTCGGATAAGCGCACAAGAAATACAAAAAAGTGGAGGGAAAGGAGGAGAAATAGGAGAAGGAAAAATAATACAACTTTAATCCAAAAAGTACAACTTTCGCCTAAAAATTATAACTCTCATATTAAAGAGTGTAATTTTTGTATCAATAAGTGCAATTTTTATCTAAAATAATATAATTTTTTTTTGAAACAATATAACTTTATTTTTTTATTTTTTCTTATCTTATTTTTAGTCTTTTTTGTAATATCGACAATACATAATAAATTTTTTAGGATAATTTTTTTTTTCTTATCTCTACATCTTTTATCTCCACCGCCGCCACGACCTTGTAGAGTGCCCGCGCTCACTTTCGCCATGCCTGCGCCCACGCCCACGACGTTGTGCCCATCTGATACGTGTGGGCGTGGGCGGCGGCGCGGGGTCAAGGAACGGCGCTTCGGTGAGGTTCATGACAACAATGACTTGAATCTTGCGTGAAGTGCGGGAGCGAGATGGGCTCAAAAAAAAGAAGAGGAGGAAGATGAACCCGAAACAAAGAAAAAGAGAAAAAAAAAAAAGAAAAAAAAAATATTTTGATCAACTTCTTAGAAATTCAGATCAAATATACAAAATAAAAAAAAAAAATGACTCATTTTTTGTCAATACATAAAATTAATAAAATTTTTTATGCCAATTGTCCTATATTTTTTTGATGGCGTAAGAAAACTATTTTTGCGAAATAACGGGGGCATAAAAAGGATTGGAGAGTAGTTGCAGTAGGAAACTCGGGAAGTACAGCAGAACTGGTTTTATCCTATCCGGGAACTGGATGATCCATGCCATGTGTTTGATCAAACAACCCCATGTGGCTTGGGGTTTGGCACTTGGAGCGCGGGGGAGAACGCCCCTTCCCCTCGCCAACTCTTCCTGAATAATTCATTAACTGCAGGGCAGCACGACAAATTAATGCATTCTGTCACCCTCTGCACCAACACTCAGATGATGCGGTCACTCACTCCTCATTTCACTTCCAATAAATATATATAAACAAATAAATGTTTTCCATGGCCAATTGTTAATTATACTTTAACACCACCAAATTAAGTTACAGAATAAATGAACGACAAGCTAAAAAAAGGCTCTTGAGAAGAGCTATTTAAGAATGGCACCGACTTTACACATGAACCGTGAAGACAAAAGTTTACAAAAGAAGAAGATCACATGGCGGTAGGTTAGGTAGATCACAAAGTAGTTTCCGGGAGCCAAGGGGGACTGGACAGAAACAACTTTCTGCAAGGGACCACAGACGCTGACATGAAAGCAGAGACACGAGCAGCAGCTCCGTCGTCTAAGCTGTCTTCCTAGCTTTCCGCGACTACAGGGTCAGACCGTTCACGTGGTCACACGGCGGCAGCAGCCCAGCAGACGGAATCTTTGGGGAAATATGCGATTGATACTCTGCTGCTGCTGCTGTTGCTGCTGCTACCAGGTGCCGAGGGTGAACTGAAAAGCACAATCTTCATTGTTTTCCCCTTTCTAAGATTTAGGGTAAAATGTACAGATAATCCCCCTACTTTTACCACCCAGGGTATAATAATGTACAGAACTGCCAAATAATTCCCAAACTTGGAACTTCAACCATTTAGTCCCTAAACAAATTTTTTTTTTTTTTGGTATGATTTGCAATCACATTGACCTCCATTGACCTCAAAAAGCTAAGATGACCATTATAATATGGTTACCAAAAGAGAAATTTACTTGGAAAGAGAAGGGTTGGAATGGTCATGGTCAAGGACACAATTGCAAGACATTGAAAAGTTGGACACTAAATGGTTAAAGTGAAAAGCTAAAGGACCAAGTCATAATACAGCAAGAGCACAGGGGCTATCATCTATTTTACCCTCAAAGAATAACCTCCGGATAAGATTTAGCTCTTGACCTACCTAACAGGACCACCTTTTACTTCCTCTCTCTCCTCCATCATCTCCCCCCACATTCTTTTTGCTTGTTCTTCATGGGAGGAACTATCTACAGGAGGAATATCTTCAAGCAGCAGCTTTTATGATATCCTTGCTTGATCTATTGTACTTCATGTGGCTCTTCACAAGCTGGCCTGCAGCCAGGGCCGACAAGAGGGAGAGCTCGCCAGCAAGAACACCACCGGCCACAATGGTGGCTAGGAGCCGAGCATTTGACCCAGGGGATTCCATGTTGGCACCCTTCACGCCGAGTAGGTCCAAACAGGCTGACTGAGACGCCAGCTGGGTCCCCCCCCCAACCGTGCCCACCTGTAGTAAACATAAATATAAAAAAGCAGAGCATGAATCTTAAATGGATCTGATGTAGTTATTTCAATTTTCTAATCACAGCTATATCAGGAAGTAAAAAGTTTTAAGTACATGAAAGGATTATGTTCAAAAATAATTAGTAGAGACAACTACAATGGGGCACGAAGGAAATAATAAGCCCAGATTATTTGAAGAGTTGTAGGACAAAGAAGATCCTGTTTCCTTAGGCTGCGTTTGGCTCGGGTATAATAAAAATTTAGTTATACCGGAAATAGGTATAAGTTATGATATTAGCAGGAACTAATGTTAATTTATGTTTGGGTGGTATAAGAGTTATACCGGATATAAAGAAAATTATGTTTGATAAATTAAAGAGTAATAAAAAGAATAGAGGGAATTAAATTTTTATAAAATAATAAAATAAATTTTAAATTTTATAAATTTAAATAACTTATAATTTAAAATAAAATTAATTAATTTTAAAAAAAAAAAAACTGCTGGTGGAACAACTGAGTTCAACTGAGTTGTTCCACCTGCTGTTTGGAACAGTTATTCCTCCCTAATCCCGAGACTAGGTGGAACAGCTGTTCCAAGCAGCTTTTTGTTGTTTGGGTACAAAGAAGGGGATATCCCCCTTATCCCCCCCTAGTTCTTGTACCCAAACGGAGCCTTAGTAGTGGCATTAGAATTGATATATATATATATATATATATATATATATAAGTTTCTAAATTTACATGACTATTCAATCTAAAGCACAATCATAGTTTAACAATGATTTTGAGAACTACCAACAGGAATATCTGGTACCCAGCAATGGAGTTGTAAACCAAGTTCATTGTATAGATTCTACAGATTAGACCAACCACAATTCAGTAAATTAAATTGTTTAACAGATCACATAAATATTAATACAATCAGGAAAAGTAAATATAAAAAGTCTGAGTGGGAAAGAGAAGAAAAATTGCGGAAGATGAGAATCATGTACAACATCTGCACAGATAAGGGGAGCAATACATTCTGTATTCTGATTTTTTGTGATATTTGATTGTATGTTCGCTCTATTGTGAATAGAAATCTAGGTAATAGACTGATAGTCTTTTGCACAAAGGTAATATGTTGTCTGCTTCGTTAATTTTTTTTTATAAATAAATTTAGTTGGAAATTATGAAGTAACCCGACTTTGAACTTAGGACCTCGAATATCAACTACTAAGTCTTTTGTCACTTGCAGAAACTTTTGAAGTAAAAATTATATAGCAAAAGTGCAAAGAAACTATTTTGTGCAGCTTAAAGGGCACTTTTCAGAGCAGGATCGTTAATGATTGCAGTAGAAATGAATAGACGAATGAATTAATAGAATTGCTGGATTTAGACCAGGATATAAAGAATTACCTCAATAGAAGGCATGGTGACAGAGATGTGAAGATCCTTGCCCTCGTTCACAGCCTCAACCATGGTGATGCAGTGCGAGCTCTCCACATTTTGTGCAGGATCTTGACCAGTGGCAATAAAAATGGCAGAAACAATGTTGCTTGCATGCGCATTGAACCCACCGAGAGCCCCTGCGACAGCGGACCCTACGAGATTTTTTATCATGTTGAGCTCCACGAGGGCGGGCACGGTAGTCTTGAGCACTTTCTTCACAATCTCCTCCTTGATGATCGCCTCGCACACCACTGACTTCCCGCGCCCCTCAATCCAGTTTATGGCGGTTGGCTTCTTGTCTGAACAGAAGTTACCTGCTCAATGAAAGCCCAAAAGGAAACTGAGAATTGGACATTCTGTGCCTTGTATAACCTTTTATTGGGTTATTTACATGAGAGTTTATTAGTAAATTTATTCTTACTTTTCCAACGAATAAGAGTTTACAAAGTTCATCTTTGCGGCGTCCGAATCAGAAATTCACTATTGCGAAGCAAAATATTTCCCTTGGTAACTACTAGCTTGATTGCAGAGGTTAACAATTAGTGGTGCCCTTACTCTTATTTTGTTAACAGCACAGCCTCTAAACTCTATTCATGCCAATCAAGACATGATTAAATTGCAGTGGACCACTGCTATTTCTTTGGACAAAATGGACACATTTTTGGCATAATGGAGCAAAGCATACATCAGCAGCTTTTATTAACACGGACTGATTTGATTGAAATTAATAGTTCAACTGGTTAATGCGTTCCCACCTTGGGTTGGTATACATGTCTCTCAATATAATAGTAAGTAATTAGGGGAGAGAGAAATAATGCCTTAAATGGGCTGATGGTTTAGCTTAACTTGAAGCATTACAAAGAAACTGACCTGAGATGCTGATTACATCGATGTCAGGGAAATCGGTTTCCAGGTAGTCCAACACATTTTGAACACCCTTTGAGACCATGTTCATCCCCATTGCATCCCCTGTGCTGCAATTAAGCCTCATGTAAAGGTTCCTCCCAGCCATCGCGCATTGGACTCCCTGTAGCCTCGCAAATCTGCTGGACCTGGGAAAATTCCAAGAACATCGAGATGAATCTAAATTTCTATGCTGAACGAAGGATTTGAAAATAAAGTTGAACAATAACCAGCATCAAAATGCCGAATTGCTATGCATAGTCACAAGTCACCCACCACATATAAAATGGTGGGCATCGCGATGGAGCCAAAAATGGAAACATAAGAGCAATTGCAGAAAACAGTGTAGTGAAAGCAAGATGGTAGTAATCTGAAGAAACGGATCCGGAAAAGCAAAGTAAAAAATAAAATAATAATAATAATAAAGTATGGGTAGGGAACAAAAATAAGATAGTATATCCCAGAGGGACCCCCCTCATCAAACACATCGCGGGCAAGCTTGGACGTTTCCAAATTGGCAACAAAAGTCAAAAAAAAAAAAAAAAAAAAAAAAAAAAAAAAAAAAAAAAAAAAAAAAAACTTGCAGCTGTCGCAAGTTATGTACTCATGATGTATGCGGCAACCGAACCAGCACCCATCATATACCAAGCAAAACAAAAATCCAGAAAAGAAGAAGAAGAATAGGAGGACAGAAAAAAAAAATAAAGTATGTATATATATATATAAACAAGGAATAGAGAAGTAGAGATGAATTTACCTGTTGAAGATGACGGAGAGGGTGTCGAAATTGGCGGGGTCCTCGACGAAGGCCTTGAGCGCGGCGGCTCTGGCGGCGGAGGGCAAGCGAAGGGCGGGCGCCCGCGTCATCCCGTCCCTGAGGACGGCGCTGGCGGACCCCCCGGACTCGGCGATGGCCTTGCAACCCCGGTTGGTGCTGGCCACCAAGCAGCCCTCCGTGGTAGCCATGGGTATGTAGTGCTCCCTCCCGTCTAGCAACAGCGGGCCCGCCACCCCGACCGGGAGCTGCACGTAGCCCACCGGCAGCTCGCAGCACTGCCCCAGGATGGACCCGTAGTCGAACCCCTCCAGCGGCAGGCCCTCCAGCCCCCTCCCCGTCACCCTCCTCACCGCCTCCCGCCTGATCCCCGCCGCGCGGAAGCAGTCCCCGAGCCTCGCCTCGAGCGCGTAGGAAGGAGTCTTCCCCGCCACGATCGAGGCCACGATCTCCTCGTCCTCCTCCGGCATTCTCTCCGGAGCGCCGTCGCCGGCGCCGAGGAGGGCGCAGGGCGACGGGGCCGCGGCTGTGTCTGACGCGGCGGCGGTGTTGCCGTCGGAGGAGGAGGAGGAGGCGACGACGAAGTCGTCCTCGTCGTCGTTGGAGGAGACGATGGACTGGACGAAGGCGATGCCGAAGAAGCTGAGGAGGTAGATGAGGGAGGCGACGAGGCCGAAGATGGCGAGGATCTCGGCGAGGCCCACCACGTGGAGCGGCGTCGAGGAGCGGATCTTCTCGCGCCACCGCCGCATCAGGTAGGCGAGCGATCCCGCGAAGAGCGCAGAGAACAGGAGGTTCGTGTGCCGGATGGGGAGGGGCAGCGCGTCCGTCGCCTGCACCCGGCCCCGGCCCCTACCCCCGCGGGAGGTGGTGGCCGTTCCCGGAGCGACAGGAAGAGGAGGAGGAGGATGACGGGCGGCCGCCGCGATGGTCCTCCGGCGAATGTCCATTTTTAGATTAAAAAAAGATAAAAAAGAGAGGGGCGCGGTCGTCGTCGTCGTCGTCGGAGCGTACCGTTCGTGGTACCGCTCGGCGCCCTTCGAACGCGGAGGACCAAACGCAGGAGGCGGGTTGGGGACCTGGGGGGGGAAGGAAGGATCATCCGGGCTTTTTTAATAGCTTCGCGCTGTAGAAGCTAGGGTTACCGCCCGGTAGCCTTTACTTTACCGTATCGCTGGGTTTACAGTATACAGTATACACTATTCACTCCATCGAGATTCGAAAATCCAAACTCAATTCGAAGCATTATCATAAGGAGGCCGGCAATAAACTACTACTGAATCATACTTAATCTTCACTAAATTTTGTATTAATTTTGGTCTAATCACTCACACCTGTTCTCTCTTATTATTATTATTATTATTATTATTATTATTAAAGAGCCCTCGAGTCTACGGTTTCGGTTTGATTTAGGCAACTCTACTCCTTGTCGATTTGTTCTTTTGTACCTCTTACCTCCATTAACATTATTAATTAATTCTATCCAATATATATTAATTCTACCTCCGTTAACATTATTAATTCTATCCAATATATAGAGAATGTTATCTTGTTACTGCACGCGTATCCTGTACTTGATAAAACTACCAAGAAGTATAATGCAGATTCGACGATTATATGCCTCGCTAACGTTTGGTTTCATCCCACAACTGAGTCCAGTCACCTGGTGCATTTTATTTCAGAAAGAGTTTTCTTAAATTTTTCTGAGGATCACACACCTGTCCTTCGCCTGCTTTGGAGACGACTCTTTTTTACTCTTCCTCTCTCTCTCCCTCTCCCTCTCTCCCTCTCTCTCTCTTTTTTAAAAAAAAAAAAAAAAAAAAAATCCCCATGTTGACGTTTCCGGAGACGGGGGCCGTGGAGCCTTGTCGGAACGGTACCGATCGTGATGCACGTGTCGACCTTTCGGTCCCTGGTTGGACTAATTTCTCTTTCAAGCATTTGATAGTACTAGGACCGCTGTGCTGTCGGTAAATAATATTTAAAATAATTAAAATATATAATTATTAAAGTTTAAAATTAAAAAATTAGAATTAAAATAATATAAAAATTAATTATAAAATAGTTTTATATATTTTTTTTATTAATATTTTTTAAAATTTTTAAAGTTAAATTATATTAATAATTTTATTTTAAAAGTTAATCAAATTTTTAGTTTTGATCATTATTTTATGAAATAAAATTAATTTAATAATTAAAAAAAAAAGTTAAAGTTGAAAATTTTATTTCAAATTTAAAAATTGGTGATGGTATTTTTGTCGTATTAAAATTAATGGGAGACTAAGAAACTATTATATACACTTAATGTATATTAATACTTCATACATCGTAACTTATATTAAATGATTAATACTCTAATATCAAAATTTAATTAAATATATATGATATACGAAATTTAATAATTTCAATTATATTTGATGAATTAATTTTAAAATTTATATTGAAGGGTTTTAGACATGTGGTGTATACATAAATATATATACTTGTGTAAAAAAAAAATGTTGAATAGGATTCACTCATAATTTTAAAAGAGAATAAATTATTTGCTTGCACCTGGTGCATATCAATATTCTATACATCACATATAATATTAAATAATTAATAAAATATTTGATAATTAATATTGTAAAATAAAATATGATATAATATATATAATATAAAATATTTAAATAATTTATTATATTATAAAAATTTATTTTAGATATATATTTTAAATTTGATTTACTATACAGATCTAATATTTTTTACTAATATGTGATAACTTTTAATTTGATTGTGGCCTCTTAGAGAAAGCCTATCCAAAATGTGAAATAAAGAGAAGGAATTTTTTATTGCACATGGTGCATATCAATATTCTATACACCACATATAATATTAAATAATTAATAAAATATTTAATAATTAATATTGTAAAGTAAAATATGATATAATATATATAATATAAAATATTTAAATAATTTACTATACTACAAAAATTTATTTTAGATATATATTTTAAACTTGGTTTAAGGTACAACGGGGCATCCAAATGTTTATACTAATATGCGGCAACTTTTGATTGGCTGTGATTTAGTAGCAACGCGGACAAAAGCCAAAATGTGAAATAAAGAGAAGAAATTTTTGGTTGCAACTGGTGCATACCAATATTCTACACACCACATCATATAATATTAAATAATTAATAAAATATTTGATAATTAATATTGTAAAATAAAATAAAATATAATATATATAATATGAAATATTTAAATAATTTATTGTACTATAAAAATTTATTTTAGATATATATTTTAAACTTAGTTTACGGTACAACGGGCGCATTCAAATTTTTGTACTAATATGTGGCAGTTTTTTATTTGGCTGTGACTTAGTAGCAAAGGTGGCCTCTTAAGAAAGCCAAAATGTGAAATAGAGATAAGGAATCTTTGGTTGCACACGGTGCATACTAATATTTTATACATTACATATAATATTAGATAATTAATAAAATATTTGATAATTAATATTGTAAAATAAAATATGATATAATATATATAATATAAAATATTCAAATAATTTATTTTACTATAAAAATTTATTTTAAATATATATTTTAAACTTGGCTATACACTACATATAATATTAGATAATTAATAAAATATTTGATAATTAATACTGTAAAGTAAAATATGATATAATATATATAATATAAAATATTTAAATAATTTATTGTACTATAAAAATTTATTTTAAATATATATTTTAAATTTGGTTTACGGTACAACGGGCGTATTCAAATTGTTTATTAATATGTGGCAACTTTTGACTGGGGTGTGATGTAGTAGCAACGTGGTCTCTTGAGAAAGCCTACTTAAACCGTTAAATAATGTATGTATAGATATGTTTAGAATTTAATATATCTATTTAAAATATAGAATTTTTTTTTTTTTTGTAATTTTGGGTTTTAATTTCTCAACATGAATTATTGTTAAAATGGCCGTGTTTTATTATGGTTGAATTATATAAAAATTGTATGGTGTTCAAGTACGGATCACATAGTGATAAATATTTTGAGTACTATAGCTGGGTTATTTTATCCACCATTTTTTTTTTATTCTGAAAATTCAACTAAATTTTGAACTCATTTACGAATAAACAACCAACCTCTTATGTTTTCTCCTTTATTTAAAATCGTAACAGTGCACCATAAATTAGCATCCGTTGCTATGTGAAATGCGCAACATATATTTGTGAATACGGATTGACTCTATTTTTTTTTTCCCTTTGTATTTAACATCCATCAACTTATCTACTCTTTTCACCATATAATAATTTTTTTAATTAATATTTTTTTTAGCCAATTTGAGTTGAGCAGATTCATTTTCACGGACAAAATATGCTAATATTTTTAAAAAAACATAAACATATATTTTTTTTTTCTTCACAAATTAGAGCATAAATTTTATAAGCATTGTTTATAGAGCAATGCTACATGTACATCCCGAAGGGGTGTACATCATACACCTCCACCATTTTAATGGTGGCGATATTTTTTACGGGTCATATCGAGTGACCCATTATCACACCCCCACTCTTAGATGGGTAAAGTGTATGATGTACACCCCAAAAGGAGTGTAAACATAGCATTTTCCTTGTTTATAAGTGGAAAGAGAGAGACACGTAGTTTTTCTGTAGGGAAAAAAAATAGATCATGGAAAAGAGAAGCGAGTCAGGAGAATGACAGGTTCCACTTAAAAATTCAAAATTTATTATATGTATATAATATATAATTTTTTTCTCCAGTTCCCAACTAATATATTCCACTCGTCACCCCTGCTTTGCAGCATATTCAAATTGGAGGCACACAGTTATAGAGCATAGATCTCGGTAGAGTTATTACTCACATGCATTATCATCGGGACGAGTCAAAGTCCAAATAAAGTATTTCTTTATTTTTAATTTTTTTTCTTCTGTTATTTTGTGTCACAAAGTGTGATTAAAAAAAAAATACTTTCTGCATATTCTAAAATGAATGTATATTTTACATTATATATATATTTAAAAATAAAATAAATTTTATTTATTATTTCGAAGTAATAAATAAAAAAATTTTATTCTTGAATAAATAAAAATATAAGATATACATCTATAAATAAATATATATATAATATTACTCGTGTGATACACTCATAATCACGCTCAAATTAGCCGGACAATTAAAAGTATTCTTAATTCACTACCAAACAAAGAATTCTAAAAAAAAAAAACTTGACTTGGAACCCCAACAAGGAGGCTTTGCTGAGGAGTCATAATTTATTATCACATATTTTATTATTATTATTTTTTTATTTAAAAAATATAAATTTTAAAATTTTATTTAAAATTTAATATTAAAATATATTCAATAAATTATTGGATGCCGGCAGAATTAACATATATATGATAGCTTAATGATATTATTAATTAATAATATGATATAAGAAATTATTGTGGTGAGTAAATCGCATTTACGTTTACGTGTCTAGTTAATATATAGACAGACGATTTAATATACATACATCTTGTTTCTAAAGTAGAGACATTTCGGGCTCAGTTGCTGGCCCGATTCAGCATTTGGTACGTAACTGAGGCCCAAGTCGGCCCAATGTAGTGAAGCCCGTTTGTACTTTGCACAACGATACACGTTGAACTCGTGATGCTGTAGCTAGGCTATCAACGATATAAAACCGAGCGAACTGACTCCAACTTGAGATATGAGATGGCTCGCGTTAGAGCCGATTATCAGATTATCAACAAGTCGGGCCTGAGCAAGCTGGACCAACTTAAGATGGACTCGAAAATAATTCGAGCTGGAGCTAGAATAATTCAACTGTTTTCGGAATGTAATAAATTTGAGTCGACTCAAAAATATTTTTATCCAGCTTTAATTAAATATAATAAAATATTATAATTATCTATAATTAGTAGTATTATTATTTTTTTATTATTGATGCTTGTCAAAACTCCTAATAAAAAACAAAAGTTTTAAAAGTGTATTCAAATTTGCTATATATCAATCTAAAAGTACTAGTTATATATATAACTTATTTATTTTTGAGCTACATAAGCCAAAATAAGCAAAGCTGGAGTTATCTCGTCTTCGACTCATTTATTTTTCGTGCAAAAACAGCAAGCCAAATTATAGTCAATTTCGAATATGATACTAGTCAATTTGCAAATAGTGAACTAGATTGACAACCCTACAGGTGTAATGGATAATTCAAACAAAATTTAACTCTTTATTTAAAATTTAATGAAAACGTAATTTATTTATTAGAATGTATCCAATTTGGAGGCCCTAAACCTGTATTGCAATAGAAGAGAGAGTGGAGGAAGAGTTGAGATGAGGTGGGCAAAGAATAAAGAAAATATTTTAAATTATTTTGAATGAAAAACTTTAACATTAGCTATATACAATGAAATATTTAAAATAAATACACTAGAAAAACGAGGAGAAAACATAAGAACAGGTTTTATATAAAAAATAATTAGAAAGTAAATGCTTAACACTTTGTACTTAATTTTATCTACACGTTTAAACTTATAAGTCGAAGACGTAAAGATCTCGAGCAATACAGGTTTAGAATAGAAATTTAAAAACGCGCATCCTTAAGTCCATTATATATTATTTTAATATAAAAATTTATTAAAAATTAATTACTTTATAATTAATTTTAAAATTAGATATTGCACGTAAAAATAATAACACTTATCAAAATATTTTATTATAATTATAGATAAAGTTTAGTTTGCCTCTCTTATAATTTTTTTTTAAAAAATTATATTTAATTATTTTATAATTTTATTTTTATTTTACTAAAAATTTGTGGATAAATATATATGATAATAATTCTTGAGCAGTTTCCGCGGCATTACCTGCGGGTCGGGTTGGTTGGTAGTGTTATTATTATTTAAAAATGATTAATTATTAATTAATTGGCGAAGATGGCGACAGCCACTGAGAAAGAGCGACCGGAAAGAAGAAAAAAAAAAGGAAGGGTATATTAGTAAATAAAGTCCACAGCAGATAATAGCGTTTAATAATTCGATTATCAACAGTTGCGCTGCTGCTGCTATTATTATTATTATTATTATTATTATTATTATTTTAGCGAAATAAATGACGTCACGCAAAATGTTGGGTTTTAACGAAAGGCGAGGGGACCACGTCTCTTTCCGAACCCTAATTGCTTCGTTTTGTGAATCCTCCCTCGAATCTTAATTCCTCCTCTCAAATCGTCGCGTTCGCCGCATTTTCTTCCTCTCTTTCGCTCTCCTCCTCTCTTCTTGATGAAGGATTTCTCAATAATTAATCGTCCTCGCCCACCATCCATCTGAAATTAGGGTTTTTGCGTGGTCCTTCCCTGGGTTTCCTTTATCTGATTGCGCCGTTCGCTTCCCTTTTCCTCCGAATTTAGCCCCGTTTCTTGCAAATTTCTTAGAATTAGGGTTTCGTTAGGGTTCACTCTGGATAGGGTTCGATGGCCTTCCACCATCCAGGGCCGGGGTCGGCGCCCGGTTCGGCGTCGAGCTCGAGCTCCGGTTTCCATATCCTGAACTCCCCCTTCGGCGACACGACGGACACGAAGGTCTTCGTCGGCGGGCTCGCCTGGGAGACGACAAACGAGTCGTTGCGCGCGCACTTTGATCACTTCGGAGATATCCTTGAAGCCGTCGTCATAACCGACAGGCAAACCGGCAGGTCCAAGGGTTATGGTTTTGTGAGTTTTCCTTTCCCCTCTTTGTAGTTCTATGAATTGTCGATAATTTGTATGGAATTGGTTGTTCTTTGTTGAGAATGTGTAAACAAAATCCAATTTTGTTGTCTAATTTATTCGATTCGGGGGGTTTGGGGGGGTGGGTGGGGGGATTTGATTGGTGTGGAGGGGCAGGTGACTTTTCGCGACCCTGAATCTGCGAGAAGAGCGTGTGTAGATGGAAACCCGATGATTGACGGCAGGAAAGCGAATTGTAATTTGGCTTCGCAGGGTCGGCCGCGGCCTGTTCTGCATTACAGTACTCTTCTCTCACATTAGCTGGTTATGGTTTTTGCAGTTGCTGAAAATTTTATGTGAATTTGCAACATTTCATTTGCTTTATCTTGTGATCTGCTCCTACATAATGCCCGAATTAATTCCTTTTAACTTTGAGCTAATAATTTCGGTTCTTTCCGTACGAGATTTATCTGTTCAATGTTATCAACCATCACAAATATCATAGTTTATATTCTTTTATTTATCGAAGAAATTTGTGGTTGACATTGATGTGTATTGTGTGCTTGACATATTGTAAAAAAGGACCCAAATATAACATTTTAGTTATTACTTAACATTCCGGCCATAAGGAAGATTAGGGGATGGAAGTTGCATTTCTACTATCATTAGACATCTTGTGAACAGAGGATATCAATAGGACATACGATTTGCTGATAAAGAGACAACAAGTTATAAACAAAAAGCACTAAGTCGGGAAAAAAAAAAAGAAGCCCTCAAACAAGTGAAATATGAGACAGTTCTTTCTTTCCATTTTGAGTAGACAAAGTAAATGCAAGCTCCCTCAAGAGTTTTAAGTTTTTGAGAGCTTTAGTGTCAAAATTTATTACCTTGTGTTACCTTCCTTCTTGTAGTTTGGGACTAGCGCGATCAACTATTTGCTTGCCGCAATCTTTTATTTTTGCCTTATACTTTTTTAAAGAGCTTGTCCGTTTTCGGGCATATCTCTACCATGGCATTCTCTTCCACTTGCTTTGCATTCTTGGTGATCGACTGCATTCTCCATTTAGGAATGCATATGCAGTGCTCAATGAACTATCAGAGGTATAAGTTCTTAGTCTGCCTCAGATTGTTGTGTATATTCGCATGAATTTTGTCACCATTCTAATAGGTTCTTAGCCATTGCTGCCTCTGCTAATTTAATTTTTTATGCTGAATGGAGGTTTGAAAAAGACTGTAAAGTATACAACAGTGTCCATCTGTGTGATTTGTTTCCTCATTTCATCTCCTGTTTTATGATGAGAGTCAGTCTTAAGGATCAAGTGTGCCTTTCGAAATCAATGCGGATCTCATCACTTGCTGTTGGGAAGTAATGCTAGGGTATTGATTTGCTATTTGCCTTTAAATTTAGACTGAGTTTGTTATGATACTACAAGCATCAAGATGAATAGTTGGAATTCAAAGGATTTCAGATATTAGATGCGGAAAATTGCACACAAAATTAACTTCCTGCGGCCACTTATTAATGCTTGATAAGAAAGGCCTGCAGGGATTTACCCTCTATTTCAGGAATCATCTCATTTTCTTCTAGGTATGGGGAGGATTAATGTTGGTAAACAATGGCAATTTTCCATGATAGTGAACAAAAGATTGTAGAATTTCTATTACAACAGGTAACTGCAATAAGACTATAATTATACTTTTTCAGTGCTAGAAAGGAGAAGACAAGGAGAAAAGAAGGAAATTGGAGAGGTTATAGAGGGAAATTGAGGAGTGAGAAGGGAGATGGATGTATCATGGCCAACTATGTTGCACTTTATTTATTAAATAAATACTCGGGTGAAAACACCAAATGCTTGGTGAAATGCGTCCGTTCATGATTTTCTGTCCATTTTGTACTCTTTTATGAACAACACTTGGTCTTTGATTACCCTTTGTTTTCCTTCTCTTTGCATTCATTCATCCTTCTTAGGTGCTAGGATTCTCATCTCGTAGAGGGCGTATGACTGAGATCCTTATACAAAATAGCTTCAGTTTACTTTAATCTCAGTCAACATGGTCTCTTTTAGAAGGTAAATACAGCTGCCTAAAACCATCCTTTCAAGTAGTTCCTAAATCACTGCCTTGAATGATAGTGTCCAAGTCAATCTGAAACAAGGGAATTGATAGTCAGCAGCAACACTCATTTACCTGCTAGTTAAGTTGACCCCTGATGACTCAATTGTGAACCCAATTAAAATTTTGGGTCAAAACAGATTTAGCACGGCATTAGATTAACTTGATCACAAACACAGACTCAATCATCTGGACATAAATTTGAACCTAACTATTTAACCTAACTAAATTCAGATATTAGATATTCATAGTCTCATGTTAATACAACATCTATCCTAACCTAATTTTTTGAATTAGATTACAATAGTTGACAGCTTTTCTGCTAACTTGATCCAAAAAGCCAGAATACCAGCTGTCTACATTATTGTGTCTTCAGCTTTGATATTCATAAATTTGGAGACTTAGGATTTCCAAAAATGCTTTCAATCTATGATGCGTACTTGAATCCTTAGCATGGGTACTATATTGGATACTGTACATTACATCTGAACCCTACATAATGCTAAGTTGCTAACTAAATATATTGATCACATATTTTTCTCATTTTGATGAGTAATGTATTTGATACCTTGTGGATTTTGTTACATAAACTCCATTTCTTTCATTCTAAGTTTTCTTCTTGTAGCACGCCCAAGGTCAGCCGGTCCCTACATTGTGCCTTTTCAAAGGGGGCCTCATGTTGGAGAGTTCGCTCATCGGCAACAAGTTCCATTCAGCTACCAACAAGTTTTGCAATACCCACAACATGGGTAAGTCGCTTTTAATGTGTAATCTGGTAATATTTTGTTAAAACGACAGCGACTATAATGGAAGGACTGATTTTGCAGGACCCACATCTTTTTTTTAAATAGAATTTATTTTTAGGAAAGTAATCTGCTTTTGTAGTGTTGGTACTGTTTAAATATTTTTGAGGTGGAAGAACTGATTAATAAGTACTATTAGCACCCTTCCTGCTACAATTTTAGTACGCAGTTTGCCAATTAGAATTTGTCACCAATTAGGACTATTTTTAAGATTCATGATTTTCATCGATGTCATGAAAAGTAAAAGAAACAAAGTTATCAAACCAATTAAACCAGTCTATCAAAAAATCTTTATTTATCAAGTAGTTACTGTTTACTCTTGCTTTGCTTTACTGTTTTGTCATTTTCTTATTTGGAGTTAGTCAGTCTTAAAAAAGCCTAAGAAACTACTTTTAATCAATCCAGCCAGATTAGGCTAAACCAAGGCTCGGCAAGCCCAATTAACCTTGACATGTCTCAGGTAGGCCACCTTACGATTTTGGTAATTGTTGGGAATCAAGCTGAACAGAAGTTGTGCCAACCTATTGTGCTTGGTCAGAGTGCTCCACTGAGTTGTGGTGCCTTGGCTCAGAAACAGGATTGAGCTGGCCTTCTGATATAGTTATTTACTTGAATCCTGATATTTGAAGAAATTCTCGTCTCCATGCATAGTCTTATTTTTTCTTTCAATAACTACTGGACATATCTCCTTCTTCCTCTCTCGGCTGACAAACTATAGTCCGTCTCTACTGTTTAATCATCCCCTTTCTTCATTTCCTTCTATAGCCTCTTTTATTGTTCCATTTACGTTTCATATTTTGCATCCAACTGCTGCCCTCCTTTTCTGCCAATTTCATCACCTTTGTTGCTATTCCTGTGTAGGACAGCAAAATTCTGCTGCATTAATGTGCTCCGAATGAAAGCACGAATTTGCCTTCATTTCTCTGGGTGAACGCGGTAACATTCTCCCAATTCTGTCCACCAAACTGAAGATTTTTTGCCATTATAAATTTGTACCTTTAACCCTTCTGCATTAGACTAGTCTAATACCTTTAATCTTTCAACGCTTGGTGTTGAGATGTGCAGAAGATTATCCCCTTTCTTTTATTGTGGCATTTGAAAGAATGATTATTGCGAAGTTTCGATGCTTATCTTTTAACTGATTATTAGATACAAGTTTGTTTGGTGGAAGAATAAGTCCTATTGACCACCTCTTTTAATGAATGTATATGTTGCATTGCTGGTGATGTGATTTCTCTGCTTGATTTCAAATTCTGCACGATCCTTTGTTGCTTTGATCTCTCTTCGTATAGTTAATGCTACATTTGGGCTCTTTCTCATATCAAATTGTATCAAATAGGTGCATTATGATACGAAAATTTAGCTTTAAATTGCATCAGGTGATAAAGATTTGAAGTAAATTTTTAGCGAGCGTGTAAGCTTGCCTTAGTTTAGTATTAGAGCAGCTCAAATGTAATGCCTATACAATTTTTTGAAATAGAGATTTTCTTGATTTATGACTATTTGAAAAGTCATGAATGAGGATCTCCTAGGCTTATGATTTTTCGCCTCCGGGCATTTTAGAGTTTTTAAGTCATGATAAAAGATATGGGCTTCTAGTTTATGAGTTGTTGATTTTCATAATGATTTTGGGACCACAATCCAACCATGTGGACTAAATGTATATATATATCCAGAAAGTGGTAAGAGTGAAAAGGCAGTACATAATTGATGGTGAGACTTTTGTTCTGAAGCCAATTCTGGACGTTATGAAATATTCGATATTATCAATGACAATTGACACACAAGTCATTTATTTGGAGGTACTTTTCAAATTCATCTATGCGGGTAGTAGTTCAATATGGTTTTCGCATATTTTAAATTCTAAAGCTACATGGTTTGAATTCAATTAATTTGTCTAACTTAGATTTTTGTCAAACATAAGTAAATTATGCTAGTGAGGCTATTGATTTTGGGCATTTTCATGCTTAAGTGGGAGAGCTGCCAAAATATTCAGTGTTGATTTTATAGAGATGTGCAACATGGTATGTTTTTGTTAGTTCTCCTGGAAGTTTCACATCTAAAATACTGTCTTAGTTAATTATTTTTTGTCCCCCAACCACTTATCACCATAGAGGCATGTATATGCATACATATAACCCTGTTATTTTTTGTCCATTATATTTATGCTTACAAAGATGGTATAACCATACAATGTCCTAGAAGTAGTGGTACACTCTGAAATCAGTTTCGTGGCGGAGGAGAGTTTCTAATATAGAATTTCTATAATGAACTTGACAAGCTAATCCTGTGAAAGTGGTGGAGGGCACTTTCAGTTAACGTTTACTTTGATATGCATGTATTATAACAAAATTTATGCTTTGCTCTTTGTTTCAATTCTAGACAGAACTGTTGTTAGCGCTAATATGACTATATTTATTTAACATGCACCGTGCAATTTATTTGAAGGATTTACTGCCTTTCTTTTTCGGCAGTTACACGTATGGCCCAGAATATGTTTATCCACAATACACTCCATATATGGGGCAGCAATACTTCCAACTATATGGTGTTCCAGGTGCTGTAAATACAACTGTTTATCCATATGGGCAGTTTGGCCAGCCAGTCCTCGGGCATGGCTACACGACAGTTCATGGTTACTCACCGCATGGTCAACCTTTTGTTCAATTGAGTGGGCCAAATGTCAATGGATTAACTTCTGCCCCTGGGCCTACAGTTCAGTCACCCTTTCCAATAGGTAAAATTCCTTGTACTGCTCCATTAGCTGTTCTTGGTAGTGCATATCAAAATAAGAGAGATAAAAGGATGGTTAGCATATGGAAAGATTTCATAATGAATGGTGCTGGTTTTTCTTTGCGAGGCTTCTTCTGTGAGCTTGTTTATAGTCTCCATGTATATTGCAGAATGTCAGCATTTGCATGGTAACAGTTTCTTTTTTCCCCTTTTCAGTGTAGTTGATACTTACCTAAATTAGAATTAACGGACATATGATAGGTCACAACGGTAGCACAAATAGGGATGGTTGAGTTTTTGTTTTTTAGAAGTAGTGGCAATTTGAGGGAGGATCAAACTGGAGACTCTCTGAGGGAGCAAATAGGAGTGGCTAATTGTTGAGGACAGTAGTATGGGGATCATGGAGTGGGATCATACATACATGCTTGTATGAGATGATATGCCATTGCGTGCACTTGTCGAGCTAAAATGGTTGGATAAGGTTTCTAGTGTTTTTATAGCATGCCCATCTGTCAGTAGCTTTTGGGTTTTTTTTTTTTTAACAACTGCCCTTTGTTAAATAGTTTTTATTTTAATGTTGGGTATTGCAGGTGTGGCAACACCACTTACACCAGTTCCAGCCCAGCCACGTTTCCTTGTCCCTGCTCACTCAACTCAGATTACACATGGCAGTGGTTCAGAACAAACAGCAGGTTGAAATGAAAATCTGGATAACATTACTTCAAGGTATATTATTTGTCATACTACTAGTTGTCTACATGAGTATGAGGTCTAAACTGAAATGTGTATCTTCTATTTTCTTACAGGCATCTAGACTGCAGCAGGACTAAGAAAAGCAGTTGCTGCAAGTCAGCGGCATGCATTCTTGCCTTGCAAGCTATAATCATTGCATTCTAGAGGTTAGTTTCATAGGTAATATTGAATTTCACATACACAGTGTTTTCAGCTTTTCTTAGGTTTTGAAACATACACTTTGACAGGAACCTTCACTCAAGCAGCATCTTTATCTTAAATCAAACGCGATGTTAGTGGATTCATAGTAGTCCTGTGTTTGGTTTGTTGTTCTTATGATTATTTAACATATGAATGCAATCCAATACAATCTCGACCTAGAGTTATTATTAGTCCAGAATTGTTTAGCTGCTAATGGTTCTCGCTTGTTCTACAGGTCAAGTTTTAGCTCGATCTGCTTTTATATATATATTAAACAGGGTATAAGAAATAAATATTTATCAATTTATTTTTTCCCATATTTTCTGTACTTAATAATATTATATCATTTATGATACTTGTAATTTCTTGTTTCTATCTAATGATATTGAGCGATGCAGGGTGAGTGTAAAAAACTTTGTAACCCTACCCTTGTCTTTATTGCATATTTATTCCAATATATGCTTGTTGGCGGGATAACAGAGTGGTTACTTAAATGCAGGTTGTCTGTAATCATGGTCGCCAGAAATGCCACAAGGTCATCTGAGTCGGGTTGCTCCGAGGGAGGGAGGGAGGTAAGAGAGAAAAGGACGGAGAGCTCAGTATTGGCTCTTTGTCGGTGCTGCTGTGTCTGTACATTTTCGTGTCCTACCGAGTAATTTCTTAATTACCGGTGGAGCATTCATTGTGTGAAGGATGCCGATAGTTGCATCCGATTGTATAAATAGGGTGATGGGGTGTGTCGGAATGGAGTCCGGCAAACCCCACAGGAAGCATAAGAAGAAAGATTCAACTTATAGAGAATTCAAATAATTGTATCAAATTGCATGAAGCATGAAACCTTGTTGTATGGAGTCGCTAGTCCATTCATTCTGTCATGGTTGCCGGTTGGGCGGGTGTGGGTGTTTCCATTTCCATTCCACTTGTTGTAACATTGGTTGTGTCCGTGTCTAGATGTGGGGATTCATTACGTTGCTAATAAAAGTCGGAAGCGTCCAGAGTAGATTTTGCGTCTATTGACTGCAATTTCTCCGTGTCTCTTTCGTGCCGTGCAAAATTTTCATAAGTAACTTTGACTAGCAATTGAATTATGCAACTTTCGAGATGATTGCCGGCATTTACGTGATTGATTTTGCATTAAATTTTGAGTGAATTAGTAACAGGAAAATGCTTGCTTTACTGATGTGCTAACTATAATAACACCCAAGTTTTGTAATAATTATGTTACAGATGTGCAACACTATACTCTTATGATTATAACAATTCCATTATCATATGGTCGGCTATATGCATAATGTATAATACATCAAACGGGGGGCGATTTTGGTGAAGGCGTATGAATATTAACGGGTGTGTCCGCCAGAGATATTTCACTCTTCTGGATCCGTGGCAGAAGTTAAAGAATCCTTAGATTGAGATCAGGATAATCAGCCCTTTCTTTGTATTTCTCGAAGAGTTGCTCCAAAGCCAAGGTGTACTGTGCATGGACTTCATTTATCTGCTCAAGCGAAGAAAAATAAAGAAAGAATAATATATATATATATATATATATATATATATATATATATATATATATATATATATATATATATATAAGAAAAATTAAAGGGCAGAAGATATTTCACACCTATTATTTCCCTCAAAATAGGTAGATTCTACAAAGCTAATACTTCATTTTATAGATATAAGTATTTAACAATTTTACCTCATCAATTGATGGCCGAGGGTTTTTCTTGAGCTTTATGGGTCGTCCCACCACTACATGCATCGGTCGACCAAAAGGTATAGGGGTCCTACATTAGAAGAGCACGAAATGATTACAGAATGTAAGACTAATGTTAATTACTTAATCAAGGAAGAAACATATACTACAGCTGCAGAGCAATTTAAGAAGCTCTGTTGCATGCCAATTAATAAAGGGATCCGCTAGAATTCTATGAAAGTACCCGAATCTTCCCCAGAAGATTATTGGAGTGAATTTGATCGCTCGAGCAATCCTAAATATTAATTTCCCACCGGGCTTCCACCATTTGTAAGCATAACTCTGCCCAACGAAGAAAGAAGGGCACACTTTAATACACACTTTAATAGGGATTAATTGATTGTTTCACGTAGAAGTAGACACTTCCAAATCCATAATTCTCTTTACATTTGTATTGAAGAGCACCTTATAATTAGTACCTGACCAAAGCAGAAAACAGGAACTAAAGGGCAGCCCAGCTCCAATGCTATTCGCACGAATCCTTTCCGTTCCTTGAGGAAAGCAACCTATTACATAAACAATATTTGACGCGTAAGCAGCTGACTACTACATTGTGCACATCTGGGAGTGTCAATAACAACCAGATGAATTTGTTAAAACCTCTTAACAAATTTACAATTTTTGTGTGACATTTGGTTTGGAGGAGCTCGCTCCAACTGTTGAAAGTTAGGTGGTTGGAGAGCGTATTTCTTTCTCATTTAACTTTGATGGCAGACGGAAGAGGTAAAGAATGTCCGCTTAAATTCTGCTCAAATTATTTCTCCTTAGTATACGCTATGTTCGGCAGTCTACAACTCTACATGATGCTAGAGCACATCAAGTACACAAAGCAAGTAAGAAGCAAGACGGGGAATCTTTAGCTACTCATAAAAGGGATAATGCGTCGATCCTACCAGAGATCGGTGCAACATGTTATTGGTCGAAAATAGAATAAATATAATGCCATGTTGCTTTGTCCGCAGCAGACAAGACATGTTATCGGAGGCGATGATCAGTTTCCGGAAAAAAACTGAACATGGTAGACTTGCAGGGGAAGCAGCGCTATATAGAGCTGCTAGACATCAAAAGGGACAAGAAAAGAATAATTTTAGACTCGACTTATTAGTTCTAGCAATCACACAACAACTATCGATTTGTCCTTTCAATGCAGAGAAGACAACAGGTCTACCATCTAAAGATATCGCAGCATGACGATATGTGTAAATCAACTCAAAAACTTGACGAAATAAAAGCAATTATAATTTGCGCCTAAGCAAAAGCTAACCTCTGAATCATGATCCATGTGAAGCATTTCCCGCACGCCACCTGGCACTATGATGCAGCTATAACCTGCTTCCAGATAGGAGTAAAAGTTCCTCCTCGACACCGGAACCAACCCTAGCCATGTCCAAATCTGCCTCAGAAACGGAGTGTAGAAAACCTAGTAGCGGCAGTCGATAAGGAACAATTTAGTAAGAAGAAAAAAATGGAATCAAATAAGCAAAGATCATAACAACCCGCCGCCAAAAAAAAAAAAAAAGGGTTAAAAGCGTACAAACTTTACCTGAACTAGAGTGTATTTTAGAATGGGTATATCAGACTGCAATTTTAATTTAAGAAGATTTCACCAATCTATTTAGAACTTAAATTTCCATTGGAGAAGTTACATACTGTTACATCAAGTAAAGGAAATTTCCGGTAGGTTACAGAGTATTTCTTTAGAAAATTTAGAGATAATGTTATGTTATGGTGGTGAAGCTCTGTTAAAACTAGAAATGCTGTAAGGATATATATATATTTTCCTTCAAGTTGGTTTGTCCATTTGATGATATAAAGTAAGTAGTAGGACGCTGCTAGACTCAATGGTACTCGAATTTAGCTCAAGTCCACCAAATTCACTAGAATGAAGATGAAGATCATAATCAGGAGGCCTTACAGCACTGCTCGCAAGAACTTTGATCTTAGGCAGAGGCATGAAGCCGGTGAGGTCGGCAAGCGCGACCACACCGATGGGCAACACAGAGTGCGGCTCGTAAGCAATCACTGCAAAAGGAGGAATTCCCCTCTTTAACAAGTAAAATTTTATAAATACGATATTACATGCGCTGCTTACAGCAAGATTCACAAAGTTAATTCCGATAGACAAATATGGTGTTGGAACTACAAGTACTCAATCCAGTCGAGGAACTGTGCCGTACTAACCGACAGTAGGAGCTCACCATAAGCTTGGTCTGGATCAAAAGCTTTCATGTCCTCCACATGAAGGGTGATCGGGAAATACCCACAAGCATATTTGCAAATGAACCTATAAATATATATTTGCCAAATCAAAGAAAAGTAAAAAAACCCACTAAAAAAAAGTCAAAAAAAAACTCTCAAATCTGAAATCTGAAAGAAGAAGAAGAAGAAGAAGAAGAAAAGAGCGGGAAGTGGAATTAATTATGTGAGTAGAGCCGAGAGCGGCACCTGGATAGCTTACGGCCCAGTTTGTTCTTGTCGTTGAGAGGAATCACCATAAAGAAGATGAGCAACGCGAACACCCTGTGCAGCGGAGAGAGAGAGAGAGAGAGAGAGAGAGAGAGAGAGAGAGAGGGTGGGTGGATTACTACTTCGTTGATCCGCGCGAGCAGAGATGGAGATGGAGGGAACCCAAAGAGGAAGAGAAAGAGAAAGAGAGTGAGAAAAGAGGAGGGAGTGGGTACGGACCCTGCGGCGGGGCGGGCGGGGAGGAGGAGGAGCGCCGTTAAGACGAGGGCGGCGTTGAAGTGGATGCCGCCGAGCCAGAGCGCGAGGGCGACGGTGGTGCGCCCCACCGAATATTCCGTCCCCCTGAACACCGCCGGCTCTGCGGCTGCAGCGCCGGCCCCGACGTCTCCGCCGACGTTGGCCTTGGCCTCGCCCTCGTCCTCGCCCATTGCTTGCTGCCTTCTAGAAAGGAGGAGCCGATGATGATCGATGGGAGCAGATACTACTGCAGCAAATATATATATATATATATATATATATATATATTAAAAAAAAGAAGATGAACTTTTCGTCTTTTCTCGCCTTTTTCGCTAGCAAACACACGAAGTCAGAGAGAGTGAGGGAGTACAGAACGGACACCAGAGATAGATCGAGAGAACAGAAAAAGTAAATTAAAGAAAATTAAAAAATTAAAAATAGAGGGAGGGTGGGGAGTTGGGAGGATTCCCCCTGGGATGTATCGCCGGATCCCGTCCCCTACTGGCTATTGCCCGAGGTTTGATGTACACGTGGCACGATCCGACGTCGGTTGGATGCTGGAAGCCGCCACCCAGGAGAGTCCAGAACTCTGATGATCTGATCGGGACCGTCCGATATTGGACGGTCGAGATTGCAGCAGGGTCGGCGGAGGATCCGATCAATCGTAATAATAATAATAATAATAATATTTATTACTAAGAGGGAGACGTGACATAAACATATCACGATCGCCGGGACCACCAAAGTAGAGGACAGGGTAAGGGGAAAAGGACAAAAAGAGAGAAATGTTGCGAAAGGTGTGTCCGGGAAATGCACGCCACGTTTGCTAAGCTCGTATGTAAAATAGAGTCATTAGATTTGTTTTCCTGTACTTAGATGATGATGATGTAATAATTATTTGTTAATATTAGAGGGAAGAGACCCCGTTGATTCAGATGATTGATGAATGGCTGTATTTTGTTTCCGTAATAAGCAAGTCCAACTCACCAGCGTTTTCTCCCACCGAATTTTCCGCCGGCTCGCAGCCTCGCTCTCGCACCCTTCGCGCGCTAGCTGGTACACAACCTCCTGTCACGTGGAGTGCATGTCCGAAAACTAATTAATTTAGGGGCCATGCTGATGGACGTAGCGTAATAAAAGCAGTGTTCATTCGTGCTTCGTGTCTACTGTTTTTTTTTTTATTTTTTTTTATTTTTTATTTTATAATAATAATAAAATAAGATACTACCGTATTATTCAAGAGTGAAACAACATACCTCTCTCTCTCCTCAATAAAGTTGGGTGCAGAGTGGCCCATCCACATTGGCCCGCAAACAAAGAAGTGCTGGAGTGGAGAAATTAATTGCAATTTTTTTTTTTTGTCTTCCTACCAAAAAAAAAAAAAAAAAAAAAACCAAAAAAACATAGTTTTATATTTTTATAAAGATGTACTCTCTCTATATATATATATTCGTATTTTGATATTCAAGCCAAATTTTTTGAAAAATTACAAAACTAGTAAATGTTTTATACAAAAAATTAAAATTTATTTAGATCAAAAAAAAAAAAAAACACATCACACATCAATTTAGAAGTATATTTCCTAAGCTCTAGCTACAGAAAAAATCTACTATGTAACAACTAACATTATATTATCTATATTCAATCAATTATATATTTTTTAAAAAATATTATAAAAATATTTTTTAATAACTTATAATGAGATGGATGAGCCGAGAGAACTCTAATATTAATAGTTAGTTAGAGAAACCAGAACAAAGCATCCGTGTGACTAACACATTTTTGACTTTTTTCTTTTTCTTTTTTTTTTCTAGTTAATACATATCTTCTAAAAATGTTAATAAGTGTTAGTACTAAAAAATTTATCTGAATCTAAATTCCACCGAAATAAATTTAACCGATACTAAATAAATATAATTTATTTATAGATATAAAAAACAAAAGCTGACGGATTCAGATTTCGTTAGGTTTTTTTTTTTTTTTTTTTTTTCAAACCCAAACTCGAAATCAAAACATGTATAAAAGTAAACACTCCTCCCTGAACGGCCTTAACGGAGAGAAGATTTTACCACAGTGGTGCCTTAGAGGGAAGTTTTTACCGGACTGGTTCCTGAGTTCCGCAAGGGAGAGACCAAAAAATAATCTGAACAGATGTTCAGCAACAACCTGCTAATCTGAATAGTCGAAGATAGCAGCGGCTCCCCAGCTCCGTCCCAGGTACACTGTGAAGGTCTTGGCGACTCGAAAAATCCGGTAATCATTACATAAGCAAACTTAAAAACTCTACAACCTGCAGAATAGATTAAAAACAAGAAAAAAAAGTTTTCAGAGTCAAATAGTTATATGCACAAATAGAAGACGTTCAAGTATCTCACAAACAGGAAGAATTATTCATTCTGAGAGACAAGTTCTCCCCCTCTACTTTCCCTAATCTCCTGGTGGGCCTACCAAGTCATTATTCAACTTCAGAATACATGTAATGAACTCTTTCAAGTCACAAAAATAGAGGATCCTTAACACAGGTAGACGGATAAAAAAAAACAGAGTAAACCAGTGTCGATGTTTCTCTTTCGCCACCAAAGCAGTGAGCAAGCAAATGGACAGAGGGATTGATTCAAATGACTCCGGCTTCAGCATGACTAACTACCAATCTCATATGCGTGATTGGGCGCCGAAGGATGGAGAAGACATAATGGTTAACATATCAGTCACAGAAGCCATCGCACTCAATGCTACTTTCAGAACATCCTGCGAACATCCAGGCTTCACAATGCTTTTCACCTGCCAAAAAGAAGAAAAAGAAGAAGAAGAGAGAACAAGAAGCAAAGCATAAGCATCATCCTGCTGGCGAAGGCAACAATTAGGTAAGTAACATCCAGGGTATAAGATAGCATTTCGCTGTTCCTTGAATCAGTAGAATTGATTGTGTTCGTGGCACAAGCAATAGCTTTCAGATTACAAAGGCAAAGTGGCCTAGCAACAAAATATTGTACTCAGTATGATTTCAGCACTATGTTCATTCAAAAGGTGTCTAATACTCATAGGTATATACACATCCAGAAAGAACAATAAAATTAAATTAAAAATCCTGACGACCATGGTAGCAACTTACGGCCAGAGGCTTGATAAGAAAAGCAAAAAACTACCTAGCTGGACAGGCATAGAAAATGGAGGAGGTTGAATAGCAAGGCCAGTGATAATATGGAGTATCTACAGATTTTCTGAACAGCATGGCTATTTATTGAATGACTTCCTTACAATGGAAGGAACAAGTGAAGGTCCAAAGCATATCATTAAGGCAAAGTTGACATAGTATTATATAGGGCAATGCTTTTCTTTATAAATAGATAAAAACATAATAAGCAACTGAAAGGGGATGGGAAGAAGCTTAAGATTCCAAAGCAGCCATCGCACAAAACAGGGAAGAACATAGCAATTTGCTATGGTAACAAAACAGCCCCTCCAGATAATTCCAGCACATGAATCCACGAATGAACTCAAATATCAGAAAAATTAAAAACTGATTAAACCAATCCAGTTTAAATGATCCACAGTTTGACACACATAAAAGAAAAACACATCATAGAGTGATGAAAAAGTGGAGACCTTGTCCAGGTATTCCTGCAGTAACTTAATCCTGCCCATGTAATCTTGATCTTCAACACACAGTGTAATAGCCTTTGCATCACCACCCGGTCCATCAAATTGAAGGGGTCCAGGGTTTCTGTATATATCATCCATCAAAAAACTGGAAGCACTGTGCCTCAACAACCTAGAAAGCCCAGATTAAGAATTAGTTCCAGAAAGAGCAGAAACCTAGCCTTCCTTGCAGCTAATATGGAAAAAGAGGAACAAAACTAAGAAGCAAGAAAAGAAGAGCAGGTTAAGACAACTTATTAAAAAGATTGACGTAGCAGAAAGAACCGAGATTTCCTCCAGCTACTTAGTATTTCAAGATCTAGGAATCTACCAGCAATTCCAGCTAGCCATGCTAGGGAACTTCTAATCTAAAGTAGAGAAGTGGATTGTACATTTTACATATGGTTTATATAACAAAAATCTCCCTCTAAAATCTGGATTTTCAGGATTTTCATATGTACAAGTCAAAAGTACAGACTCTAACCTAGTTGGGAACTTCAAAAAGTTAATTTTGTCCAAGGAAAAAATAAAGAGGGAAGGGCATTTCTGTTAGTACAAGGGTATGTAAGTAGGAAATTGAGTTTTTGACAGGCAAATATTGGAAGTCATAGACGCCAAAAATGTAAATAGAAAATTTTGCTGGGGAATATAGATAAATATATCTTTGATAAAACATCCCAGTAGATCACGGAGATGATGTAACATTAAACATACTCATATGCTTTTCCTTTCAGGTCAACAGTAGCAGGATGAACAGCTGGTTTCCCAATCTGTGTGGCTGAAGGACCACGTGACCACCGCTTCACAGTCATCATTGCCTGCCAACAACCAGAATAATTACATGGAACCTATGTTGCCAGTATCCAGTATATTTCACATATTAATTGCTCGCAATTTCATAGAGGAAGGTTTAGCATTAATGACTTCAAAGTACAACAAAATCAAAGTGAGAACGCACTGTGATGGGAGCAGCACCGCAACGCCACTTAGTTACAGGGTTTTTCAAATTTGTGATGGTACCCATGTAACCGTTCAGACCAGCTGCTAAAATGTGATAGCCTACATGTCCAAGGACCTGAAAATACAGTTTAAGATTTCTTAATACATAGCACAAGGAGAACACAAAAGAAAATGGAGAAAGAAATTGCTGCCGAAACTTACATAGGCATAGTCACAATCAAATTTTGATGGTAAGGATCCCCTGGCTTGATACCCAAAGAAGTGGCAGATAGCACTGAATTTCTTTCCTTTGTATGTTCCTTCCTTCTGTATTTATAATTTAGCATTTAACATTTGTGAAACATTTGGAAAATAGGAAACAGCCGCAAAGGACTGCCATATTCTGGTCTTGCACATAGCAATGCACGAAATGGTTTCAAAAACATAAGTACAGCCATATTCTGTTGTTTAACACTTAAACTGACAGTTGAAAATGCAATCAAGTATAAAAGATCTTATAACATCTGATCAAAGTTTGTCGAATACCAAATTATTCACAAAATCTTCACAGAAAGCTTACCAAACGTCTGTTAATTTCTGTTTCCACCAACTGTGCAAGTAGCTTCTCAGTTTCAATCTGAACAGAGACACATAAACCAAAAGACTCAGAAAAAATGAAACCACAAAATATTCCCATCAATAAGCAACAGTTAAAGCAGAATTACTTGAGACAGCTGAGCAGAGTCATCAGATTCTGGGTGTAGAAGGAGCTGCATTGAGAAAAACAAAAATGTATGTTAATAACAATAGAGCCGCATGTACTATTCATAGGGGTCAATTATAAACTTTTTATTCCAAATAAAATTCTACAGATACACTATGAGAAAAAGCACATCAGTAGAAATATAACCTGCTTCCTAATAAATGGCGGCAGAAATTCGAATAGTGCTGATGCCCAAGGTGAAAGACGAGAAGAAATGTTGACCACAGAGACACCCTTGCCATGGAGACCATGGATTTCCTACATTAGTTGTTAGACGATCGACTGAGTTAACTTGAAGATTGTCAATAAGAAAAAAGGGTGAAAAGAAATACAGATAATAAAACAGCATCTAAAGCTGATATAAATGACATCATAAACTTCCAGAAGAAATATATGATCTGTAACAGGCTCAGTACCTGGAGCAGAGCATACAGTTCAGGAATACTTTCCACAAGTCCCTCAGGTATAAGGATGACCCCATGATACTTATCTGCACCATAAACAAATGACAAATAACAAAATGAAAAAAACTAAAGGTCTCATAAAAACTTCTGAAAGCTCTCACCTTTTTCCGCCCTTGCTTGAACTGCATCGCAGATCTGTTTTGTTAGGTCAAAAAGTGTAAGCTTTGATGCCGCAACCTCCTCACCTAGGACAACCTGAGAAAGGGTCAGATAACTCAGGATCAACACATGAAACAGAACTAACTTAATAGAGCACACAACTTATCCTAGATAGATAATATAGTGCAACATAGTGGGAAAGCCTCACCATGTTTGGGTGGGACTGCAGAGTGCATTCCAAAGCCACATGAGATGCCTTACGGCCCATCAGGCGAATAAAGTAATAATACTGCAAGCAAAATGTAAACACTAGATTACCTGTCATATGGAAAGTTAATCGAGGAACTTATAAATGCTCTACTCATGTGCTACTTGGGCCGACAATGGACAGGACTGGGCTAGTTAACAACAGATATAGGGCCCATTCATAGTGACTGTTCAATGCCCAGAAGTTCAAGTGGTAATTGTCGAAAGGTGGCCTGTTTCAGGCCCAAAATCCAGCCTTATTGTACCACTAAATCCCATGATGCCCAAGACAGAGTTGCACCAGAAACCACATTCTCTCAAGCTCGGGAACATTAACATAGAGCCTGCATCTAACACTGTCAATGCAGGATCCACTATCAAGCTCACTAGTCACAGCAGACCCTAAAGCAAATTAGTTCAGGAGATGGCAACCATGAGAAGTACATTTTATGCTAGGGTGGATAAATGGGCAGGCAGGGAGCCCACAGGACCCAGTGGGCTGGGATGGCCCAACTTAAAGAGTAAGATAACTGCAGACTGGCAAGGCCGAGCAAGGTTTGGGCTCAAACCTGGAATCCTCCAACTAACCCACCTATATGCAGCTGAAATGGTGGCATGAGTTTTTATTTGCGGATTATTCACGTCGAGATTGTGGTAACAGATTGTTCACGTCAAGAGGAAATAGCACTAAGTGCTAGGAAATGCTGGAATTTTGAAACCAGTAATCAAGAAAAGCCACAGCTTGGCCAACAATTAAGGAGCATGCATTCTAGCTACATAAATAATCGGTCACCTTCTCTGCCGAAAGAGCGTCTGAGCAGACATTACTAATCAGCTGCGAGTTGACCTGCAATCAGAAGGCACAAAAATAAGCTTCACTGCAACTGATTCTGTTTGTCAGAAAAGAGAAAATTAAGACTTCACTACTGCCAATTAAGTTTTTCAAAATCTAAGTCCATTTCTGTTTTTTGAGGTTTCTACAACAAATAGCAAACAAAATTAGATCTACATTATAATAACTGCACTCTTTGAACTGGAACTCGTAAGGAACAAAAATATAAATCAGGGAAATAAATTTTCTAGTTTTATGTTCTTTCAAAAAGATATAATCACAGCGATCTGAAGAACCATGCAACTTTACTACATCGCCTAACAGGAACATACCTTACATATAGTATCAAAACCCACATTTGTCTCAACAAATTGATTCTTGAGATCTCCATTTAAAGTAACAGGAACACCAACAACCTGTAGTCATAATTTTTGCCTCCGTCTGTTAACTCGTAACAATATGTAAATTAACATGAAACAAATGAACAAATCAAGGCCGGTATTCTGACTGACAGTACTGGCGAACTTAAGAAACTCTCGAAATTTCAAGTGTCAGTCAACCTAAATAAGTCAATTTTGAAGTCTTATAAACGGCAAGGGAAAATTTCAAGTACCTTTGTGTGACATGTTGACTCAGCAAAAGTCTCTGCAAGCTGGGCGGCATCCGTATTGGATGTAACTCCTTAACATTCATCAGAGAATTCTAAATAAGTAACATAAAATGATCACAACAATTATAAAACAATCTGCAGGGTAGAAGATACCTCCAATAATAACAAGACCATCTAGCTTCAACGCCTGGCAAGCAACCATTGCAGCATTAACTTGTTCAGTTGTTCTAATTTGATCCTTTGTTCGGCCGAGCAAATCATAACCACCTTTTTACAGGGAAAAAAATGTACATTTTTTATAGTTAGAACTTAGAAGGATATATATGTCAATATGAGATGAAGTATGAATATATTTCAATTTCCTCAAACCTTGATTTTTATATGTGGAAAGAACAGCATCTGTGATTTCCAGAGTTTTTTGTGCAAAAAGACCTTCAGTCCCACCTGTACAAGAATCAATAGTAAAGGAACAAATAAAGGAAGGACCATCAACAAGAAGCCTGAATTGGATAAACATGAATGATTTTGCACAATAAAAAAGAACAAAACTACGAAGATGGTCTCGCAAGGCCAAAAAAAAAAAGAAAAAAAAAATGTAGAACTCTCTGCAGAAAAAAAGATGACTATAATGAAAAAGAAACCTGACTAAACATGAAATTATACAATATGGATAGTGTCACAAGGCAACTAATGTTAATCCACATAACACATGGAAACAGTAAAGTAACTATTCTGCAAATATACTCTCCTACATAAGGATAATTATACATGACAAGGAGTACGCAAACTTGTACAACATAAGAGATTGAGAACTATGAATAAAATTTGTCAGACATTTCCTACATTGTCCGTCAGAACATATAAGAAAATCTTACCCACAAATCCAAGCAATGTGTTGTTTGGGTTGTGCAACTTAATAGCATCATGAAGACCCCAAATTACATTGTGACCTCCTGGGGACTGTCGCCCACAGAATACCACACCAACTCTGCAGCAAAGATGGTTTGAGATAATCATATGCTATTACGAAGGCTTTTAATTATCCACCGTTAACCGTTATATTTGGAAGTTGAAAGTCTCTGTAGTAATTAAATAACCAGCAAGCAGTTAGCACATTTGACATGTAACAGGGTACTATAATATTACAATTAAAGAACTACCCTGTATGCAGAAAGCAACCGCTTGCACTTTTCATACAGTGTAATAGCTAGTCATTTTAGGTTACTATGGTCTGTGTAAAGTTCCAAACCTCAACAAACTACACTAAAAGTACTTATTTACCCACTGCAACAGGGAATAAGCAGGATCCACTTAAAGGAGAGATCCATGTTGAAATAGACATTACAAAAACACTGTCACTGTAGATTGCATCAAAAAAGATTTCACGGGAAAAAAAGAAAAGAAACGAAACAGACCTAATTTAATAGTGCTCGCATGCTTATGAGAACATCACATGTAGCTCCTTTCTAATTTCTTTAACGAGGAGGCACAATGAACGAATTTCCACTGAAGAGGCATACAAAAACAGGTCTATCTAAACATCTCCACAAACGACATTTCATTGTCTCTTGAAATATAATTTTCTACTTCTGCAATTTATTACAATAATACAATTCATAATTCTCGAAATGTGGACAAAATACTCTTGAAAATCTTAAAATAAGATAGATAGAAAAAACCAACAACAAATACCTGATAGGCGGATGTTCTGTTATAATCTGTGCATCAGGCACATTAGATGTTGCCCTCAGAAAATGAGCCAAGGGTTGCCCGTACGTGTGCGGAAATGCTTGGCTGATCACATGTGCGCCAGCAAGATCTGCAGCAGTTGTTGCATCACCGAACTCAACCCGCACGGTTGTACCCTAACAAAGATGACAAGAAGAGATAACACGTGTGAGGAATAGATTTCAATGCAGACGAAAAAAGAGAAAAAAAAAGGGCAAAGAAACATATAGGAAATTAACAGCACAACAAAACTTTAATCAACCTAAGATCGTGCCAAATTTGTGGGTTTAGCTAATGCTCCATTTCTCGACTTTACAAGAAATAATAATAAGGAGAAGAACAGGCATTGACAACGTAATTGGCGTTGTCGAATTCTCGTACTAAATTTCCATCCTCATAATCGAAGCTTTGGCAGTTAATGGCCAGTTTCAAGATTAGTGTCATCAACTAGAAATTTTCAAAAAAGAAACAGAAACAGGTTTCCCTCCCTCTTATTACGTCAATCACCAATCCACATGACATATTTTCTCGCAACGTGTAAAGAAACAGAACATAGAGAAACCAATGTAATTGTAAAGTTCCCTCCTTGGGAACAAATTCAAATCCCGAGCCAACTCAGATCAAGAAAGACAAGAGTTTTCCTCTCAGTCGGAATCTCCCTATAACCAAAAACTCCGACCACTCACAAAATCATTTCGATCTGAGCCCAAAAAGGAAGAACCAAAACTCGCGAATCTCACTAAAACTGTCCGATCGAGAAATGGAAGGATCTCACATGGAATGAGGAAGGAGACGATGGTGAGTCGATCTAGAACGCAAAAACCCTAGAAGCGGGGAGGGGAGAAGGGACCTGGAGACACGGAGGTAGCTCGGGTTGGTAGAGCGCTCGCTTCTTCTGGAGAGCGGAGAGCTCGCGGAGAACGCCGTAATCCGAATCCATCGCTCGCTCACCCTCTCTCTCTCTCTCTCTCTCTCTCTCTCTCTCTCTCTCGCTGCGTCCTCTCCGCTCCGCTTAAGTTGCCGATATTCACTCATTTATGTTGTTGTTGGGGGCGATGATTACTTACTTACATAAGAGCGAGAGCAAATAACTACCACTTACCTCTTCGCCAAAATCTTGCTGGGAAATTTCAGGAAGAGCCCCTAATATTTATGAAATTGTAAGAAGAGCCCCTATATCCCAAAGCGAAGAATATCCGGAATATCATACTTTCCACTGACCAAAGAGTGAGTGGCTTCGATTTCATATTCCAGAGCATGATGATTTGGTAGCAACCTTAGTTGTTGTACGGGAATGCACCTCACAAATTCTCTCCTGCGGAATATTAATTTATTAGTAAATTTATATATAAAAAAAAATGCATTAAATTATAGCATGTCTAAGTTAATTAAATATGCCCAAAAATCACAATCTGACTCTTGCAGCAGGAAAAGAAAAAAAGAGAGAGAGAGAGAGAGAGAGAGAGAGAGAGAGAGAGAGAGAGAGAGAAAAAAACTCGACGGCCCTCGAAGAAGACTTTCACACGGATCCAAATAATATAGTTTATTATCTGGCTTTAATTTATTTTGATTTAAATTATTATTATTATTTTTTTGTACAACTTTTTTTTTTCGCAGATATAATGTTAAACTCGGCGGCCGTCGCTCAGTACTCCTGGATGAACGAGAAGGTATGATTGCCGTATTTAATTTGGCTCCTCGCGGAAGGTATTTATTTTCAATGTCCTTCAAATCTCTCTCACGGAAGGTATGCTTTTACCTCGGTTGACTGCTTTGAGTGCATTTTAGATCCTGTTTGTTTAACCGTCAGCAATCAAGAAGAAGAAGAGAAAACAGCAGTAGTAAATGTGGAATTGTCCATCCCAAGTTTTCAGCGGAGCAGATTAATCTATTCGTTCCAACCCAACAATCAATATGAGAAGAGGTTGACTTGGAAGCACGAATTACATTGACAATTGAAATGCCGTTTAGCTTCTCCTCAATACAAGCATCACGAAAGTACCAAGCACGGAGATACTTCAATCAACTTATTTGCATCATCTCGGCACAAAGTCAACTGCTCTCGGCACATCCGCCAATCATACGTAACCATTATGCCTACGATTGAAGCTCTACTGTTTTAGATAATAAACATCATAAAGACCATGACACTTTCGCTGAAACATTTCTACCAGAAAAGCCTAAACTTCAATGTGTGGCTTCTTAGTCTAGTTTTTAGTTTTTACTTAGCAAGCAGTTTCAGCAGAAATTTTGAGAAGCAGAAATTAATCTATCAGAACAATAAGCTCGACCGGCAGGTTTAATAGTTCCTAAGAACAAGAGCAATGAAAAGGACTGGATCCCGCGATATTGAAGAAACAACACCAAAGCCCGAGCGAAAGCATAATACCTATGATCGATCGATCGATCGGTAGAAAATTTTCGAACACCATGCAATCACTTGAGCACCAAAACTAATTTGTTCTGAATCACAGAAATACAGTATTTGCCATCAAAACAGAAATCCAATAGACAACAGAAAGTTCAAAGCGGTCGGTCATCCAACACAGCCAAAAAAGAGAGCAGCTTTAAAGCTGGACGTAGATCCTCACAAATGTCATCTAGAAAACTGGAAACACTACAAGGAGGAGATGATAATAACCAAACCTGAAGAATCACCCTATTAATCACGCATTCTTCTCCTCTCTTTCCCGATTCCACTGCTCTATCTTAGCCCTCCGCTCCTGGCTACTCTCTCTCACCGGGCTCGCCCGTCTAGGGCTCCCATGCCTCCGCCTCTCAGCGTCTCTATCATGTCTTCCGTGCCTATCACCGCTCGTCCTTCCACTTCCCCTATAATCCCCATGATCACGACGACTACGCTCCCTCATGTAATACGGGATAGGGCTCCTGCTCCTGCTCCTGCTTCTGCTCCCCATGGACCTCCCGTACCTTCCGAACAGCTTCCTCCTCAACTCCCTACCAATTTGCTTAGCATGCATAAAATTGCAATAACCCCCGCGGTTGCAGTTATTCTCCTCATATTGCCGACATGTGGCCTCACGGAAGTCGGTAACAGGAGAAAAGTCGACAATTATGGGACGGCCCGAATAGAACCGGCCTTGAAGAGCCCTCATGGCGGCGGCAGCCTGATCCTCCTCTCTGAATTGAACATATACATTGCCGATCATGTGATCGGCCAGGTTATCGCACACATTGAGGCTTTCGATCTCGCCAAACTTGCCGAGCTCTTGGAAGATGTCCTCATAGAAGTCTTCAAAGTGTTCCTGGATCTTCCTGGGGTTGATGGGCTGGCCCTGGGGGTCGACGCCTGGAGTGACCATGTCGGGGCGCTGGTACATGTTGGACAGGAGGAGGGTGGGGGAGATGGTGGGCCGGTTGTGGAGGCGGGAGCACCGGTCGCCGTGGCGGCACGCGCCGATCTTGAAGTAGAACGGGCAGTTGACCCGATCCTTCTCCGTGCCAAAGATGGAAGCCAAGTGTTCCGCCATCAAAAAAAATACGAGGTAATAAAGTTGAAACTGAAGCCTTCTAGGAAGCCTAGAGGTTAATTTGAGAAGAAAATTTTGTTAGAGCTTTCCTCCTGTTTCAAAATTCTGCTTATACATTATATACTAATACTGTAGAGCCCAAAAGAATGAAGGAAGTGGGCGAGCCCGCCTAAAATCGTTCGAATATTATAATTATCAATCTACGCATGAATTACACTATCATTCATTCGCATAAGCTGCACCAACAATTCAATACTACAAATTCTTCTATCTCAGCATGCAATTGTCAGTGTATATAAAGCATAACATTATTACTCTTAAAATGCATCTCATAGAGAAGAGCCACAGCACCGCCTGGGATTCGCAACTAGAGCAACGCTATGCTCAGGAAACCCCAAGGTCCCCAACCCACACAGCAACCCCCCAACCGACCCCACAAAGAATGAAAGAAAAAAAAAAAAAAAAAAAAAAAAAAAAAAAAACGAGAGAGAGAGAGAGAGAGAGAGAGAGAGAGAGAGAGAGAGAGAGAGAGAGAGCGCGTGCGTAGGCCGTAGCTCTTGCTAATCCAAACCCTAATGTTCAGCCGGTATAAAAATTAGGAGAAGAAAAAAAGAAAGAAAAACATGGGGATTATTAATAGGATTTTCAACAACGAAGAGACACTACTCTCACCTGAATCGAAGCACGAAAGAGAGCAATCGTAAAAGCTAGCGATTCAACGCCAAGGTAATGTGCTAAGCGCACCCTAGAATAGAAGAGAAGGAAGAGATCAAGAGAAGGGAGACAAAGAGAGTGACTGAAATGATTTTGGGGTTTTGGGGTTTGTCGCCGTGTCGGAGGATCTCGAACCTTCCAAAGGAGGGAAAGGGCGACAAGTCCGTAGTGCGTAGTGTAGACGTGTATGCCTATACAGAGGCTTGAGACCCGAACCCTCTTACCAGAACCTTCGAAGGCTCTCCCCCCTTCAATGAGACGCCTCATTTGACATCCCCCCCCCCCCCCCCCCCCCCCCCAAACGAAAGGTCGACTCTCGTCTCCGACCCTTCTTCTGCTAAAACGTTCTCTTATTCAGTAACTCATCAGAGGCAAGATCAGAGAAGGGACATTATACAAATCACGAAATATATAAACGCCCATTTAATAATGTAAACAATTTGCACCTTTTACTACTGTAACTAGAACAATTTACACTTTCTAGTATACATCGCGTATGTTCGTTCTCTTATAGTTGCACCTTCGGATGAAATTTTTTAGCAAGATTTGAGCCCAACACAAAGTGGGAAATTAGGAAACGAAAAGAACTAGGGTGACTGATATCAAAAGAGCGTGATAATAATAATAATATTAAGTACAATTCAAAAATTTAGAAGACATATAGCATGCATAATATTGGGATTGGGATTTAAAAGAAAAAAGGGTCAAATATCAATCACTTCACTTGATGCCAGTCAAAACAGGAGAAACGTAACACATCTTCCCTTTCCCTTTCCCTTTCTATGGTGCTCTCTGTCAGAATCAACTTACAACTCAAGAATTGATATTTAAAGCTCAAACAAATGAAGATATAGAACTAAAATAGTACAATACCAATTAAACACTCCTATGGTCAATTATTAATAAATATAATAATTACGAATGTTTCCACAAAAGTCTTACCAGTTCACTCACTTCAATCCAAGCATTGGCTTCAACACAACAGAACAAGCAACAATACTAGTAAACTATCCTGTTTTCTAGTTGACCCGTGACCACCTTCTTCTGCTCGACCCGTCCAACTAGGTTATCACAATCAGCACTGGTTTTTGTGAAATCAGTCTGCGGCACCACAAGGGCAGGCATAGAAACAGCTTCCGAAAAAAGAGAGGAAGAGGCTACAACTACTAGGGAAAGGTTAGAGAGAGCAATATGAAGAGCAGTAGGCGGCATCAAAGTTGAAGAACTAACATCAGCGAATTATGCACTCTAATCATTGCATCCAACCCCGCAGACAACCTTTTGCAACATGTTTTGTGCTTCGGCAAACCACTGATTTATACAGTCACTAGTAACTTGAAATGAAGTTCCCAGAGTTCGAGAAACCAGTCATTCATACTAGGATATATCACAAGGCAGCAGCATTCTTTGAGTCACTGATAGAGTTAAACGACAATAAATATACAGATATTAGAACAAGCCGATAACTAGAAAGGATTACATCATGGCCTCTCTGCTTCGAATTCTTAACCATAAACAAGTCTTTTCCCAGCTATCACTTCTAACTGCTATAGCAACTAACATATCAAGCATGAGCTCGGCCAGTAAGTCAAGTCACCAAAAGCTCCATTTTGCTTTCTTAATTTGAGTTCTGCCATCTACTCTACACGGTATCCCTACTCCACTTACATGAATTACTTAAGGCCTGCAACAATAACGATAACACATATAAGAGTATCTATGAAAAACACAAGTGCAGCGACAGGAAACATTTTGAGGCTACAAGGAACAAGAGGCACGTACCAGGTGGTTGCGGTGGATCACTAACAGAGCTTTAAGTAATATTTTGAAATTTATGTAACTACGGTGAGTAATCTGAGAATGAGTGAGTGCACAGCTATATATCTGAGCGCTCAAATGGTGCACGTACAAATAGCTGGCCATGTAGTGTTACAACGGCTGAAGTCTGATGTGGGTCGATCCTTGAAGGTAAGGTTATCACCTAAAAACAGCACCCGATTCCGTGAAAGAAAATGATCAGGAAAGTAAAAATTTTCATGATGAAATTATGATCACCTTCTTGAAAGCAGTGACCCCCCATGGATTATCGGGCTGTTCAGGGTTGCCGGATATAACCAACCGACCAGCAGGATCCGACTGGACATGCACCTGTATTTTATTCATGCAAAAGCTCAACATTTAATAGTACAAAGGTTAGAAATACCTCATGGAGCAGCATCCACAAGTTTTAACCCAATAAAAATGAAAGTAGTGAAATTTATTTTTCATCCCCATGTGCTGCCTAGAAATGCCACTAAACAATGTCAGACCATGTAACACGTATAACTCAGTGACCGTTCATGAATATGCCACTAAAGTTTTCACATTCTCACCTCTTCTCGCAAAAGCCCAGGAACTAACGCATAGACTTCATAACAATCATTCTGCCAAAAAGCATATAAAAAATGATATAATGAAAAAGATATTCTATGAGATAACAGCAACCCTAAAGCCTTTAGGCTAGCTTTTGAAATTTATTCAAACTTACTGTCTTCCGCACATTAATCTTCACCCAGTCAGCAGGAGCTCCAACATCAACAACCATTGAATCCGATCTGCCAACAGAACAAGCACCTTAACATACAGCATATCTCATATTCAAATGCAATATCACTAACTAAAATAGTGAATAATATATGCAAGTTTGAAAAACAAAGAAGGAAATACATCTGTAGGCGATTTTAGTAATTTATTCAGCATGAATGATCACTTATTTCTCATCAAGTGATCAGATCTACAAGAGATCAAAAATCTTATTACAGATAATATCTTCCGAAGAAAGGCAGGACTTACAATTTAACAGAGGCTAACAATATGGAAACTTTCTAGTTTCTAACTCTGTCCAGTGGAATGAAGTTGAAGCAGATATTTGGATGCAACAAAAACTCCACAATCTAGATAAGTCTAAGAGGGTCCGAGAAGGTTAAACTCTAGATGCATGTATATGCACGAAGTTGCATGAGAAAAGTCAAGGAAATATGGTTAATTTACAGTTTTCTGAGAATAAATGCTTAAAACTATCTGAAATTAAAACTCATACTTCGAAATAATAGCCATGCATATATTCAAAAACAATAACAGGAATAATAATGAAAGACAAGCTACCTGGAGCATGTTCAACATTTCTCAAAATCTCTAAACAATCAAGACCTCGTAACCCACTCTTAACAAGAAGAAGCTCCTTAGTCAGAATAAAGGTCATAAGTACTAAAGGATCGGGCAACTTAACTGTGACCTAATGATGTTGGCATGGTTGACCTTGGCTGTCCGCTCGGCGCTAGTTGCCTTTTTCTTCTTGAGTGCAGCTATATTCATTTTAAGTCATACATTAAGTATCACTGGAGATGTTTGAATTAGTAGAAGATCCATAAGCAGCCATACCAATCTTCTTGCCAGATCTATCACGCTTTGGAAGGGGCAGTGAGCTTTTATCCTGCAAAAAATGATCAATTGCCTTATCCTTGCTATAACCACATTCAAACGAAGACAGACATAAAGAAAAAAGAACAAACTATAATATCAAACAAAAACAGGAAAGATAGCTTAATAAAGTTTGATTAATTCACACAAACCTTTATAATTGGCTCTCCAACCTCACCATTACTGAGTAAGCGCTGAGAGTGCCAACCCTGCATAGCACGTGCTGCAGCATCCCTTCTGGCTCTACCTGAGCCTGATGATTGATTGCCACCAACCTGCAAAAGCCAAATAGAGTATAGGATACAACGGAAAAGGCCAAGACATAATGAACGTAATAGCCCGATCATAAAATAAAAGAATTTTGAAACACATTTACAGTTGAATTTTGGGATAGCAAGTAACATACAGCAGACACTAACTCATGATTTTGAATATTAATGGACAAAATGAATTCACTAGCCCGATAAGATATCATGATTAACTGAATGCTACATGCCATTGTTGTCGTCATAATGAATTGAATATCACAGGATTCTTTCTCCATCATATACCGTCTTGATTTACCTATATATGGCATTTAGGGATACCGGGAGCCAAGCACCCCTATCCTCAAAATAAAAATTAAAAAAAGCTTCTCATAGTTTGCATTTTAGAACTATCTAAAACTTAAATATTGTGTTTCTTCCTCAAACCTCTAACTTCGTGTTCAATCAGATCTTGAATTCTCCATCTAAATCATGTCATTAGCAAATATCATAAACCAAATCAGATCTCAAATTCACCTGATGATCGACGACCATTGGCTCTGGAACGGAGGAGACTGGTACTTGCAGCTGCCCTGTCCGAATCTTATGTTTTTCATATTCAAAGAGTGCCTGAATTGGTGAACACAAGTAAAAATTCGTAAGAGGGGAATGAACCCCTGAAAACTAGAGTTCTATATGATTATTTGATTCTTGCTGCTGTAATTTTGAAAATAATAGTTCAACAACTTAAATGAACAAGAAATGAATGTATGTACAAAATGATTTTGCGAGTGTGAATTGAAGAGGAGGGGAAGGGGGGTTACGACAAGTTTGTAAGATTTAGAATAACTAGTTGGGGAACTTCAGGTGTGTGTAACAGTATGCATAGTAAATATGCTTCAACCTTATACCAAAAATGCTTTCTATGCACCAAATGAGGCATGGGTCGATAATCACACAAAAAGAGATTTTGGGGTAGTTGCAAATCAGCTATACAGCTGATAAATTTCTGAAGGTACTGTAAAACCCACCATTACTACCTTGACTCTTTGAACTTGTGACAAAGAAGAATATTAGTCTAGTGAACAACATTTCATCTAGTTAATGTTTATTTGGCAATACAGACAATAAAACTACCAAAAGCAATAACACCTGAGGTTGATATGGGTTGCCATAAGTAGTAAAGCGAGAGAAGAGCCATCTAATCAGCTTTAAATTAAGACAGGAAATTTCAACATTAGTTCTAAGTCCTTCTGAAATTTGATTTCGGCACATGAGAGTAAAGATCAATAACACTGTGCCTTGTCTGTCTCAGCAATGAAGAAGGAAAAGGATTGGCGTGGCCCACATATACAGCTGGCCCAACTAAATCTGACAATGTGTAGGAATCATTACGTTGTTATATGAGTGAAAAAAAGGGAAAAATGAATTAAGAATGGCATCACAAAAGTAACTCATAAATATCTGCAGCAAAAATAGAAAATTACCTTCTCATAAAATATTCGAAATGTCCAAGATACTGTAGTGCATGTCCTGCAAAGAACAACCAGCTCATCAAGATTAATCAGTCAAAAAAAAGAAGTAGAAAATCTTGCAATATGAGGAGTCAATTAATACTAGGGAATTAAGGAAACACAGAAGATGACAAGTAAAACATTCGGACAAAAGCACATCTGCGCGTTAAATTAGAAACATAACTGCAAAAGGAAAAGAGATATACCCTTAAAACTTTTATAAATAGGTGACAAAAGAGCTCTTAATGGGATGTAGCAAATATAATACAACTATGCTATAAATGCCTAACTAGCCAATCACAGATTTACTCACATATTACGTTATTAGAAGTTCACAGATTTACTCACATATTACGTTATTAGAAGTTCACAAATTTACTCACAGATTTACTCACATATTAAGATGGGCTATAATTGACATAAATGAAGTGTTACGAAGTGTCACATGTCATTAACGTACAAATTCAAATTAAAGAGAAAGCCAACAGTTATCAAAACTATGAACAGCACACCCTTATGCACATTGGTTATCAGCACATTTCGTGCTGAGACAGAATAGCTGGCCTGGGCATCATAGCCAGAAGCGCATCTTATCCTTTGCATGATTGGCACAGAAATCAGCGAGGCACAGGCAGCAAGTGTCTTACCATCCATAAAGAGTCTGCATTTGATAGGTAAAGTTAATAGCGGGTCAATGACCACCAAATTAGAACTGCTTCGTTGGCTTCCTTCAAGCACATAAGGAGTAACCAGAGTAATAACGCAACATTATAGACAGCATATAAATTCTTCTATTTAATCTGTAATCTTTATAGCTCCACCAAGTACAAGCTCCATTACGGAGCTATAAAAAACTATAGGCCCACCTTAATTAGACCGTGTTTAAAAATTTGATTAAAATATTATTTTAAGCAGCACCAGTTACTAAAGTAACTTCTCATATTAATTTAAATAGTCTTTATTATCTTATCTCCCTCTTCGAACTTTTTTCCTTTTTTGTTTCTCTATTATTCAAAATATTATATTCCTTACCACTAAGATATTTACTGGTAAATATTATTTTAAGATTGCGGTATTCTATGGTTTCAACTGCGGATATGGCTATTGTTTTAGTCAGTTTCATCTAGAAAATCGAAAAGATAGTGGCTCTTGATTTCAGCTACTAAGCTATTTAAGAGTTAAAAATGAAACCTGCAAGACAACACATTTCAATTATGCTAGGCTATTATAAGTTTTTACTTAATTGCCACGGCTTTCTCACATGTCAACAAAGAATTATGAATAGGGGTAAGGATGCTCGAGTTTAAACGGTTGATTGCGTAATTTCAAGTTTCATAGGGCTACATATAAGCAGACGAAAGTTACAGACTGATTTAACATTTTATCATTATAATAATAAATTTTTGACGACAATAGCTTTTCATAACCTCATGCCAGCAGGGACAACATCTTGATGGGAACGATTAACGAGGGGGAATTATTCATAATTGCAAGTTTTAGGTCGCTCACCACATTTCAAGGTCTCTCTCCCTTTTAATTAGCACTCTAGTCGATTGGGGTCATTTTGCATGCAGGTTACTTAAGCGCAAGAACAAATTACTTTTCTTTATTTAAAAAGAAAAAAATTAAGGTTGCTACTTGTTGTGAATTGCTGATGTATTAGCATACATAAAATAAAAGAAACTTCAATAAATTCATGCACATAATTTAAGATTTCATATATGTTTGCTAACATATCAATCAATATATATATATAGGCTTCTTTATGGGGATCGAATTCAAAGAATTTCTATTAAAAAAATTGGCTATGATGGTACTAATAAATTCATCAAATATAATATGAGAACTTTACATATAATATCTAGTTGAACTATGAAACCAGGTTTCCGCCCCACCCTTTCAAAAATGGGATAATCTGTTTTTTTTTTTTGCCAAATTTGCTTGTTGTCACAAAAGGAGGAAGGAACCAATTGATAAAAGGTCAAAGAATGCTTCCTACATTATCAGACCCAGATAGAACGTAAAATCTTATTGCCTCAAATCGTAAAAGTTACAAGTCAATTAATTGGTTGTCCTGTATGCATCTGATAGTACAAGTAAAAGATTCGATTGTACAGAATAAATGTTTCAAAGTTATATTTTGCTAGCATTCAAATAAGCAGCAATGTAAAGAAAAGTGCAAAGCGTTCAAACAGGTATTGTGGAAAATAAAGCTATGAATTAATAAAGCCATGCTTGTATTGCACTCTTATATCCTCATTGTCACCTAGGGATGACGGTCCATACCATCAGATACACGGTGTTTTAACCAAAACAATGCCACTCAATAACATTCCAATATGACTCATAACAATTAGTACATAAAGAATGCCATTATAAAGTAGCACTGTTATATTTTCTTTCCTAACCCATCCTGACAAAGACAGGCAATCTTGATAATGATTAAATAGTTTAGTACTTGAGTTTATAGCTTTTTGCAAAAGCCCAGGAACTTGTAACTCCTCATACTTTCACTTCTCAAACTATTCATCTGCAAAGATATACAATTTTCCTTTAACTAAATTTTATAGGGAACAGTCAGCCCTCTACAGAGAGTGACCTGTGTGCTTTGACTGCAAGCACACCATATTATGGCCTTTAGGTCTGACAAAAAATTTGGAGGCACTGAAAAGTAATCATGAAACCTTCTGCAAAAGCTTTCTGCTGATCTATTTTGAAAGAGGATGTGACAATGGAAAACTCACTTTGGGGGCCTGAATGCTTCTCCAACCTGTCGCCAAAGCTTGCACGATGTTACCTGGATAATAAGGAGAAAGGGGAGGTCCACTGCTTTTACACTTAGAAAGAAAAAGTAACTCAAGATAGCATAGAACCAAAGAGACCTATACTTATATAAGCTCACATTTTAGTACATCCATATATTAGATTATTTCCAAACTGAAACAAGTAAACCTTGTGAATTTTGAAATGTCCAAAGTTCATAGTCCAAAAGGGTCTACAATATTCTCAAATGACCCGCAGTTAGGTCGGTTAAACCACCATATTGCCATACCGGTACGCAGGCATATATAGCACTTGGGAAGTATGTCTCAGTGCGAATTTGACTACAAAAGAACAACTAGGCCAAGTTCTGTAGTCCTGTTTACTTCATGGATAAATCAGAGACCGAAAGGGGCATTGACTCGTCGACATTGCATCAAAATCTAAGGCCACAAAGGTCCATAAATAATTTTCCTTCATGGTTGCAATGGAACTAAATAAAACAAGAAGTAGAATATATAACGAAAAAGATTCGAAGTAGAAACATACCTGATCATAGCCACCCAATCTAGTTACTTGCCTCCACAACCTGGCCACGTTACAGAGTCACAAGATTGCTTGTAATTACAGAAGAAACAGCAGAAAGGGAGTGTAGGGTGGGGGGGAGGGGGGACTTACTTGAGGCAATTCAACCCTTCACCATAGAACTTTGGTGGCTTAAATTCTAGATTATGCTCAATGTGGAACTTCTCCAACTCCTTCATAAACTCTGCTTGTTCTTCCTCCGACCCAGAACCCTCACCCTCCAAGAATGGATCAAAAGCTACAGACTGGTTAGAACCCTCTGCATTAGCAGTGTTTTCATCTCCTTCCCCTTTGATTTCTTGTTTCACCAGCAAACAGTTATCTTCTTTATCTGGCACCACACGGACTGCTTCTTTATCTTCAGATTGTGCGTTAACAAGATCGTTTCCCCTGTCAGTCCTGGCGTCGGAAGTAGGATCATTCTGATACGGGGATTCGCTTTGTCCAGCATAATCCGGCTTTTGAAAAGCTTCAGTTGACAAGCTAGGGTTTTGGTCAACCAAGGGGTTTTCAATCAAAGCTGAAAGGTCCTCGTCTTCTTCAGCCTCCTCTTCTATTTGGTCGCCCTCGGAATGCTCCAGCATTTCTTGACCCGGATGGCCTCCGTCCTTCGCCTCACTCATCTTGCTCGACGAACCCTTCCGAGCAATCGAGTTGCAACCAAGAGCGTATCTCTGTACGCAATAACAGCCAAGAAGCTCGTCAACTAAAATCCTAGCTCTTCGCTCGGCGTACCACTATCTTTCCGTCGATTTGAGAACCTAGCAAGCTCTCGGAAGAGAAGCGATTCAAGAAACAAACCTTGCGCACTAGCAACTCGGAGAAGCAAAATATATCAAGAATCCAAATTCATGGTTCGAAACTAGCTAATAGCTGCAGAAACCCTAGGTTTCGGAACAGAAAAGAGGAGAACGAACTTAGCTTTCTCAAGGAAGCGAGTAGTGGAGAAGCATCGATGTCTAGGCTTTGATCCAAAGAGGTAGAACTCGGTTGTGCGTCAACCTCCTGATTAGGGTTTTTACTCCGGAAAGAGTGAGGAGGAGGAGGAGAAAACGACGAAGGAAGAGAGGAGGAGATAGGGATAGAGAGAAAGAGAAAGAGATAGAGAGAAGGGCGCCTCTGATAAAGAAGCGGAAACGCTTATTAATTGTGAGGATATATAGAACCACTGTTGAGTGGGTGACGAGTGGGGTCCAAATGGGCCCGCGTGTCGATGTCGGAACCGTGATACGCAGGCGTTACACGCAGAGCACCGACTCGAACGAAGAAGACGCCTAAAATCCGACCCGCCAACTATTTTGGCGACGCCCGAGTCCAACTCGATCGAATGCTGGGCCATGGCACTCATACTGGACTTAGCCCACATCCGATCTTCGTGTCTTTGGTGGGCCGCCACTCTATCGATTCGATTTCAAATGCGTAAACATACTTTAAAATCTGCTAATTAAGATCACTATCTTTTCATTACTTGTTACCTCGGATGCTCTCTATATTATGAGTTCGAGATTCATGTGCAATTCCCAAAAAAATATAAATATATATATATGGTAAAAAATTTTGTGGAAACAAAAGCAAAAGCAAAGCAAAACAAAACAAAACAATAACTCGGCTTTGTTTTCAACGTACAAGTTTAGTACCAATCAAGCCAACTTCAGTGAAGTGTGAACCTACTAACTAACACTCGTGATACTAGAAAAAATGATAATTAGAACCTCTGTTGAAATGAGCTATTTGTGGCCGTAAATCAAACCGTTAATGATTTTATATTCTTGTTTACGTAGCATAAAATTTTATATATAAAAAATAAATAAATAAAATCTCTAGCCAAGTAGCATGTACTTTTCCATTCTATAGAAGCTCTTAACAAAATCTTTCTGAAAAATAAGTTACAGTTAATTACTTTTTCAAGTAAAATTGTTTCTAGTTCCCCACATAAAAATCTTGCTCGGTAGTTTGGCGCTTATAATATAGTTCATCAATTTCTATTCCATTGAATATTCATTATTTTTTTTGTTTTTTATTTTTTTTTAAAAAATCACCATATGATTTGGATAATACTCAATCTAATCTACATAATCCAGGAAACGTAGTCACCACGATTTGAGAAGATCAAAATCCATAAGCAATGGCAAGTATGATGGGAGGGATTAATTGCACATGGGATCATACCTTGGAGTTTGGACACACCAATTTGTACACGAATCATATCATTTCCCCCCAGTTTGACATGCACAAGTATGTACTCTCTTCGGCCTATTTCTAAACAAAAAAACAAAAAGGTTTGGCAGGTGCCACGCAAGCCGAGGATCTAAGAGAGAGAAAAAAAAAAAAAAAAAAAAAAAAAACTTAAGTAATTTTCTTTATTTTGATTATGGTGGTTTATAAATTAAGACTTTAAAGGTGTAGAAGAAATTGGTGTCTTAATATTTTGACTAAATATATTATGTAAATATATTTTAATTACTTAAATAAAAAAGGTCGACGGTACTTTTCATTCTATTTTCGATCAACTATTACTGTTTATAGCCTTATATTAGTAACTTAGTTAAAAAAAATCTTATATTCTAAAAAATAATAATAATAACTCGAAGCTATATATACTATTCATTTTTTCTCAATTTATAATTATCATTAATTTGTTTTCAAACAAAATTTAATATACTATTCACTTTATTCATTTATTTAGAATATGAATTTAAATAAAAATATAAAATAACTAAAATTTGAGTTTGAAATTTTGAATATTCATAATTAAATTTATTCGCCAGGAGTAGTTGGTAATTATCTCATCATATTTGTGCATATCTTTTTCGGTTGACTAATTTCTGTTGAAGCAACGAGTCAGAGTCATTAATTGGATGTCGCGACATTTCTGGGAGGGCCCCACTTTTCCTTCCTCGACAAAGGGAGAAAATAAATAAAATAAAATTAAAAAAAAAGAAAAAAAAAAAGAAAAAAAAAGAAGAGAATCAGAATGAGACTTGTTTTCTCATGTTCACACGCAAAGCTTAATAACCGTGCTACGCGTATAATTAGTTTGTAGATATAACAATTACACTATATGGTTAGGGTTTATATATCAGTTTTATTAATTTTATTTTTTAAAATATTTGAAAATAAAATGTGAAATATGCTCTCCAATTGAGATACAAATTTAATATTTTTTAAAGCATAAATAGGACTATTTCAACTCCCATATTATAAAAATATATATAGATTTTTTTTTTTACACAAAAATTATAAAAAAAATATAATGTTATAGATAAAAGCGCAATCCAAACCGAAACTATTAATTTTTGTACGAGAGACATGTGAGATTTGTCTTTTCATAATTTATATACAAATAAAAGGGCAGGAGGAGCAGATACGATTGTCGATCGGACGATCGATGAGATCCAAGTCCAACGGAGTGATAGCGAAATGGACTATTGCTGGGAAGAGAGAGAGACGCACAAGAGGAAGGTAGAGAGAAAGGGGAGAGAGGGCTTGAGTAGAAAGAGAGAGGCGCATAGAAAAGAGAGACAAAAAGAGGCATCCAAGTAGAGAGGGAAGAGAGTGATGCTTCAAGAGATGCAGAAAGAGGCCTAGGGTAGAGAGAGAGGGGCTTCGAAAAGAATAAAGAGAGAGAAGAGAGAGAGAAGCTTTAGGAATGGAGAATGAGAAGTATCGGAAAGATAGGCCCACTTGGAAGGAGAGAGAGATAGCGCTACATTGGCAGAAGAAGGTTAGAGAGAGAGAACGACATCGATAAGAATAAAAAGAGACTATCAAATAGAAAGATAGAGAGGCTTCAAGAAAGGAGAATGAGAGACATCAAAGAGAGAACCACTTGAAAGAGACAATGCCACGTCAGCAAAGAGAGAACTATTTGGATAGAAATAGACAATGCCACATCAGCACAGAGAGAGAGAGAGAGATCTGGGGCTTTGAGAAAAAAACAGCACACATGAGAAAATAGTGAGACACGGCATAATAAGGGCACGCCACATGGCATGTAGAAAGTGTCGATTAATATATTACTAGTATAGTTACCCGCGCGATGCGGCGGGTAAATATTATCAAAATATTTTTTTATCAGAAAAAAAAAAAAATTAATCATTCTCAACCCTAACATAAGAATTTATCAGCAACAATCAGAATAGAATATTTATTCACTCAGGATTAAAATCTAAGACATATATAGAAATGTAATGAAGTTTAGAGAGAGAATGAGAGAGAGCTCACGTTCAATGAGCTACGGTGACGGCGACAACGGTGGCGGAGGAGGAGAAGGAGGAGTAGGCGGAGAAGTGGAGGATTCTTATCGGCGATGGCGGTCGCGGTGGCAGTGGCGGCGATAGGTAGGAGTTGATCATGAGCGATGCCCCCCGTGCGGCTAAAGAAGGCGAGGATCGGGTCTAGATTTTCGGTGAGGTCGGGGGTAGAAGATTTTCAAAAACGGAGAGTTGGATTGGACGAAGGTGGCCATGAAGTGGACGATGGAAATTTTGATCTTGGAGAAGGAGGAGGAAGAGGAGGGCAAGGAGATTTGGAGGTTCTCCACGACGGGAAGGAGGAGGCAAGGATCGAGGGTGGAGGGGTCGAGGGAGAGAGCATTGTTGTCAACGGGTATAGTGAAGAGGGAGGTGATGGCTTAGAGAAAAAGAGGGAGAGAAGACGAATAATAATAAAAAGAACTCAAAAAGGGGGAGATATAATTAATTCATTGAAAGTAGGGAGTGAGAAGAGTTGGAGGTTGGGAATGGAAAGAATTTATAATTAATTCATTGAGAGTTAGAAATAAGAAAAGTTGGGGGTTAGAAATGTGAATAGTCTATCATTAATTCATTGAGAATTGAAAAAGAGAAGAGTGAAAGAAAATTGTGACACGTGACAAAAAAATAGAAAAAATCATATATAGGTATAGATATTATATAGAAGATAAATAATTTTTATAATAATATAAGAATTATTTAATATTTGTATACATTTATTTGTTTTTGCAGGTGGAGTACATTATTGTACTATTTGTGTTTAATCTATTTAGGCTGGCCTGGAGCCTATCATAGTAGCGGATTAAACAAAATACATTACCTGATATAATTATTTAATTAAATTTGCTATGTACTTTAGTCGTAATTTAAAAAAAAAAAATCAAATTAGCATATAATATATCATCCCAAACATGTGAATCGTGCGTTGTAATATTTAAATGTATAATAAATAAACTAGTCGCACTTTAATTTTGTGCATTAATAAAACTATGCGGAATGGACAAGCTACTGTTATTTAAAAACAAAACTTTTTTGCATATATAGTCAAAGAAAAAAATTCTAAGTGTACATTCTCGGATGAGTGTATATCTTATATTTTTATTCATTCAAGGGTGAGGAAGTGATGGATGGAGAAGTCCTCACCTTAAATGAGTGGGGGTGTAAGATGTACACTTATCCAAGAATGTACAGGTAGCATTGCTTGGTAATTTTTTTTTATAGATATTTAACGGTTGGCTCAAAAGAGAAATGAATCACATACAAATTAAAATTATAAAATTTAAATTTTATTTAGATTTAAATTTTTTGTTCAAATTTATAATCTATATTTGAATCTAAATTTAAACTTAAAATTTGAATTTATAATTTAAATTTAAGGTCAAAATCAAAAAATAAATTTAGAACTATTAAATTAAAATTTTTAAATTTAAATTTAAAATTTTGATTTAATCTAATAAATTTATATTTAGATTTAAATAATTATTAGTGAGATTTTTTTTTTTAATAGTTCGGAATCAAAGTTGACTCGTACAGTAAAAATGAGAACCACTTTTGAAAAAATTCAAATTTTTACTGATTAATAAATATCAAAATGATAATTTTTCAATCAAAACAATAACAATAAAAATAATTTATTTTAATTATTATTTTAAATTTTAAATTTTAAATACTTCAAACCAAATATATCGTTAGAATCATAATTAATTTCTCCTCGGTATAACAAAAATTAAATATAAATAAATATTTAATTTCATCTGAAAATCATACACTTTAGATCGCTCAGATTTTTCTTTAAAGCATTTTAATTTTACAGGCTAATTTGATTTTACAGATCATTCTAACAATCTTAATTATATTAACTTTTTATTTAAATATTGATGAGGTCAATTTACTCAGCGTGGTTTTACATAACCAAAAAAAAAAAAGAAAAAAAAAAAGAAAAAGAAAACACGTGAGCAATCCCCTAACTTAAACTTAAATAAAAAAGTACGTGGAAATGATATGAACTAAGGTATCGTTTGGTTCGGGAATTAGTGAGAATTAGTAGTATCAGATATAAGTATAAAGTACGGAACTAGAGTAAAAAAGCGTTTGGAATGATTTTAGGGATAAGAGATTTTGTGTTTGGTATGATAATGAGGAATAAGAGGAATAAAGAAGTTAAGTTGGATAAATTACTTTTTTACCCTCAAGATTTAATATGTGATAATTAATGAATTAAAACTTTTAAAAAATTAAGATAAAATCAAAATCATAATCAAATTATATTTTTTTAAAATAATATTTAATTTAATATTTTTTTTCTCAAATTAAATTTAAAATTTTAAATATAAAATTTCAATATTTAAATTTTAAAATTTAAAATTTTATAATATTAATTTTAAATTATAAATTTGTGATGATGAGTGTATTGGGAAGAAGAGAGAGAGGGGAGAGAGAGAGGGGTTTGTGATGATTAGAGTGTATTGGAAAGAGAGAAAGGAGGGGAGAAAGGGTAGTTTGGTAAAAAAAAAATTTATAAAATAATAGGTAAAAACTGTTGTTCCAGCTTATTCTGTTTGTACTGGAACTACTGTACCTAATAGTTCACCCTTTATTCAATAGTGTTTGGGTACAAAGGGGGATATCTCCTTTGTACCCAAACCAAACAAAGCCTAAAAACACTGATGTGATTGGCAATGTCACGCAAGTAATAGAGCCAGGATGGTGGGGCCTACGAAGTCGCACATGCATGGCCCGTCCCATTAGGAATTTTTTTGGCCGCACTAGAAAATTCATAAACCCATCAAATCAGAAAAAGAAAAACATTTTGAAAATGACCCCCTACATTTATTTTTGAATTTATTTAAAATTTTATATTTAATTAATTTTAAAAAATTTATCAAATTCAAATACGTAACTGAATAAGAAATTTCAAACAAGATGTCCATTCACTGGGACAAAAATAGCAGCTGCCTGCTCTAAATTTATTAATTATTAATCATTAATTAGTATATTTATTTGTTGACCATTTTAATTAGTATATTTTATTTGTTGACCATTTTTTTTATTAATCATTAATGTAGAGCACCTGCATGCTCTATATTTTATTAAAATAATGACCATTTTAATAACGATCATTCTAATTAGTTCTAGAAAATGATGTTTCAAAATTTTTTCTCATTTTTTATGTAAAAAATGGTAATTTGTTTTGAGACGTTTTGCCTACATAATGAAGTCTCAAAATTATTAACTTTACTTATTAAAAAAAATAATTATCTCAAGGTTTTTAGTTTATTTAGCAGCTGAAGCTAGATAAAAAATTTAAATTTTAATAAAAAAAAAATTTTAACGAATATAAAAAGTTATAACTATATGCTAAATATAAAATATATAAATATTATTTTCTAATATTTTAAAATTTTAAAATAAAAATAAAAGATTCTGATATATAAATAGGCTCTCTGATATATAATAAAAGATTCTGTGTAAGCTTTTGGAGTATTACATTTCACACTATACAATATACAGTTTTTTAACTCGTGCTTGTCTCTTTGTTTTTTGTGTTTTAATTTTTTATTTTATTTTTTGTATATATATATATATATATATATATATATATATATATATATATATATATATATAGAGAGAGAGAGAGAGAGAGAGAGAGAGAGAGAGAAAGAACGCTATGCTGGAGTGCTATTAATAGCACTAAGTTATTTATACTATTAAGCTTTTAATCCTTAGATTAAAAAATATGTGGTTGAGATGATAGTGGGCATTTTAGATTTAATGGGTGGTTGAAAAAATAGTAAAATTTAACGGAGTAAAATGATCAAAGATATTAATTTAATGATAGAAAACTTGATAGCACTAAATACTTGGTGCCATCGATAGCATAGTAGCCGAAATATATATATATATATATATATATATATATATATATATATATATATATATATATATATATATATATATATATATATAGTTTATATACTTTTAAAAATATAAGTCTAAATATACTTGTGATTTTTTTACTATTGAATTTGTATTGTCTATTGTATTTTTTTTTTTCAACCAACCATCTAGTAAACCCTAGGAGACCACTATCATCTTAACCACATATTTTTTAATCCAAAGGCTAAAAACTTAATAGCACTAATGACTTGATACTATATATATATATATATATATATATATATATATATATATATATATATATATATATATATATATATATATATATATATATATATATATATATAGTTGGGCTGGAATGCTATTAATAGCACCAATCCAACTTTGCCATCCATTTTGTAGCCATTGGATCGCATTGAGATCCGTGTAGCCTCTTTAATGAAAAAAAAAGAAAACAAAAAGTAAAAAAAAAAATAAAAAGTAAAAAATTTTTCTTTTTAATTAAAGGGCTTGCACGAATCTCAATGCAATCCAATGGCTATAAAATGAATGGCAAAGTTGGATTGATGCTATCAATAGCATTCCAGCCCAACTATATATATATATATATATATATATATATATATATATGAGCAATGCTACCTGTACACCCCGAAGGGGTGTACATCATACACCTCCACCATTTTAATGGTGGCGATACTTTTTACGGGTCACATCAAGTGACTCATCATCACACCCCCACCCTTAGATGGGTGGGGTGTATGATGTACACCCCGAAAGGGGTGTACACATAGCATTTTCCTATATATATATATATATATATATATATATATATATATATATATATATATATATATATATGAGCAATGCTACCTCTACACCCATTTTTGGGTGTAGAGGGTACACCCCACCCATCCAAGGGTGGGGATCTTTCCACCCATCACTTTAAGTGATGGGTGGAATTTACCCCACCCTAGGATGGGTGGGGTGTATGATGTACATCCATTTTTTGGTGTACATCAAGCATTTTCCTATATATATATATATATATATATATATATATATGGAAAATGCTATGTGTACACCCCTTTCGGGGTGTACATCATACACCCCACCCATCTAAGGGTGGGGGTGTGATGATGGGTCACTCGATGTGACCCGTAAAAAATATCGGCACCATTAAAATGGTGGAGGTGTATGATGTACACCCCTTCGGGGTGTACATGTAGCATTGCTCTATATATATATATATATATATATATATATATATATATATATATATATATATATATATATATATGAGAGAGAGAGAGAGAAATAAAGGAAAAAACAGCAACAACTCGGCTCGCGACTCGCGCATGCTGCTTTTCGTGAAGTGCTTCGATTGTAACGGAACAAGTCTCCTCCTGATATATAAAACGGAGCGGCGAGACTCGAAAATGTTTCCTGCGCTGGAGCTGTGGTATAAATAAAACAAAACACACTACAGATCGTGTTGGTGGTGGTGGTGGTGGTGATGATGCAGATGCAGATGCAGATGCAGATGCAGTGAAGTTTGCGCGGCCGGGAAGGGGAAATTGGTAATCGCTCGTCTTCTTTTTCTTCTCCATTTATTACCGTGCGTTTAATTGTATAGTATTTTTGGATTTTGTTAGATCATAAAAACTCATGACATTTTTTTTTTTTTTTACCCTAAGTGTAGTTTGATGCTTTAACTTCCATTTGACACATACGAAATTAAAAGAAAAGAAAAAAATCCCACTAACTTGTTTTTCATTATTGTTCGGATCGTATGTTTTGATCCGGCGGAGAAGATTTAATTTTTTTGTGAGTTTTTTAACCAAATTCAGTTTTTTTTTTTCTTTAGTGTACTTTTTATACGAAATTAATCTGTGTAACAAAAAGTTACTATATTTCTTCAGAAGTAGATGTACAATGTACATTCCACCTATTCTGAAATATTTTTTTTTTACTGATTATTTTAACATGATCAATAAAATTCATTCCACCTTATAATGGACGAGTTATATATCATACACCTACTTTTAGGTGTATCAAAAATATTTTCCGTGGAGAAATCCCAATTGAATTGTTTATTGCTGGTGTGCAGGAGATGCATACTTGTTTATTTTTCTGAGGTTGGAATGGTAGGTGCGTCGCATGTACAGTTCACCTCGTGCCCAGTTTTCTGACTCAACAATCTCAATCAGTGGCCCGAGTACAATACCCACATTAATGTCACCTTCTTTGTGCTTTGCATGCATTGAAAACGCATTTGTTTTTCATGAATTGTAGATAATTTCTTATTTGTCCTGCAGTTCAGCTGACTAGTTGATAGAACTTTTTTTCCTACTCTTGCCTGCTTGAGTTAACTTTCATGTGTTATTTAATCACTTCTCGAATCATAGTAATATAACGGTAAATTTGATATAGAATATTTAAAATATTTGAAAATTAAATTTTACGATTTTTCGATTTCATTTATCTAGTAATCGAAATGACTCAAAATAAACGGCTGAAAATAAAAATCTTACAAAATATGATGACATCATACTAAGATTTTAGATCAAAGACATTGATCTTGTTATATATATTATAAAGAATCTTCTATCTAAATTTTACGTAGTTTGAATATTTCTACACTGTTAAATTTGTAAATGGCACACCACAACCATTAAAATTATTGATTTTGAGCCACTTTGATTATTAGACAAATGATATTGAAAATTCACGAAATTTAATTTTTAGGCATTTTAAATACTCTAGATCAAGTTTACCAAAATTGACCGTCTAATCGAAAATCTCAACATCGAAAACAACTTGAAAGCACGGACCTCCGTGCTTTTAAAAGCGCAGAAGCCTAACTCTAAATATATATACATATATATATTTTATCTCATGTTGCTATTTCCTTATATGGATTGTGTATTCCGACAAAGAGATATATATGCATTTATTAAGAAACATGAGTTGATCGATTGATAGGTATCCAGATGGTGACAGCGAAAGATAAAGCTGATTAAAATTTCAGAACCAGTTCTATCACGGGCCTTTCATTGTGTAATCTTTTTATGTCTGTACTGTCCCGCTATTTTGCATGTTGTGATAAACTACTTACTGTTGTTTATTTATCTGCAGTACCGGTGCGTTGAAGGACTGATATATGAAAAAATCGATTGCACTGTTAAGGACCGGAGAGCTTTGTAATAAAGATACCGAAAATGGGCCTCTTAGACCTCTTCATCACTGCGACAATGCCGGTTCTGAATGTTCTTTTGGTGACTGGTGTCGGATCATTCCTTGCGGTGGATTATATTGGTATTCTGGTCACAGATGCGAGGAAGCATCTGAATAATGTGAGTGTCCGATATGTTAGTAGATTCGACATCAATTGAAATTGCATTGTGCCCAGTGCAAACTGTTTTCTCATCACAAATTGGCCTTGATTGCCTGACTAACATCATTTTGCCCCTAGTTGCAGTGATCCATGCATTTTAATCTGAAATCCTTCAGCACCGCCTGTTGAAATTGACTTGCGCATAAATGTGTTTCATTTCCCATTTGGTTTAGTTGGCATCATATTCTTTCAGTCTGATATACTCCACTTGTTTCGTTACAGATTGTGTTCTATGTATTCAATCCGGCACTCGTAGCAACAAACTTATCTCAAACAATCACTATGGACAGCATGATTTTGTTGTGAGTTTCAAACTACACTTTTTCAAATTTATAAGGTTACTTTTCTTCTGGTGGAAGCGACTGATGCTGCTTATATATATATGTGCCTGCAACTTACAGTGGATATGCTTTGTATTTATCTGCGTATAGTTCATTTTTTTAATTACTTATTGACTTATGGTATGTATGGCCATGTCCTGTAGTTAAATGCCCTTTTTTTTTTTTCCCTCAACATATAGACATTCGTCCGGAAATTTTGTAGATGAACATACATAATTTAGTATTTTTTTTTAAAAAAAATGGAAACAATTTCTATTATGTTTTCAACTGTTAGACACAGAGTGATTCGCTGCGCAATAATTTCTACTTTAGATATTGGGAGAAACGAGAAAGAAGATAGTAACTACCGTTCCAACTTTCCGAATTGCAGGTGGTTTATGCCGATAAATATCCTTCTGACCTTCATTTTTGGTTTACTATTCGGATGGGTTGTGATACAGCTAACCAGACCTCCTACACAGTTGAGAGCCCTTATTTTGGGCAGTTGTGCAGCAGGTAAATCACGAAGCTACAATCCACTTTTCTTTATAATGTTGCCATATCTTCATAAGAGAGACGCTTGATGTTTTTAATCTCGCGAGCACTTAATTCGTCGATTGTCATGATTATTACTAGATTAAAATGCGACAATTTATAAACTTTCTCAACAGGTAATTTAGGCAATATGCTTCTCATCATCATCCCTGCTATTTGTAAAGAAAAAGGCAGCCCGTTTGGAGCACCTGCTGCTTGTCATACTTATGGACTAGCATATGCTTCTTTATCTATGGCTGTGAGTCTTTTCTGTCTGAATATCTTCCATTAGTTGGCAAAATTTTACCAAGTATTTCATACACTTTTGCCTTGTGATAGATTCCTTGCAATTCCCATTTACGTTGGAAAGAGGCTAGAATCTATCTAAGTAATAACTGGTTCTGTTTCCCCTCGTATTGCTGCAGATTGGTGCAGTCTTTTTGTGGTCGGTTGTTTATAACATAATGCGCTTATCGTCAAATACCACATGCGGGATGATAAATACCAATGGCCACGCTCAAACAGCACAGTTTCCTGAAGAAACCGATAAGTTGATCTCAAGCACCTGGACAGCTGAAACAATTCCAACCAACAAATGCTTGGCAACCGGTGAATATGCTGACGATTGTATCCTCCCTATCTATGATGGCAGTGAATCTTCCACTAGAGCAAAGGTTGCTTTATGTCATTGCACTTTAATTGCCAAATTTATCGATAGAACACCATAAAATCAGTTCTAGTTCTTTTAGTTATATCAGCTAGAGCATTTACTTGAGATTATATATATTCCTTTTTATCTGTGTCATTATAGTAGATTTACAGAGGCTTTTTTTTTTTTTTTTTTTTTCCTCTGAATTTGATTACTTGTGATGTTTTTTGCAGGTTCCTATTTCAGTAAAAGCAAGAAAATTTGTGTCAAGTGTTTCCCAAGTAATTGATTTGAAGAAATTGTTTGCACCTTCGACTATTGGCGTGGTACGCTATTCCTTTTTTTTTTTTATAATGCCACCACAGATATGCTAGTGTTATTGATAAATTTTGCATTTAAATATAGCCCGCGAGTTTTGTTTTTTAGACCTGTTGATGATACTCGTGATGCAGTTCACCTTTGTACGAGTTTTATGAGATCCATTATTTGTAATCTGGGAAAAGCTTATGATTAAATTTCTTTCTTCACTGTGTAGATTGTTGGGTTCATCATAGGAGTAATACCTCAACTTAGAAAAGCAATGATTGGAGAAAGTGCTCCTCTTCGTGTTATCCAGGATTCGGCGGCTATATTGGGGTAATTAATGCCTTTGCTTTGTTCGAATCACTGTGTGCTATTTAAAAGCTTTCACCAAAAAAAAGAAAAAGAAGAAGAAGAAGAAAAACACACACACACGAAATGTACTGTTGAAAGTAGAAAATGCTGGTGTTTCTAGTTTTGTTTTGTATTGCCTTAAAGATATTGTTTCTCTACTCGTTGCCACTGCATTTAGGTTCTTCTTTGTATTTACTTTTCATTGTTTTGGCTTTTGAGGGATTAACAACTTGTCTGTTTTCTCCTTTTTAGTGATGGAGCAATTCCGACCGTCACTCTAATAATGGGAGGGAACCTCATAAATGGTAGTAATTCCATCTCTTAATTTCTTGTAGATGATCTAAATAAGCACTTATTCATGTTTGTTGCTTAACAGCAAACATGTGACTTTTTAAATTGTACGCATGCCACCACATTCCAGGTTTGCGAGGATCAAGCGTGAAACCCTCGATCATCTTTGGAATTATAGTTGTTCGTTATATTTTGTTACCGCTAGTGGGCATAGTCATCGTTAAAGGGGCGGTTCAACTGGGTCTGGTGCATTCAGATCCTTTATACCAGTTCATTCTTCTGCTCCAGTATGCAGTTCCACCCGCAATGAATATAGGTAAAAAAAGGACGATAATATATGCCTTCAACAAACATTTGCTAAGATTCAACATTAATGCATGCTGCTACTTCGACCTGTGTCTTTTTTTGTTTTTTGTTTTTTTTTGAAATCTCTTATTCATGAAATTGTCAATCGGCAGGCACCATAACACAATTGTTTGGCTCTGGGGAGAGCGAATGCTCAGTTATCCTTCTTTGGACATATTCTCTGGCTTCAGTTTCGCTCACGATATGGTCGACATTTTTCATGTGGTGGGTGTCATCGTAGTTGTTGAGTCTGGTACCGGCAACTCTTTTGTTGAAGATTTGCATTTCGAACAGCAGCGACGAAATGGGGCGCAGAATATCAATCTGGTTTATAGAGGCCGGAAGAAACAAACCCGTCGGAGTGCTTTTATTCCTCGGAGACTTTTTTTTTCTCTCTTTTAGCTGCAGTCTGAATGAATACTATCTTTGTAAGGGCATCTGTATAAATACTGAATACTCACTTCTGTTGTCAATTTTTGCAAGTAAACCAAATTTGGAATAAATAAACAAATAGGATGCGATGTCTCTCTGGTAGGAAACTTCATGGTTTAGCAGATGAATTATTGAGCATAGATTGCCTCGTTAAAACTTCATGGTTTTTTTTTTTTTTTTTTTTTTTTTTTTAAAAAAAAAAAAGAAAGAAAAAAAAAGAGAGAAAGAAAACCTGCTATTTGTTTTATTTAATTTTCTTTTTACAAAAATATAAACTTGGCCCAATTTGGGATCTCAAGTACCAATCATCGTTAATTTTTTTGCCAGTTTGATGGCAATGGTCAAAATATTACTGGCATGGAGAAAATGTAGAGAGAGAGATCACCAAAAAAAAAAAAAAAAAAAAAAAATCAAAAGGGGTACAGAACTCAGATTGCTACATTCGTGAACAAGGCTGGAGGTCATAAACAATGGCAATTCTCTCCAAAATCGAAAAACATAAAATCAAAAGAGATCAAATAATATTTAATGAGCCACAGTTGCAACGGATTCGGGTTGTGGGTCTGGTTCCTTGTTCAGTGCGTCCCAGTCAATCTCCTTTAATATTTTGAGTCTCTCATCCAAAGGCACAAAACCTGATTGTGGATTAACTACTCCGCAGAGACCGGCTTTATATATCAGGACAATACTGCCCCCTATATCTGGGCCGTGAAGCTTCCCCGTCAGTAATACTCGAAGAGGCATAAATAAAGATTTTCCCTGCTAAGTAACCCCCCCCCCAAAAAAGGGTCAAAATGTTAGGTATAGCATTTAAAATCCAAGTTAATCACAAATGCGACTATAGCGGCATTCTTTTCTTATTTTGTTGTCTTTTAAACATTGGATGCATCAGGATTACTAATAGGTATTCCTATTATTATTATTACTATGCAGTATGCACACACACATGCATGTGGGTTTCTAGGTGCATGTCGATATATAAAGCTAAAGATCAGCCAGACAGCTATCTCAGAGTATGCACCAGAAAGATTTATGTAGCCTATAACCATTCCTCTCAGTACATTTGCATAATGGAAAAGGGAAGGAAAAGGGAAGAAGGTAAGATATACTAAGTAACAATTTAAAACTTTCTTTAACAAGCTAGAAGAGAGTATTTTGTCGTGCTTCTAAAAGTTACCTTCCGATTGAGTAACTTGCCAAAGCTCTTCACCCATTTTTTCCAACCAATGTGCCCTTCCTCCAGTGCTTCACGAAGCTCTCCACTATCGTAAGCAGAAATCAAACTTGCCGCTACCTCGGAAAGCTTATCTTGCACAATGGGTTTACCTTCTTCACTGTAGATTGTACAAAATATCAAACCTGAGTAGTAGTAAATCAAACTTAATTTGCCTAAAGAAAATCTCAGTAAAATTAAAAATCAATCATTTGAGACGGTTTAGCTATGATGCCAGTCTTATTTTAAGTGAAACTGGTGTGTTCGTGAATCAAGCAAAAACAAGCTTGCGTCAAGGTGAGAAAAGGCAACACTTTAAGTTGTATATAAAGCATACGCTCAGAGAATGAGAGAACTACATTCTATATGCATCAAAGTGCCACACACCTGCTTAAAGTAGAGAGGGCTGGATAAGATAGCAAATTAGATAAGGCTGTATCAGCATCTGTTATCAAGTCGATCCCGTCCTTCAACAGTTCGGTTGCATCCTGCACTTATTGTGTTACAAGAGTTAGATTTCCATCTAAGGATTTTCAATTTCGGATTCAATTTTTCTGGAAGAAGTATGTAGTAAGTTAAGGAAATACTTGTCAAGAGTACATACAATATGGGAACTACTAATAAATGTATGATCTTGCAGTGGCATAGCACCATTTCGTTGTGGCTAACCAAGAGATTGAAAATTATACGTTTGTGGGGCATATATATTTGTATTTGTTACTACCATCAGTGCAATTCTTTTTTCTATGAGGCATACATATAGCCTACCGTCTTAGTCCACCTCAAAATATGGGATCTGCTTACTATAGTATAAATGAAAATTTGAGGTGAGGTTGTATCTACTATTTCTCTCTTTGATCAATGTGTGCTCAAAATGATAAACCCGGGACATCTAAAATCTCACTTATCATTATCTAGGTTATAGGCCATGATAATTCCTCTGCTAACAGTTGATGACTTGCACCGTTGTATGCAAATCTGTGCTACGCAAATAAATAAATATTGTGCAAGTATGAGAACGAGGCGAGAGATAAACATAAATTAACAAACATCGATTAATAAATTAAACAATAGACGCACTATGAGGAGTCAAAACAAATAAGAAGAAAAATTCCAGGTCTGCTATGTATACGTGAAAAACCTTGACAAAACTGCCTTCAGCTTCGAGGAGAATGCTAGTGCGCTTCCACTGATCTCCGAAAATCTTGATCAGTTCATCTAAAGGAAGGGATCTTAAATGTTGCCCATTCATCCATCTAATCACAAAAACGAAAAATGTCACCGAACCAGCAAATAAATACTTCATAACTTAAGATCAATGCATCGAAAGCTCAAACCAGCCTGTTCCCATTCTTTTTCTCGAGTGTTCACCTTAGCTTTGTAGAATCAAAGATCGCACCACTTTTATTGACACGGTCTATCGAGAATTTTTCAACTGTCAATAGAAAGAGCACAGCTCAGTAAATATTGATTTACAATGAAAAGAAAACCACATATTTTAACTTTTGCAGCACTAGAAAACTAACCAAGCTGATCAATGGTGAAGAATTCATTTTCTGTACCGTCACCCCAACCCAAAAGAGCTAAATAGTTTACCATTGCTTGAGGCAGGTATCCCATCTCTCTGAACTGCCAGAGAAAAAGGAGTGCATGCATACGAGTATCAGATACAGGATTTTAAGGTTTTTCCGTAATTAGATAAAGGATTTTGTAAGTGTTACCAGAGAATAACTACCTGCCCTACTGAAGTTGCACCATGGCGTTTTGATAGTTTACTTCTATCTGGAGCAAGAATTAAGGAAACGTGCGCAAAGGAAGGCATCGGAAATCCAAGTGCCTGCAGGAAAATATTGACGATGATGCCAATTTACCATCTTTACAAGAAAGCCAGCATAAATATTTACAAAAGGAGAAACAAAAGAGACAAATAAAAAAGAAAAAGAAAAAGAACTGACATTGTAAATAAGTGCTTGTCGCAAGGTGTTTGGCAAATGCTCCTCTGCTCTGTACAAGAAAGGGACAAAAAGAAGACCACACGTCAGCCATTCTATGTGAAAACTCAAAATAGTTTGACCTAATCATAGGAGATACTTCAGTTATGTGAGTATACCACCTAATAACATGGGATATCCGCATTGTAGCATCATCAACAGTGACACAGAAATTGTACACAGGTTGACCGTTGCTTCTCATGATGACAAAATCACCAAGTGTGTCTAAGCTCCAACTGACCTTCATAGAACCATCAGACCAATAAGAAAATTTATATGAATACAACTATAAACATGACAAGAGCCATAAGCTTGTAAGTTGAATAAGTAATAAGAGAATGTACTTCTCCACGAATAAGGTCACTGATTTTCATCTTCCCTTCTTTGGGCACGCGAAAGCGGTAAGTATATGGTGTTCCTTTCACCAACTTCTCCTCTATTTCATTTTCTGAAGCAGTGGCCCACTTTCCTGTATACACTGGAGGCAGCTGCAGCCGCTTTGCAGTTTCCTTCATTTGTTCAAGTTCCTGGAGAAAATAATAGTTTTTAAGGAGAATGAAGCATCATCAACTAAGAAGTCAAAACTATAAAACCTTGAAAAAAAAACAAATTTCGCCTTTGGGCTCACTAACAATCTTTGGTATTTCATAAAGCATGTGGAAGGCCCTTTAATCCAAAAGGACTTTTATGTTTCAATTAATTAGATGCTTCTACAAATGATTTAGGCGCATCCATCTTTAATAAATAAAAAAAAAAAACAAAAGAAGCATCTCCATAGGAATGAAATTAATTCATCAAGCAATGCACAGAGACTTGTATAAAAATTATAATCTACAATCTTCGTAGGCCGCTTAAAGGACAAGTTTATATTGCATAATGGCTGCATTTACGCAACCAATTTACCATACGGAGCTTTGCGTGTGCAGCTAATTTTTACGATGCTATACCGAGCAAACGTGTCAACTACGGAATCATATACCAAATTACCTCATTAGAGCAAAAACAACGGTAAACAGCACCGGAATCCAACAGCTTCGCAGCATATTGTTTGTAAAGGGAATTCCGTTCTGACTGCCGATAAGGACCGTAATCTCCACTGACACCTGGACCTAAAAAATCATCACACGATACTTTTCATCTTCGAATGCATGCAGCATAACACAAGTTTGCTTTCCAATTTCTAGTTAATAATAATAATAATAAACGCCTTTGACTTTAAAGGATACAACAGCGCAATCTTATCTTTAAAAGGTTCAGCAATGAGACAGAGCAAATCACCTTCATCCCAATCAAGACCGAGCCAAGAGAGATCATTCAACATTGCTTCCTCCGACTTCTTAGTAGACCTCTCCAGATCGGTGTCTTCAATTCGAAGTATAAATCTTCCGCCCTTGGACCTATAAGTAAAAAATTTTCATATACGAAAAATAAAAAAAGAAGAAGCTAATTTGACTGAAATTATAAATGAGGAACAGGCCCTTCCCATGAGGCAAGAAAAAATTGCAATTTGCAAACACATAAAGGAATGTGAAGAGAGGCAGCTATATTAGATGCAAGCTAGTTACTTACAGGAAATCAACTCGCCATCTCCAATTTTAGCAATCAACCTTTACTTTCTCACTCGTATTATACACAAAAAGGGGCACATGCCGATGCCCCTTCCTATCTTTGGAATATATAGAAATTATTGCACGGATTAACAAATTCGCATAGACGATTCGTTCGTAGGGAGCAGTGAATCCACGTAGAGTGAAAAGCCAAAGACGAACCTAGCGAAGAGGTAGTTGAAGAGCGCCGTCCTAGCACCGCCGACGTGGAGGTTCCCCGTGGGCGACGGGGCGAAGCGGACGCGGACCTCGCCCTGCGCCGGAGCGGCAGCGGAAGAGGCCGAGACGGAGAGGCTCCTCCGCCGCCGACGGGCGAGGTAGGGCTTCGAAGCGAGCGGCGATCGGAGAAGAAGAGGTGCGAAATCGGGAGAAACCCTAATTCGGAGCCATGGCGATCCCACGAGAACCGCCATTTTGACCGTGGAAGAAGAAGAGCAGCAGCAGCTCGTCTAGTCGTCTTATTAACGCTTGGGGAGAATATCGGAGGATGTATAGGCGATGATAGAGTCAAGGGGTGGCAACTGAACCACGCGTTTCGACCTCACTCGCGTTAATAAGCTCGCGCGGTGCTCAACTCGATTAAATCCGGTTCCGAAATTAAACAGAACCATATAAATTTTACGACGTGTTTTATTCATGATTAAAATTCACATGAAAAATTAAATAATAAATTATTCAAAAATATTTAGTCTCAAATTATAAGATATATAATTATTATAATTACTAATATAATAATAATTAATATATTATATTATTTTTTTATAAATATACGGTAATATTTTATCAACAAAATTATTATAATTTAATGACCCAAATGTCATTCGTCACATAGTTTAAAACGAATGTGGAGAATAAAAATGTTATTTTAATAACTACCACTTTCTATTCTTCTTATTTATTATTATTAAACTAAACATATGAAACTAATTTAATATCCAACTAAACATCAGTTTGGTACTTCATATAACTTAGTTCTTAAACAGCTAGTTTCTTTCTTATTCCCTATTATCAAATTTACTGTAGTAGACCTTTATTAACCTTTCCGAGGCCCTCATTTATGTCCCTGAAGTTGCCATTAATTTTACTATTCACATTCATGTCACTTTGCTGCAGCATTCTGAAGACTTGAGAGTGAGCGCTTTATTAATTCAAGCGTTTGCAACTTTTTAATGAAGTTTCTTAAGCAAAAGGTGTGCAGTTTGAGGCTTGTGTAGAAAGCTAGTAGAGAATTTATCAAAACGTTACGGCTGTCTCCCTGTACTGTTCTTTTTATTTTTTGTAAATACTTTACAAAGTAATTGCAGCAAGATTTTGGCGTGAATACTTAGCGGTATGAAAGAGGAGCCGAAGAAAGAGCTGAATCACTCGTGAGGTTGACGTAATAACTAAACCGATAGATCAACCAACCATCCTAACGCAAGTGACAAAAAAATTGACGGTTGATATTTTAATCAGGAGTTCGAAATTTAGTTGTTTCATATTTTTAACTAAATTTATTTAAAAAATATTATAAATTTCTCTTGACTTTGATAATTTAAGCTGTTTTATAAAAACATTAGATCGCTTTTCATCCGAAGTAATCTACGGGCGAGTCCATTCTGATACGCTTGTTCTTGAGCCCGTACGAGTTGACTCCAACGTATCGCAATATCAACAACAAATTCAGCGTTAAGTAAGTATTACCTCAATCTAGTCCTCGTGGAGGAGGAAGATCGCAGATACTTGAAGCAGCAAGAAATTTCAATGTGCCGCCTTCTACAAACTTGCTGAACTTGGGGTTTTGCCCGAAAGTGGCACGGGGGATTTGTCAAGCTTGTCGGCTTTGTCCCTCGTCACCCTGCAGCGCATCCCCCTAACCTACATTGGCTACGCCTTTTGCTCGCGTCTCTCTCTCTTCATGCTATGTTGATATTGAACGTCTTCTGCTTTTCTCTAGTTCTGTTTGGGGATCTTTAGTTTGCTCTTTTAATGAAGATCAAGAAGATTAACATCGTAATTGTACTTTTTTTTTTAAAAAAAAAAGTTGTTTTCATTCCGTTGAAAGCCTTCTTGTTGACTCCTCCGGGAACTGTGTACGTAATTTAAATTTGGTGGTTGTTGAAGTCTCTCAATCACGTGAATATATAAATGCAAAAGATTGACGATAACTGTTTTGGTCATCTGGATTTTGTGGGGATATTAATGCGCAGTTGGGGCATGCATGTTGTTTCTTCGTTTCGACCCCCCGGGGACTTCTTCTTCTGGGAAGAAAAATTCTCAACAAAGTCAAGCGTACGGGTTGAGAGTGCCATAAGATCAGAATCAAATTATGTCACAAGATTTTAAGCGCTTGATCGACAAGGGCTTTTTTTTTCATGGTAACAAAAACTGCCTGCTGGCCTCTCTTGCCGTGAAAATCAAATTTTACATTTTTTAATATTTAATTTCTAATAATAATATTTTTTTTTTATTAATATTTATTTGGTTGAAAGACATTTTTATATATATATTTATTTAGTTTGGTAAAAAAAAATAAATGAGAAAAAAAATTTACGGAAAAAAATATAAAAATGAAAACTTTATTTTTTTAAAAAAAATTGTAAAAATAAAGTTTTAAATTTTTTTTTTTTTTATAAAGAATAATTTTTTAAATTAAATAATAATTTTTAAAATATTTTATGGCCCTTAGTTGAAAGTTTATAAAAAAAAAAAGAAAAATTGAAATTTTTTTATGGATATAGTTGTTAGGATTATTATTATTTATTATTTATTATTTATTATTATTATTATTGGAAGCCAACTCGAACCACTTTGGTGCAAAAAGCAACTCACAGCTAAAGCCAAATAGGCCTTTTTCTTTTGAACAGTGGAAAGAAAAGTAAAAAAAAAAAAAGAAAAAAAAAGAAAAAAAAAAAAGAAAAAAAAAGAGCAAAGGATAATGTCGTTTTTTTGTAGGACAACCGTAGTTGCTCATGAGATGAAAAGAGGGGGTCACATGGGCGCTCATCTTCTCCCATTGGACATCAAATCTCACGCTTTTCCACCCATTTCTTTTTAACGATAAAAAATTTGAAAATTTGAAAAAGATAAATTAATACACGTAAGAAAACACCCCCCACACCCCCACACCCCACCTCTAACTGGCCAAGCATCGCGTCAATCATATCTAACTGGACCACATGATTGTTTAATTTTATTAGGACGGTTTATTTCCCTGTTAAATTACCAACAAAACAAATGCTTTGTTGCAATATTACCTAACTAATATATATATATATATATATATATAAATTAATCAAAATTTTTTAATATTATAGTGTTTGTATACGAGCAATATATACGGAATTAATTTTGTATTCTTATCTAAAATAATAATAATTAGGATATTATTCAGCACCATTCATCAATTTATTCGGACAAAAATTTTAAAAAATATTTTTTTATAATCTATTTATTTTATTTATTTTATTTTTTTTTTGGGGGAGGGAGAAGGGGGGAAGGGTATCATCATCATCATGGGGTGTGGTATCTTTTTGTTCGTGGTTTGGTGCCTAACTGGAGAGGAGGTGAGCACCTACGCGTGACTTTCCCAGGATAAGCCCTTGATTTGCCCCTCCAACCCTGCCTTAACCTTTTTATTATTTATTTATTTTTTATTTTTTATTTTTTCCAATTTGATGACTCGTTTAACTCTAGTCCTTTTCTCCCCCAAAAGATTCCTTTCTCTCCATCTTGAAATTATTTTTATTTTTAATATACATATAAAAAAAAATTAAATTTAAATTTAAATAAAAATAGTATACTTTATATTGGTATAAATATATACTTCTTATTTATAAAAAAAGCTTGGTTGGTGCTCCCGTAGCCGGTATAATAATGTCATGCTTAAAAAGTCAGACTCTCACGATAATAATATATTGATATGTAGTATTTAATACTGCCACGTATTTCATCACGAAATAAATTACATAGAATGCATTTTTGTCGACAAATTAGTTGCGGTGGTATCTTCACAAATTAAAAGCAAAAAATTATTTGCTATTATTGATGCGCATTTATGATTAAGAAATTGCTGTGTAGGGGGGATATTTGCTACGTTCATTCATATACGGCGTATTATTATTATTATTATTATTATTATTATTATTATTATTATTATTGGATTCAACAAAGTGGGGAGACATTAGGTTGGACTAAAAGCCACCAACTTGGCCTGATAAGTTTGAAACAACAGTCAAAGCTTTTAATTTCTTTTTTTTTTTGTATTAAATTTTTAAAGCTGGCTCAACAGGTGGCGTAGATAAGGATGATGCCCACCGTTGACTAGTCTCAGTTCTACAAACTTTTATATATATATATATATATATATATATATATATATATATATATATACACATTAATTTTTAGATATATAATTATGATTAATATTAATTTGGTAATTTAAATCTAATGTGGTTCATTAGATTTGGGTTTAATATATACTTTTTTAATATATACTTTTGTTGCAAGCATCAGGATTTTTTATTTTATTTTTTAACTTTTCTTTTTCTTTTCCGTAAAGAAATAACATCAATCGAAGAAACGGTCGAGTGACTCTGGTCCCTCAAAAAGACCAATTGGTCCCTCGCACACAGCAAAATTACTCCGACGGGACGACGGGAAATGGTAATTAAACAATAACTCATTTATATTATTATTATTATTATTATTATTATTATAATAGGTGTGAAAGCAAATTTGGTCTGCTTTACCTGTTTTTTTTTTTTTTTTTTTCCTCGCCCAATTTTTAATAAAAGTCCCTCTTTTTGGAAAAAAAAAATTAAAAATTTTTAAAAAAGAAAGGAGTGTGAAAAAAAAAAATTCTATGAGGGGTTGAGGAGAAATATATTTTTTGGGGGGTGGGATTTGCCCTAATTTCTCTTCTTGTGTGGTGTTTGGAGGCTCTTTGGATAGCTCTCCGACAAATGGTGTTAGGGTTTTCATTTTTTTCTTACCCAAAGCTTCCGTATTTCCCCTTCTTTTTCCTCGTTTTTTCCGCTTTTCTCGGCCTTTTCTCCTGAATTTCTGTGATTTTCGGAAAATTTATGATAAAAAATCAGAAAAAAGGGACGAGTTGTTGGGAGATGAAGATCCCTAATTTCTCTGATTTTTGCACTCAATCTTAATTTGGGTTTCTATTTTTTCTTGTTAATATTGTTCTCGGGTTAGGATTTCCTTTTTTCCTTTTTTTTTTTCTCGTTCCCCCACCTTTTTTTTTTTTTTTTTAATCTTTTTTTTCCCTTCGTGCTCCTCGTTACTGTGGTTACTGTAAAATTGCTGGTTTGTGATGCTGTAGCCTCTTGCGTTGTTCTTGTTGTAATTTCCGTTAAAAAGGAAGTGATTTGCGAGCTTAGGGTTTAGGGATTTTTGAGTTCTCGCTTACTGGGTAGTGTTCGTGCTCACTTGCAGTGCTCGTGCGCTTGTTACAGTAAATTTACTCGGATAAAAATCGGATCTTTGTTCCGCGCTCTCTTCGTTTTCGCTCCTTCTCTTGGGAAAAGACTAGCTTTTGAAACATTTTAGCTAGAAAATTAGCCAAAAGAGAGATTCAAGTAGGGTTCCATCATTTGTGAGGGGGTGTTAGGGTTTCCTGGAGTGGGAATTTGCTCGGTAATGGTGTGCAGATTCTAGTGTGTTGAGCTCATGGAGGTGAGATCGGAGCAAGGGATCATGTCGGGTCGGGAACCCTTCAACATGATCATGCAGAAAAGCCCCATCCAATCGCAGCCGTCGATGCAGGGCATGCGGCTCGCCTACGCTCCCGATGGGACGGCGATCTACAAGCCGATCACAACTGCTTCCTCCCCGTCGCCTCCACTGTACGCCCCCGCCGGCGACGGGACCTCGCCGACGCTCACCTCGCACGGGCTCACTATCAACATGGGCGGCGGCGGCGGCGGCGGCGGCGGCGGCGGAGAGCCGGTGAAGCGGAAGCGCGGGCGTCCGAGGAAGTACGGACCCGACGGCGCCATGGCTCTCGCTCTCTCTCCCACTCCCGTGACCTCCACCGCGGCTGCTCATCCCCCGGGCGGTGGCGGCGGCGGCGGCATGTTCTCTCCATCCTCCGCCGCCGCCGCCGCCGCCGCCGCCGCCGCGGGGAACCTGGCCTCGCAGGGTATGATGAAGAAGGTGAGGGGGAGGCCGCCAGGTTCGGGCAGAAAGCGGCAGATGGCAGCTTTGGGTAAAATCCCCCTCTCCTCCTCATCATCTATTTATATTTATGATTGCTGCCTTTTAAATGCCATGGCTACTTCTCTCTAGGGTTATTGGTTCTTTTTAGATGCAGTTGTTTATGTGTTTTTACTACAGTAGTAGGTTGATTATTTGTAATGTAAGAGATAGCTTACTCTTTGTCAGAGTGTGGGGGTAAAAGAAAAGCTGTTTGTTTAGATGAGCTGTAAGCTCGAGTATTCTCGGTAGATCCGGCATGGAGGGATGAACTGTTATAAGAAAATTACCCTTATGCCCTCAGCTTTTTGTTATAGTTATATAGTAAATTCTGGAGCCTTTCCAGGAGTTGGCTATGGCGACGTGGATTATATGACAGATCTATGAATTGTTTCCTAAGTTTTTCCGAAAATGTTTGTGACCGTTTCGATGTTGAATGCATGAATTCTGCAGTGCAAATTTAAAGCTTTCTTCTTAATTAACAATGACGTGTTAATTGCGTGCTGTAACAGATAATATATTTTCATCTGTTTTATCGGATCAGTACGAAACTCTTAGACTTTTTGTGTGGTTTCTTTCTTCCTTCTCAAGGTAAATTACGAGTGTTGGATTTACCAACTCTCAGATGATAGTTGTCTTCATTTCTTAGTTATAGAATATAGTAAAATAACTACGTTGGTAGCTCCTGTTTTTTCTTCTTCTTCTTCTTCTTTTTTTTCCTCTCTCTCTCTGTCCAGTTTACAACCTTGTAGGTAACCCCTCCTGATTTTGAGATGCCATATAGTTTGGAATTTAATTTACTCGCTTTGCCTTGTAATTTCCTGAGTTTTGATAATTGCATGCTATTTCCTCTAGTTATTATATAATTACCTGAAGAAATAATGAATTTATTTATGGTCTTATAGGTTTCGTCTTATGCTGTAAAACATTTTGCAGGATCAGCTGGGATTGGATTTACACCCCATGTTATTACGGTGAAGGCTGGAGAGGTATGCCAGTCATCTGTGTTGTGTTTTAGGCTATTTTTTATGTTGGGAATTCTCCGCTGTGACACGTAAGTGCTGAAGGCTTCTGTATGTGTCTAGCTGTGCATGCAGCTTCTATGTTTTTTTCCTTCCTTTATGTTTGTTTAAGTAGAAGGGGAAAGAAAAACATGCTAGTGTCATCTAGTGACTTCTAATTTGACTTTGAGTGCGGATATCTTTTCCTCGATTTTAAACGGGGGCAACATTTTGGTTCCTATAAGCCAAGTCAATTAATGCTGTCCCCTGTTGATACTATTTATTTTGGAAACAAATCTAGTTAAAAGTTCATTTTACTGATTTATCAACAAGCAATTTCATATGTTGTTGATCACAATGTACCTGGCTGTTAGTTTCAAATCCTGTCTATAGTTCATGTGCTTGAAAAATAAAATTAATGTGCTAATAAAATGTTCATACTCATCTTTTCAGGATGTATCGGCAAAGATTATGTCATTTTCTCAGCATGGACCACGTGCAGTTTGTATTCTCTCAGCAAATGGTGCTATATCAAATGTTACACTTCGGCAAGCTGCAACTTCTGGTGGAACTGTAACTTATGAGGTTTGTGCTTTTAACTGATGCTGACGAAATCACGTTCATTCATTAAATTTAAACATCTCCATTATTGTAAAATTTTAGCATCTGTTTTGAACTTTTATTTTTATAGTTGATGGCAAGAATTTTCCTTTGCTTGAAAGTTATTGCCAATTTTGTAAAATTTCATATTATTTTACGACAGAAGTGGGCAGGTATATATTTTTTTGGGGGGTGTTTGTTTATAGTCTGCGTTTACTAGTGTTATAGTTTCTTCAATATTTCATGTGCAGGGCCGGTTTGAGATCTTGTCATTGTCGGGCTCATTTCTTCTGTCGGAAAGTGGTGGTCAGCGTAGTCGAACAGGCGGGCTGAGCGTTTCACTGGCGGGCCCAGATGGCCGTGTCCTAGGGGGCGGTGTTGCAGGTCTTTTGACTGCGGCATCACCGGTCCAGGTCTGTTTCTTCTGTATTTTGGAGCTAATTCATACCAGACTTTCACATGTTCTTTTATTCTACCCTAGATTTGTTTTTTATGTAGTTCCTTAATTTCTGGTTGGAATTTGTTAGATGTTAATTTTGATTATGTTTGTATCAGGGAAGTTTTTGCTGTTTTTCATCTTTGGTTTTTTTTTTTTTTTTTTTTTTTTTGGTATCAAAGATCTGAGGAACGGTGTTGCTTCTTGTTAGTTACTATCTACCCTGATGCATTATAACCTACAATTTGCCTTTTGTAAAACTCAGGCACCCATTTATAATCTTCATGGGTTCAACTTGGATTCCTGGCTATAAATTTTCAGGTGGTAGTAGGGAGCTTCATCGCTGACGGAAAGAAAGAGCCAAAGCCGCAGAGTAATCCTTCAGAACCGGCGTCTGCCCATGGGAAGTTCGCCGGCCACTTCAGCGGTGTCGGGCACACGGGGGGCAGCAGCCCGCCCTCGAGAGGCACACTGAGTGAATCCTCGGGCGGCGGAAGCCCGCTCAATCAAAGCACCGGCACAATGAATAATAGCAGCCAGCACGGACTATCCAGCATGCCATGGAAATAATTGACTTTATCCCTCCTCACCATATATAAATCTCTTCGGCGCATCGCGGGTGCATCAAGAAGGCCTTCTTTCCTTCTTTGTCTGTAAACTTTAGCTGTTTGTTTTAGTTGGGGAATAGTCAGTGACTTCCCTTGTTTCTCTAGTCGCCTTTTTCCTCTCTAGCGTTTTGAGGAGAAGAAAACTTTAGCTCTTATGTTACTAGCTTTTGGTGTAGCTCTTCTTTTGATCATTAAGGCAAGCATGATGGCTATTAATCGTCTGAAGCAGTTGTATTGAGACGTTCCGAGTAACATTATGTCTCTGTTCCGTGTAGTAGTTATTTGTATCTATCTTATCTGAAATTCCTAGGAGGATCATATGGTGGTTTCATTTATTTATTTTCCTCCCCTATTACTCAATTTTTTTGGAAAGGAAAATGCTGCGACTTACTCGGGACACCCAAGAAACGGCGGTGGAACTGCTGCTGCTACCGGAGAAAGTGACTGTTTCCGCCGTCATTAGAAATAACCAGTGATTTTAATTTTTTGGACCGTCTACAGTATTAAAGTGGATGTGTATCTACCTTAAACACGGACACAGCATAAAATCTCTATGAAATTAAAAGACTCTTTATTCGCTTACCATGCAAACGTAGATTCTCTGCAAGGCTCTTATAGGGGGAGGACACTTGATGCGGAAGCAATAGTAACAAACCAAAGAAGAAGAAGATTGGAACCACCATTGGCTGAGAAATGTTTGATAATCTCATTAACAGAGCGAAAGCAATTAATTTTGCTAGTTTAACATTCTATTTTGATCTTCCAAGAAATGGGCTATATATTCCAGGTTCGCAGGGAAGTCCATGGTTGGCTGGAAACAGGAACTGCAACAATATCTAGTATCAACAGGCTTCCCTATTCTCAGAAAAAAAAAGAAGAAAAAAAACAATAATAATAGGAGGGCTCATCAACAATGGAACGTATTATTTACTAAAGAAGAAAATTCGATTGACGACGTCAACTGGTAAGGCATAGGCAGGATCAATAGGCTTCAGTCCAGGATATTCCATAAGAGAAAGCCCTGTTTTTCACAACTTACATTATTAAACCTTTAGACATGAACCAAAAAATAATCTAAAAGAAGAGAAAAATTATAGTGATATGGTGCGAGTCTGAGTAGATAAAATCTAAAAAGACTGAGTAATAAGTACCTGCCACCCCAAAGTAGGTATGGAAAACATCGACAGCATTATCCGGCCTATCTGAAATACCTCCATTTTCCCTATCCTGTATTGCACGCAAAATGTCGGAAAAAGAATATGAAAGCTTCAATTCAGATGTAACCAGCAGCTGCTAAAATGGGCGTGTAATAAGAGGGATTAACAACCTGGCAGTTTAAAATGAATGCAGCCAGCTTCTCCTTACTGATCCAGTGCACTCTGTCAATCATTATCAAGCTTGATAGGACCCACCAAGAATAACAAACCTAAGAAGATAGAGATTGCCTTAGTTGATAGAACGGAGAATGTAACTTCAAGATCTATCTTCAAATTTAAGAGGGTTCAAAGAGGGTCCCACATCAGCAAACTTCTCGGGCCGGCCATTTAGGCCTCCATCCTTACATTGGCGCTCGCACAGCCACCAGCCGAGGAGGTCTCTATCAACATGATGCAGAGTACTGGTGATTGCAAGAGCACCGACACAGCAGAAGACTGCCATTTAAATGTTGAACCAATTTATTTAGAAAATTGACGACTTGTGGAGAACAGACAAAGAATACATGAAGAAAATGATAATTTCTAGCCAGGGTTCTAGTCTAGTTCCTCAAGTTCGATCTAGATTTCAGTCAACTACTCGCAGTATTATTCTTTAACAATTTAGTCCGTAGGTTCATTAAGCATAACAATCCGCTAGCCTGCTGTCTATGGAAAACGCCATGTCAAGATCATCAATTCAAACTCTAGCGATAAATGCTTATGCGGCAAGCATTTTTTCCAGACTGCAGAGACAATGACTCAACTGTTACCGAGGTCGAAAATCATTAACGAATTTGTAAAAAGTGGAGGCATAATTGAAATTGCTGTTGATTCTCTGAATAATCAAACTATCCCGCTGATTACATATACCATGAACTGCTAGTACAAGTGTGCATCCTTGACTAAAGACAGGAAACATGCTCGGTATTATCTTAATTAGGCGACAACAAGGTTGAACATACTCTGCCCAGCATGAGACTCCCCTCCAGGTATAGATCCAAATCCACCATCCAAGTTTTTGCAGCTCAAAATATAATCTACAGCCTTTTCCACATTAATTTTATCCAGACGGTGCAGTATCGAGAGGCAGCATATTGCACAGTATGAGAACCTATGGACAAGGAGTGCTGCATTAAGCGCTCCTGAATAAGCTGTGAGACAATGAGAAAACAAAAAAGGGAAATCTGATAGCAAAAGCACTTAACCTAGTGTCAACTTCACCCCAGATATCACCAGAAAAAGACCCATCTTCATTCTGTAGCCCGGCGACGTCTGAAGTGTTTTAAGCGAAACAACAGAGACAAAAAGTTGAATCTTTTTTTGACCAACATTAAAAAAACCTTAAAATAGATGGAAACTTGTGTTAAAGAATTGTGTTTACATACACGAATTCCAAATCAGAAATACCTACGATGATGGACGCGTAAGAATTCGAGAAAGAATCGTTAGTGATTAGCTTTTCTCCATCACTGACATTGATCGACGAGCTCAGATTCCAACATGTAAACTATATAACATCAACATACTGATTCCAACCCTATTTTTTAATACCGAGAGCAACTACGGACGAAAGTTAAAAGCCTAATAAAGGCTTGGATCAATACACCGACGCCATTCTTACGGTTCAGTCACTGTTTAGGGTTTATCGATCTCCTATATGCCAACTGCCAAGCAATATTGATTTATCCAAAATTATGCACAAAACTTAACAGCTGCAGATCATCAAAAATTCACTAAAGACATAAAAAAAAAAAAAACTTCCTCAGAATCCAGGACATATATAATCCACACACACGAAGGATACAATCCGAGACCTTGTCGATATCCAAGACATCGAGTCGGTCGAAGAGAGTTAAGATCTGGACAGCACTGAGAGTGTAGAGCAGGTGCGCATCATGCCCGACATTCCCACCGAACCCACCTGCAAATTACACAAACACGCCCCATGTAATGATTCTCTTCCCAATTAGAACAAAACAGCCTAAAAAATCACTCTTTTGGGGGCTTTTTTTTTTTTTTTTTTTTTTGCTCTGAGATGGGACTGATTTGGGGATTTACCGCAATCCTGATCCTGGCAACTCATCACCCACGACACCACCTCGTCGGAATCGACGGCCTCGATCTTGCGGAGCAGGTCGAGAGTGGTGAGCCCCCAATACGCGCCGTTGATTCGGAGATGCTCCATCGCCAAGGACTCGAAATCGTCCTTGCGCTGAGAGAAAATTTCACAATTTAAAAAGTTTCACCTCCCAATTCCCAATTTTTTTTTTTATTTTTTTATTTTTTTTCTTCTCCCGCTACCAACGAAATCAGATAGATCGAAAGAAGAAGAAGAGACGCGAAGGGTAAAAAATAATTAACCTTTTCGACGGAGAGGATGTATTGGACGTGCTTCTCAGCTTCTAATTCTCCCATCTCGAACCCACCACCCTGAGAGCCTTCCTCCTCTGCTTGCTGCTTCTTCCTTCCTTTTTGTTTCCTCACCTTCCGCCGCCTCCTCTTCTGCTGCTGCTGCTGCTGCTGCTTCTTCTTCTTCTTCTTCTTCTTCTTCCACACGGCCCGGCCGGCCCACAAAAACCCAGGCTCGATCAGAGTTTTATTCTCAATATCTGGGCCGGCCCTACCCAGAAGAGGCCCAGCATCTGAACAGGAGAATGCCTAATGTATTTTTGTCACTTCATACCTAGAGCTCTTTTTACAAACAATTTTCCTTTATTTTACATATCGAGTTACTTTTACTAGAAAGAAAAATATATCAACAATTTTTCTAGTTACTTCCTTCTCTTCAGAGACCCACCATAGCACTCGTAAATTTTTTTATTATAGTGAAATATTTGATCCATCATTTTAGATTGATAGAATATTGATCGAAAAGATGGCTATTTTTTTTTTCCTTCTTCTTCTATTATAATAGTTACATATACAATGCTCATCTCTTTTCTTTTACAACTGTGCAATCTAATTAAAGAAATACAATGAATATGAAAATATACAATTACAATGAATATGAAAACTATACAAATTAAATATGAGCTTTATGTGGTAACATAAATTTGTATATGTTTACGAATTTCGCATGACACAACAAACACGCAGAAAGAAACTAATAAAATGTTGTAGATTCTTCATCATCCTCTCTTTCCCCATCTAAAATACAAAATACAGCAGCCTCTTTGTTACATCTTCTGCACATCTGAACACGGCAAATCAAAAAAGATTCGGCTTGAAAAGAACATTAATTTTGCTCTCAACTTCTGACGCTAAAATCACAAACATATATGTAAGGTTACTCCCCAAAACACCAGAAAATAACAAGGCAACACGAACAACCAAACAAATTGAAGGTATTATTCGATAAAGGGCTATTTTGGGTTTCTCAAAAGAAGTTAAAGTTGTTGAACACTAGGGTTCCAGTTGCATAGGCGCTGAGCATCTCATTTTGTGGAGACCAACACTCTGCTCTCAATCCCACTCTTCTCAGGGCCTTGAGTATCTTATTCCTGTTTGCATATCCTGTGACTGTCACCTTCTGAATGCTTGCTTCTACTTCAACCTTCTCTATCCCTGTGAATAGTGATAACCCCACAAATAGTGTTACAAAGTTTTGTTTTCTTCTTTTTCCTTTTTTTTTTTTTTTTTTCTTTTTAGTGTATTATTAAGTATTTCTTTAATGTGGAAAAGATCAAGAGATGGAATTAATTAAATAGTGATAGGAGTAAGCAGCAAGTTACAGTACTACTCCAGGGTGTGCTTGGAATGTCACTTTTACCTTTTACTTTAGATAGGCATTTCCTCACTCTCTTCTCATGCAGTGCAACCATGTCCACCTTTAGCTCAATAGTCTGCAGCTCGATCATAGTTAATATTGACATTAAAGGAAGCATAATTATCTTAAAAATTAAATTTTTTACCCATTTTTTTTTTTTAAAAAAAAAAGAAAGAAAAAGAATCATTGGTGCCTAATGATTTTTCATTCATTTATTAGTATACAAGGCGAAAACTAAACAAAAAAAAACACACACACACAAATTGGTGGGCCAAAGAACTAGGTAACAGGGCGGCATGCATTAATTGACATTCCAGTACTAGTAGTTTCATTGATCAAACGGCTTGATGACTTTGAGTGAGGTCACACCTTTAGATCGAATTGGAAGCTGCAATGTATTCGAGTGAGTTATCTTGTTCATCACATTACTAGTCACAGTAGGGGCCCTGCTTTGTCTAAAATATGCTGTGGATACACCATCAAGGGAACATGGATGAATAAATAAATGAGCGCATAATGTTGTAATACCAATCATTCTACGTCAAATGAGTCTGCTATTCCTATGGCAAAGGCAAGTTTCTATAAAAGAAAGGACATTGTTGATTGAAGTACAACATTATTAGGCGGAACAACGGAGAATAGGAATAAAGAGGATCATGAGATTTGCTATTCACATGAAGCAACACAACCTGCCATAGTCGAGAATCCATTTAAGTAGCTAGTTTTGGAGAAAATCGATTCCAATTCTAGCTCAGAACTAGTGCGGGAGATGGCATGGGAGAAAATGTAAGTTGTAAAGAAAACCATAATAAGGGATTTGAAGAGTTTAAGGGCGCATTACCTCCATGTAGAATCTCAAGTAGGAGAAAATTAATGAGCGCTAATTAGAGTTGATGAAGGAAGAAGAGAAGCACAAATTAGGAGGCATCAAAGATGGTACCAATATATGAATGATACACTCAGCAAGCAAAGAGAGAAAGCATAAATAGTACATCTGGGCCTCTTGGGGGGGGGGGATAGCCTATGACTACGTACCAGAAGGTGGTCATGGGAAAAAGAGAAGGGTAGGGTGAGGGGGAACAAAGTGGGTCCATAGATTCCACAGATCACTTGAGGAATGATCTTCTTTCACTTTGCTTTTCCCAAAGGGAAGAGCAGAGCAGATATAAACAAGCAAACAGTACGATCGAGGTCTCGGTCGGAGTGAAGATGGTTTTGATGAGCTCGACTCTCAAGGCTTGTAGCTCTGAGGAAACTACAGAGTGAGAGATAGATCGATACATACATACATAGATACTCGGCTGGTTATAATTAGCTTGCAAAGAGGTCCGCTTGCTTTACGATTTCGCAACTTAAGATCCAACGAATATCGCTATATAGATTCAAACAGGTACTCCAATGCATAAGGGAAGATTTCGCTCTAAATTAAACTGCAGCTGCAGAGATAAAAAGCTGGATCAAGTAGCAAATACGGAAGAAATAGTCGATTTTCTTTTCTTTTTTGTTAAGAGGAATGGGGGAGTTGACGGGTCCAAGGTGGCTTTTGGGATCTTTGGAGGGTGAGGTGGGAGTAGAAGAAAACAAAAGTACAGTTAGGAATGTCTGGAGATTGCAAGCATAATGGTAAAACAAAAGGAGAAAAGCAAAAAGGGAAAGGTCAAGAGAGAGAGAGAGAGAGAGAGAGAGAGAGAGAGATTAAAGGGAAAAGGAGCAAATTCATGTGGAACGTACTAGACCCTGATGCAAGTTTGGTATTCTTTGCCTGCATGAGTGAACTCGTATAGCTTTGTAAAGTATAGGACTTTCGAGGTTAAGTCATTGGGTATATTAGCACTGTCATATGACTTAAATGTACCGACCTAGCAGGTATTTCCCTTGTTTCTGTATATGTCAACAAGTGACAACAACTCATATAGCAACCTGCATTAAAGTATTTTCCTTTCCATCTTTGGATCAATATAGGGACTCATCCAATGGATAAGTAGCTTGAGCATAACTCATACTCTTTTAAGACTCGTGACATTTTGATTATCAAGCATTAGTGCAATTTAGCCTGAGAGAATGTGTTATCACCAATATCACAAAAATCTTACAAAGACTAAAATCAAAGGCCTATATTATAATCACAGAAGAAGAGAAAAAGAAAACCCACCCACCCACACGCATTGCTCTACAAACATTAAAATAGTGCAGCTTAGGGGTGGGTGCATAATGTCTATTAAAATCGGAATAACAGTTTTTAACATAATAAAATTTTGGTACCCTTTTGTACTGGTATCTTAGTTTTTAAGTCCAATATCCAAGTTTGGTATGATTTTGAGATTCAGCTAAATATATATCCAAAGAAAAGGAAAATTTCATCAAGAAGTCAGTAAGTTAGATGAATATCCACATCGAGAGACTCATTGCCTTAATTTCCTATGATAGTCATGTGAAGAGAAGGAAAAAAGCAACATTATAATGATATACAATGAAGATTCCAAAGAACCTGTCCACTGCCTTAAAAATTACACTCTTCATTAAACTCAAAAATTTCTCCAATCAAAACCTGATGCTAGCAAATACCTTGCCTACCCATGGCTACTCAAATAAAGTTAAAAACTCAGCAAAAATATCAACGGCCAAAAAAAAGAAAAAAGAAAAAAATCCAAATAACAGAATCCTAATCTTTATTGAACTCGACAATCAACTCAAGCTAACAATATTTGTATTTGGAAACAGATCTTTCAGGGGAACTAGAGAGATCAAATTCGAAGGATTCTTGCCATCTCCACTGTTGCTACTGTTTTTCTTGTAGCAGGCTTCACTGCCATTGTTGCTAGTAGTGTTCATACTGCTCACGCCGTCGTCAGTGCTGCTGTTGTGATAACATACATCCAAAGTGCCTTCACGATAGACAAATATGCCATCTTCCTCAATCCCACAGTCTCTCATGGGTCGATAGGCTTTATCGAAAGCTAGATCATTTGCCCTAGAAAGTGGCATGGCCCTGAACAACAGAATTTCCCCCAAAAAAATCGGATCAGATAATTTATATAAAGGATCTATCTCAGGCTGTAGTCTGAACTGTCTTTGTAAAGACAGTTCAGACGTAAAATGTGTGAGGCTGTCGTCTTTCACTTCTTGAGGATCAATGTTCTCCAAGCAGCAGATTCAGAGTAAAAACTCAGTAACATAAAATGTGTGGGGTTTGAAGACAGAGGTCAAGAAGGGGGTCTTTAGCATTTTGGTTATCAGTTCAGTTGCATTTCTGTAAATTAGTTATTATCAGGCCATTAAACCACTGCTTGATAAGAAGAAAGAGATAAAATTGAGTGAATACAGAAAAAGAGTCCGGGAAACAGCACTCCAAACATCCCTCCCATATTACTATAGTGAAAAAATAAGTAAGAGGAAATCAGGATATAGAAGTTCGTGCCGCAAGAACAACTAAAAATGATAATATATGGACTGCAGCTATGAGGCCATTCAGTTCATCTTTGAAAGGAAAACAATAAAAGACTTGTTTTCTTAAATAAACTAGAGGCTATTAAAACTATTATAACAGCTGTACAAGTAGTGAGTCTAGTGACTGATATAACAGTCATAATGCCGAACAAATGTAACATCAAACTGGTATGTTTCTTATCAAGGACGAAGAATGCACAACACACTTGAAAGCTGAGGATGGAGGCGAATAAGAATAAAGAAGAACAGTTCAGGTAAGAACTAGCACCAAGGATGAAGATTACACAACACACACACATGCAAAGGACAGAGGCAAATAAGAATAAAGAAGAACTGCTGAGGTGAGAACTAGCGCTGACACAAACTGAAGGTCAAGAAGAAAACACGCACAAATAAGGGCCGAGAGAAAAAACCAACTATCCTAATCAAGTTTAAATTTCTTTATTGTCGCAGAGATCCAGATATTTGAGGCTATTGAATAGCATATGTATGTGTTTTCTGGGTTCTGTTTCTGGGTAGAAAGAGGTGGCAGAAAAATATCATGCGAGAGTTCAATGCTATTGATGTGACAAACCTAGAAGAGAGCACTGAAAGTACTTACAAAATGCATGAATTCTACAGATAAGGCAGGTCACTTTGTTCTCTAACCTCTCCCAAAGTTCTGGTCATCCAATCATTCAAGCAATATTGGCATTTTTGGCATCACATCCTCTTTTCTCCTTTATTTGAATCCAGAACCAGAGAATCTTAAATTGATCATGCCTTATTCAGTAGTTTCTATGACTTAATTTGGGTAGTACATATGAATAGTCCCGATACTCTCGCGATATTACAGATTAGTCCCAGAAATTTCTGGTTAAGCAATTTAATCCTTGAAATTTAACATATGACGCAATTGCAGCCTCAATTTCTGTTTGCCACCAAAAATACCTGATGTCTATAAAGCCACGTGCAGTTAACGAGCCACCTTGAAAACTAACCATTTTAGCTCTGTTTCAAATGAAAAAGGGGGAATCACTTAAACCAAAAAAAAAAAAGAAAAAAAGGAAAAAAAAAAAAGATGAGTTGATGTACTATGGATATCGAATTTTAGGATAGCAAATGAGTGCAGGGGATGCAATTGCATACTACAAGAGGATGTCCAGAGACTCAAATGTTTGAGTGAGAATTTTAAGGAGTATGCCCCAATATCATGAATGTCCACTTTTTACCATCTTTTCCATTTATGAATTTCTCTTGGAACATAAAGATTGTTCGGCATTGTTTTCCTTGTTTTGGATACGTAGCAAAAGTCAAAAACAAAATAAAAAAGTAGATATGTTCTTAGGCCCTGTTTGGTTGTGAGATAAAGGAGGAATAACCCCCTTTATCCCACTATTCTTAACAAACGGGGGTAAAAAATAGTTAGGGATAAAAGTTTAAAATAACCCTTACTTAACGGGTTATTCTGGAATAACCTATTAAGAAATATTCCAACCCCCCATAGAATAAAGTTTATACCTCAGGGACAGTGAATGAAATTTTTTTTTTTTTTAGATTAGTTTATCATCTAATCTGAGACTATATGAACATGAGGCCGGTTATGTAATTATTTTTGTTTACTAATTATTATTTACTAAAATATACTATAAAAAATAAAAATTTATTTTGTTTACTAATTATTATTTTATAAAATATATTATAAAATATAAAAAATTATTTTGTTTAGGTGAAAATATAATTTATTATTTACAATTAAATTTTCATTTTAATTAATTTATAATAATTAAAATTAATTTAAATATATATAAGGTAAGTGCAAAGTTAGCATTTTGATAAAAAATTTATCATCTTTTTTTCACTATTCTCTACTATTTCATAATTTTACCTAAACATAATTTTTTCTATTCCAGAGAATATCAAATTTTGAACCAAACATAATTTAACTTTTATACTTGATTATTCCGGAATAACCAAGCTATCTCAGGTATAAAAAAAATTATACCTCTTAAATTTATACCCGAACCAAACAGGACTTTTAATTAATGTCTAAAAAGTTATCCGTAGTAGGTGGGAATACGCCCCCCTCTCCCTTTGTAGAGGGGGTCACGCATTCGATAACCACCATAGCCTGGTAACTGCATTGTTAGACCCTTCCAGTTATTAATAAAACCCCCTAGTGCACCTCACAAAATAACATACAGCAAATGATTCTTAAAGGTGAACCCCGCAGCGCCGGTAAACAATGAGATAAAATTAGAAGTGGATGGCAACTTCTTTTGTTAGAATAATCTAATGCCGGAGAAATCCTTACAAAAGAAGTTGTTGCTTGGACCTGGTCTAGTAGATAGCTTCTTCATGGTGAAGTAGAAAAATATATATAATTTATCCTTAAATATACTCTGGTAGACCTGGTCTGTTTTCAAAACCATAACTTTATTGGTTGAAAAATCAAAAAAAAAAAAAAAAAAAAAAAAATCAAAATTGATTCTATAGGACGAAGTCCCATCCAAGTGCCATATTGAGGTGTATATGAGCTCAACTAATTAATTAGTTGCACGAAAAGATAAAATCATCAAACAAGAAGAGGAATTCAAGAAAAATTTCTAGGGTTGCTCGTATTTCCTGATCCAAACACCGAAAATAAGAAATTGAAAGGTTTTTACTACTAGTAGATATTTCACATCACGAACTCATTAATCGGCGGGGACTGTGGGGCTACTTGTACCGGAGAAGCCAATGGCATTTCCGTGAATCACCCGATAACGAGAAACAATGATGACACAGAGAGGGTGGGGGTGGAGAGAGAGGGTACCTGACGTGGAAGAGGTTGGGGACTAGGTGAGGACCGAGATAGAACTCGAGGGCGACGAAGAAGGTCTTGTACGTCATCAGGTGGAGCCCATCAACCCTCGGATACGGCAACCGCGGCCGCGGCTGAGCCCAGCCCCCGCCCAGCGCCGCCGAGCGGAACGCGTACTCTCTCCACGCCACCGACGACGACGACGACTGAGCAGAGGGCTGCTGCTGCGGCGGCGGCGGCGGCGGCGGCGCGACGGGGAGGGGGACGAAGCCGACGGAGGACATGATGGGCTCGAGCTCGTCGTGGGTGAGGATGGGGCGGAAGGTGCTGGTGTGCCACAGCGTCAGCTTCTTCGCCATCTCCTCCATCGCCACCCTCATCTCCGCCGCTCTCCGCCCCTTCCCCCCTCCTCCTCCTCCGCCGCCACCACCGCCCCCGCCCCCCGCCGCCGTCGACATCGCCGTCCTCCGCCTCCCGCTGGCCGCGAGTTTTTCTCCGGGATCTTGGGATATGGGGAGGGGTTTTGGGGTTTGGGATGTTAAACTTGCGGAGAAAGAAACAAGGGAGAGAGAAAGGGGGATCGGGATTCGAAAGGAGGGGGGGGCTTGGAAATCTTTATTAAGATGGAGAGGTGTGCTGGGGGATTCAGCGGATTCGCCGGGAGATGGCGTGCTTTAATATTAATTTATAATTTATAATTTATAATGTTAATTTTTAAATGCAGTTATAACGACTCAAATATAGGAAGGAAACGAGAGACCGTGAGTAGGCGCCAGCCGCGTGTGCTAGAGAGAAGATTCCGAGTGTGAACAGTGACGTGTGGTTGTTTGAAGTTGAGCCCTGCAGATGAGAGAGCACACCTCCTAGTTTGAACTTTGAAATCGCGTCTATTCGAATTCCGACGATGTGAAACGGGCTTTTCACTTGGGCCTCCTCTTATCAATTAGTAGGGCGAGGGATGTTATAAATACAAACTAGTTGGGCCAAACATAGCCTCAAATCTCGGTCGGTACCGTCCTTACTGATTATCGCGCATTGATTTCTCCCATCTTCTGGCTTCAATCTACAGAAGATCACAATCCTTTTAGGCCGTAGATGGAGATTGGCGAATTTATGCTTTATAAACATATCTCTCTCAAATCTCACATTTAAATCTCACGCCGACAGCAGATTTAAAAGGTTTCTGACATCTCAGAACAAAATAGTATGCAAAGAGAAAACTATATATAGAGATTAGGGGTTGGGCCGCGCTCTCCCAAGTCCCAAGTGACTTGACTTGTTTTCATAAGATTATATCAACTTCAAACAAATTAGGAATAGATTAATTTTTTTTAAATTTCTATAGGATATTTTATATAAGCTAAATAGTTTAAATTTTTTGAATATTTATATAATATAAAAGTTAAATGGTTTAAATCTTATGAAATTCTTATATAATATATAAACTACAAATTTGATGCATGAATTTTGTCAATAGATTTTCACGCTGTTGACATAGCAGTCATAAAAACTAATTATCTCACTAGAAATGGTCACTTCCAGAGTGATTATTGAATCTTTCTTTCCTTACAGAAGGGTTAGTTTCAGGTTATACTGTGTAAAAATATATTTCTTATACATACTACCCCAGATTACTCTGATGTCACAGGATAAAAGATAATAAATTTTATTCATAGTTTTGAAGTACAGCATAACTCGAATGAAGGATAATATGCGGGACAAGAGAATTTCAGTCATCAGCAAGAACAGTAAAGTCTCTAAGCTTTCTTTCATTTAAAGATACCTAAAGGCTGAGAGGTCAATCATATTTCTCCTTCTTCATTGGGGGCGGGAGGGTTAAAAAGAATCTGTCACAATCTGAGGTGATCAGCTCCATCCAACCTTTCAATTATGGAGACATTTATTGATCACGATTTTCCCTTTTTCCTCATCATTGAATCGACTTGGTGTGCCGTAGTATCTTAAGTTCGTGCTGAAAGTTCTAGCTAGCATAGTGGAAGTCTGGAAGGGAGGGCTCACTCAACTTGACATTGAAGGGATATTGGGAGCTTGGAGAATTGGAGTCGTACCCCACCTTCCTTTTCAGTTGTTTCTTTGCTCACTTCCAAGTTCATAAGTCAGATTCCATCGATTTCATGCCTGTTTTTAGCATAGCAAACAACTTAAAATCATACAGCATATGCTCTTCTCGATGCACTTTTTACCACGGCTAATCCAAATGCAGTGGTCATCAAACTCGTTATTCGAGCAAAACTACCAGTAGTCTCCACACGAACAAAATCCATCCTTAAAATAGTGGAATCGAACGGGGTCCCTAATTACAATAAGCTTTTCCTCAGCTTTGGAAATGAGCTTTGCAAAAGTGTGGCAATCCCCGCAGATCCTTAAATTCTTCATTATCCTAATGGGTTTTCCCTCGGTGGAGTTCAACATCCCAAATGCAACTGCAAGCTTCTCACTGTGATACCGCAATGACTCCTCTTTTTGCTCTCTTCCTAGATCTTGCAATACAAACTCTATATCTGGTACATAACCCATATTACTTATCCGACTAATCAGTCGATTCAACTCTTTAACTATTCTATCTGATTGTGGGTGTGATAAGTCCCCTACAATGAACACATGGATGTCTTTACCTAGCTCGATCCAACTCCTTCCCGGCTCTTTTGCTACCCCTTTATCTCTCATGGCTTTTCTCACCAATTCAACATCTCCCCATCGGCGAGAATTTGCATAAATATTTGATAATAGTATATAAGTCCCTTCGTCTTCAGGTTCTAATTTATGGATCGCCGTTGCTACATATGTTGCTAGATTCACATTTCTATGAACTCTACAAGCTCCGAGGACTGTTCTCCATATTACCAGATCGGGCTCAAACTTCATTTCTTGAATAAAATTAACAGCTTCTTTGAGTTTTCCTGCTCTACAAAGGAGATCGACCATGCAACCATAATGCTCTCTTCCGGGCTCCACACCAAAAAGCTTCTCCATTGAATTAAAATAGTACCACCCGTCTTCGACTAGACCTGCATGGCTACAAGCAAATAGAATTCCCAGTATTGTGATATAATTCGGTTTCACGCCCAACAATTTCATCGATTCAAAGAGTTTTAATGCTTCAATGCTTCTCCCGTTTTGAGCCAATCCTGAAATCATTGTACTCCACGAGATCACGTCCCGTTCTAACATTCTATCAAACAAGGCGCGTGCATCCTCTAAGCTCCCACACTTACAGTACATATCAAGAAGGGCATTGTTTAGAATCAAGTCACTTTCATACTTTAATACATGAACATGCACCTGCCTCCCCATTTCCAACAAAACCATCCCAGTACATGCCCTGAGAACGCTGGTTAAAGTGCCCTGGCTTGCTAAAAACCCGGCTTTCTTCATCTCCGCAAAGAGTTGTAAAGCTTTGAAGCCTTCTCCGCTCTGCGCGAAGCAGCCAATGATAGAATTCCACACCACCGAGTCGTGTGTGACCATCTCACCGAAAACCTGATAACCATATTCCAAATCACCGAGCTTTGAGTAGTTATCGATGAGGGAGCTACGCACAAACACGTCAGAGTCAAACCCATACTTAATAATGCAGGAGTGGATCGACCGTAGAGTGCTCGGCGTGTTGCAGGTCCTAAGAACGGAAGAAAAGGTGTACATATTGGGACCTATCCCATCCCTCTGCATCTGAATAAAGAGCCTCAGAGCTTCCTCCTTTTCTTTAAGATTGGCGAGAGCCGAGATCATGGTCGTCCAGGAGACAACGTTTCTCTGGGGCATTTGGTCGAACAGGTCACGGGCAACGTCCAATAGCCCGAACTTGACGTACATTGAGATGAGGGAGTTGGAAAGGAAGAGCTGTGGGCGGTGATTGGCGTGGAAGGAGAAGAGGTGGCGGTGGAGGAGGCGAGCGTGGTCGGGGGAGCCATGGCGGAGGCAGAGCTTGATGAGGTCGGAGTAGGAGAGGGGGTCGGCGCGGAGGCCGAGGGAGTTGAGGATGGGCAGGGCGGCGACGGCGTCGGCGAGGGGGCCGCGGAGGCAGAGGCGAGAGAAGGACTCGAGGAAGGGGTGGGGTGTGGTTAGGGTTAGGGTTTCTGGGTCAAGGGAGGAAGAGGAGGTGTAACAGAGAGGACGGAGACGACGAGCAAGAAGACGAAGAAGAAGAGGTTTGAGGGTGATGGATTTGTAGAGAGGTCTCATAAAATCTATTGATGAAATAGAGGAACATGCTGAACGATTACAACAATAATAGAGAACTCTAAAAGACAAATTCGGCAGCAAAAAAAATGCACAGATGGAAGAGGTTTACCAAAACACAGGAGTTGGATGTATTTTTTTTGTGACTTTTGAAAAAAAGTTTGTGCAACAAAAAAATAAATTAAAATATTTATTTTATTTTTTTTTAAAAAAACGGAGCTTTCTTATTTTATTTTATTTTTTCGAAAAAAGATAGCCGGCTAGTTCTTCATTCAAAAGTCCTTAAACTAAGCAACAGAGTGAGGCTGCCCTCAAAAAAAAAAAAAAAAAAAAAAAAAAAAAAAAAAAAAAAACCGTTCATCAAGTGCAGTAGACTTCCCATAGGCTACAAAGCGATCGGACTGCTTCCCTCAGCTGCCTCAAGTTGGCTAGTTTGTTATCGAAGATTCTCCTATTTCGCTACAGCCAAAATCATCCACCAAAAAGCAATTACAATTGCTCTCTCCCTCGTTCCAGTGCTTCCTCCTAGAGAACTGAAGTGATACCATAATTTACCTACTGAGTTGCAGTTGCGTAAGTACTGTTTGTTCAACAGTTGGGCACCTAGTAATGCTTTTGCCCCCTCACATTCTGCAAGAAGGTGATCAACCGACTCGGTCGCCTAGCTCCCTGCAAAAGACGCATGTTTCCTCTTCACTCCATCCCCGCTTAAGGGGTTTGTCCACCGTCAGTATCCTACCCTTCAGTACCAACCAAACAAAAAATTTTACCTTAAGCGGAGTTTACACATCCCTCCTGTCCAAAGTTATACGCCGACTTTACCGAGAAGATCTCCGGTTTGGACCACCTTCACTTTAATACATCCATACCCCTCCCGGAAAGTTTATCTGACATTATCTCTCTAAAATCCCGTATTCCTGTACTCTTCCGCTGGAGTCTTGACAGTATCCCTTTTAGAATTTTATTCCACTTCCAACCCCTTCTCCCTACGCACTCTTTCACCTTACATTTTTTATATACAATGCCCTTAAAAATGCTCGAAAAAAGAGATCTAAGGGGAGACATATCCCCCCATTTGTCCCACCACAACTCCACACTTCTTCCGTCCCTAAGCTTATAGTGAGCTCCGCACTTGAATACCTCCTTCGTACCCATGACACTTTTCCACCACTGAGAATAAGAGGTAAAAGAAGCCTCTTCCCAAATGGGTTTCATTCTGTTGTAATATAACTTAAAAATCAGCTGGCCGCATAGGGAGTTCCCTCCAGACAGTAGTTTCCATCACCATTTCGACAGTAAGGCCATATTCATATTGTCTAGGTCCAGGACACCTAACCCACCATCCTTCCTGCTTCGACACACCTGTTTCCAATCTACCAAACATTGTCCTCCTGAGACCGTTGATCGTCATTTCCAAAAAAAAACCCTTCAGATGGCTTCCATTCGACTAAGCACCCATTTCGACGCCCTGAAAATTGAATGAAATTAAAGTAGCAAGCTGGTTAGGGCCGAGTTCACCAAGACTAATCTGCCTCCCTGAGAGAGCAGCTTCGCCTGCCCATTTTTCAAAATTGTTAATGATTGACCGCCAGTCTTTCCTTCTGACTCTTTTGTTCAATAGCGGCAGCCCCAAGTATTTTATTGGGAACTGACCCAGCCTGCACCCGATTATCTCTGCTGGTCTCACGCCTCTACTCTCCCGTCCACCTAAATATAGGAGCTCGGACTTATTCCTATTTATCTTCAAGCCTGGGGCCCATTCGAAAAGTTGTCACACAAATATGAGATTACGTACTTCCCTCGTCTTGGCCCTACAGAAGAATATAGTGTCGCCCGCGTACTGAATAATGAATACTTTACTCTTATATGAAGGACCCATCCCGCTGAACATTTTGTTCCGTACAACCTTTGTCGTCAATCGTGCGAGCCCTTCTAAAATTTTATGCTGGCATAAGCTTTGGGAGCCCTTCTAAAATTTTATGCTGGCATAAGCTTTGGGTTTGGAAGAAGAAAAAGTCGGAGATCATAAATCTGTTGTTATTGCAGGCCTTTAAAGGGAATACAACGGAAAGAATATTATTTCTAGTCGGTAAAATTGTTGTGATTTAAACAGAAGACGAAGTTAAAACTTACGCTCAATCAATAGCCAAAGACTTCAATAAATTTCAACAAAAATAAAGAGAAAAAGTTATCGGCATGTTTTTAAAATGAGTACGCCGGAGCCCAATGTTGGTTGGAGCAATCGAGGACCACAAACTCTAATAAATAGGCTTATTAATAACGGGCCATGCAACGGCTATATGGTCGGACCCAAATGAAGAAACTCTCGCCATTTGGTTCTAAGCAGGTGGGACCGTTCGTTTTGCCATGGGACCAAAATATTTCATAGCTCAATGATAAAACAAGAATTTCTCAAGATCGCTCCGTCGTAGGAATGAGAGGTCTTCGAATTCAGTTTGACACTTCCATTGAATTAGTGGTTTTCTTTTGATGCAAGAGATGGAGTGTATCTGAGATTATTATGTGGATTAAAGGTGCTAACTAATTATTATAAAAATATATATTGATAGGAATGGCTTATTCATCGTACTTAAGGTTTTAGTCACAGCTCTTTACAGGTTTTGATCCAATTCAATCCATTTGTGGATTGGGTCTATTATGAACCGCACCCGCACTCAATTTATTAAACTCATTTAGTTCAACTTATTAGTCTTTCAAACTTATTATTACGAAACAGAAAGTTAAATTTATTTTAATCCATAAATAAATACTCAACATACTACACCAAAATGATTAAATTTTATATGCAAAAACTTTAAATTTTGTGATTTTCAATTTTAATTTTTAGTTTTTTTTTTTTCAAACAATGGAGTTAATCGAAATGGCCGAAAGAATTCATAAACCGTTGTCACGTGGTATGCCCACATTGGCCCGTTTAAATTCAATCCAATCTACATGAAGTGTGAATTAAATTTATTTTAAACCGTTTAAATTCAATCCAATCTACATGAAATGTGGATTAAATTTATTTTAAATCTACATGAAATGTTGAATTTATTTTAACCCATAAATAAATAGTTAACATACTACACCAAAATGATTAAATTTTATATGCAAAAACTTTAAATTTTGTGATTTTCAATTTTAATTTTTAGTTTTTTTTTTTCAACCAATGGAGTTAATCGAAATGGCCGAAAGAATTTATAAACCGTTGTCACGTGGTATGCCCACATTGGCCCGTTTAAATTCAATCCAATCTACATGAAATATGGATTAAATTTTATTTTTATATGTTAAGGATAAGAAAGAGAATAATAAGGCCCGATATGTTTTTTATTAGTTAAGAAACAAATTTTTTAATATCTTCTATGTTTGATTCAAGATATTTTAAGGGATTCTTATAATCTATAAAATAGAAACTTCTTTCTTTCTAATTTTGCTGGTAAGAAAAAAAAAAAGAGATTTTCTCAATCCTCTCTCTAAGTATCTACTCTCAATTTTTTTGCGTTCTTTTTTATTTCAATCTACGTTTTCGAATACATCCGATATGCAAAATACGCGAAAGATTTAGAAGGCTGAAGATTTAGAATGCTGCTAATAAAATGAAGCATCCAATCTGATTTTGATTTTTGGTTACGTTGGTAAGTCTGTAAATTTTTGTTATTCTCTAATTCAATAAATGGTGACTCTTTTTTAAAAAATTTAAAAAATAAATCAGTTTTAAAATTTTCTTTTATGACCGATCATGAAACATTTTTTTTCTTTTTACATCTATTGTATATTTAAAAGAATATATATCTGTTAAAAAAACACTCTAATAAATTTTATTAAAAAAATCTAGGCACTCTAATATTATAAATTTACAGTGTGATCTTCAAAGTTTCAACAAAACAGGCTCTAAATTCAATATATTGAAAAATTGAAAAACAAAAAACTTCAGCGTGTGTTTTGCCACCACTAGTCGTCATCTGATCTTAGATCAAATTTTGATTATCATCTTTGAAGCTCGCGTACGTAAACACTCAACGCTCAATTGGAAAACGGGGGCTCGGAGTTCTAAGAAGAACCCCATCCACACTCTCCGCCGATCTCTTCTCCCCCAAAAGGCCAAATCCATATCCAAATCCAAATTCAAATCCAAACAGCTTCTGTGGAAACTTCCTCCGTACCTTCCCCAATCCCCTCCCTCTCTCTCTTCTTCTTCTTCTTCCCCACTATTCCTCGAAACCCTAGAATCCCTCTACGACGATCGAAGAGAAGAGGAGGAGGTTAGAGGTTAGGGCTTAGGGCATAACATGTCGCTGCGGATAAAGGCGGTGGTGGATAGGTTCGTGAAGGAGTTGAAGGAGGCCTTGGACGTGGACATACAGGACCGCATCATGAAGGAGCGGGAGATGCAGAGCTACATCGAGGAGCGCGAGCGCGAGGTCGCCGAGCGCGAGGCCGCTTGGAAAGCCGAGCTCTCCCGCCGCGAGGTACCGTCAGAAATGTTTTTTATATTCTTCTTCTTCTTCTTCTTCTTCTTCTTTTAAGTAAAAGAAACTCCTTTACTCGTCGACCACAGAGTTCTTGCTGAATGAATCTACGTATGTGTGTGTGTGGTTGTTGAACTTTGTTGTTCTTGTTAGAACTACACAGAGTTCTATTAGGTCTGGATTTTTGTTTCTGAAAGGAAGATCCACTGATCATTGTTCGTTATTGATTTATTGGAGGAAAAAGAAGAGCTCTGTTTTTGCTCTTTATTGCCATTTGTGGATTGCCTATAACGTGCTTCTTTTTTTTTATTAAAATTGGCATGATCACCTTTTGAATTTTATCAAGTTACTTCGGAGTTCTAAAGTCCTTTTCTTCATTGCATTGAGCAAGGAGTAACCTGGGTAATTGTAATTGGATTTGAGGCGAACCAAATAAAAGAAAAAAGGGAGTAATCAGGAAGGATAATGCAGAATTTTGCCCTGCATGCTCAATGTAGTTAATGACTGCAGGTTTGCTTGCATTCTGTGTTAGCAAAACTTCCATGTTTCCTTACCAGCAGAGTGAAGTGCTGTTCTTTGCTAAGTAGAGAGTACATGTAAGAAGTTTTTATTTCTAGATTTCTGCTAAACCTTCTCGTCTTCCTCTAGTTCTTGAGTTCAACTTAACTTAAAAGAAGGAATTCTGCACCGGTGGCAAATTTCCACGACAGCATGTGTGTTTTTTTTTTTATATCCTCATAATATACCGTCACCGCAGTTTTCTTAATCTCTTAACAAATTTTCAAGCTCAGCTCAGACAGGAATTTTGTTGTTCAGTATATTGGAAGTCTGTTGCCGGGTCGAAAGATCATATCGATCTTGAAAATCGGGTTTACCCCCCCTACAATTGTAATATCATTGCTGTGCCAAGGACACAACTCATTGTTGGATCGAAGCAATTCTTCTTGGGTTTGTCGTTAAGAATTATGCGAGGACATAAACAGCAGAATGTACAATAGCCAATGTCGAAGTATATGTGCTCTCTGCCGGCTCTGCAGACTCATTTGCTATGTTCAGAGAAAGCATGAAACAATACACTTACTGAATTCTTCCTTTTTCTTTCTTTTTATTTTTCTGCAGGCTGAAATTGCGCGACAAGAGGTCAGGCTGAAGATAGAGAGGGAGAATTTAGAGAAGGAGAAGAGCGTACTCATGGGAACCGCATCGAATCAGGACAACCAGGACGGAGCTCTCGAGATCACCGTCAGCGGGGAGAAATACCGTTGCCTCCGCTTCTCTAAGGCAAAGAAATGAGAGGTACGAGCTACAATTTGTAGAATCGAAGCTTTTTATTGGTTTCTCACTCAAATTGTATTAGAAAGTTAGCGTTCGTTTGTACAGGAAAAAATATTAGTTCATCAAAATGGAAAGTTGTAATATTTTTTGGTTTGATCCTGGCCTTCGATATTTCTTAGCAAATTACTGCTATTTCGATCTTTCTCCTGCAAGAAAACTTAGTCATAATAACAATTTAAAGGCCACCCCACCTTTCATTCGATCGCCTTCTTTCGACTCAACCACCGCGCAACTTAAACTTTTCTTTAGACAGAAAAGACTGAAAAAAAAAAGAAGAGAGGATGGATTGAAGGGAGATGTGATATGCGCTCCATGGCTTATGCAGTGACCAGTGTGCAAGCAAAACTGAGCATTCTATGAGGAGTAACTGTGTAAGCACTGGAGAAGGCCCGAGACTAGCAATTGTTACCCGTTTGTTCTGGCTCGAGTTGGGCAAGAACAAACGGGTATTGCTTTCCGTTGAGCATGGAAAAGAATGGGGTGGTGTCAGGTGTGCTAGGATTGTAGTAGTGGTTGTTTTACGAGAACTGAATCAAGGACTAAATCATTTATTAGGCAAAAAGTTTATGGACTAAAGTATTTCATAGTACATGAACTACTCGTACAATTAATTTACCTTCATTTTTTAACACAAATGAAGAAATAAATATTAAATAACTTGAGGTTGCTTGGTCAATTCTCCGCACTCGTTTTCTTTTTTGGCTAAGGACGCATGCAGCCGTTTTCTTAATTAATAACTTCCACTAATAAATTGTGGGAGGATTTTTTTTTTTTTTTTTTTTTTTTTTAGAAAAAGAAATGACAAGGCCGCAATTTGTCCCTACCAACAGGCCTATGACCGTAGCATAATGCTTTAAATAATAATACTGATTGACTCAGATAGACAAAAGGAAATTAACACCCATGCGGTCATGCTATTTGATTGTTATTGTCGACAAAATTATATATTACAAGTTTTTTTTTTTTTTTCTTATATTTTTGCCATGCTATTTTAGTCAATTGATTAAAGTGGTTTCCAAATCAAATAGAAAAGGCAAATTATTATGGTGATGAAATGTGGCTTGTGTGACAATGTGGTTGGCAAAGATAGGGACGTGAATGAACGGACCTACGACTTAGGCTTAGCCACTTATTAGGCTTCTCTTACACCAGAAGAGATCCATAGAGAGAGAGAGAAGAGCAGGGGATAAGATTGAAAAAGTGAATAATAAATGATGGCCCCTTGAAGCCAATGTGGCATGTTGCTGGATCCATGACACCGGAGGGTCCACTTACAACTGATTTGCGTTTGCCTCCCATGTTGCCTCTCTCTCTCTGTCTATCTAACTCTCCCTCTTTTAGGATGAGAACAAAACCACCCTTCTAAGCTCCTCCCATTTATTCTGCCCCAGTTTTCGATCTTTGAGCACCCCCAGAACCACCGGAATTAAGAAAGGATCACCGAGCCCTGGCACTTTTCTAATCCAATCCACATAATAATTATAATAATAATAATAATCTAATCTAACATTAATAATTGTTAAATTAATAAAGGGTAACCCATATTTTAAGACGACTCCTCTCTCTCTCTCTCTCTCTCTCACTCACTTTTTTCTTTTCGTTTTTTAAAATGGGCGAACACTGTAGGAGATGGGGCTTGTCATGAAGGATGCAAAATTCGAAGGGGCTCGAGAAATCCGTGCGCGATTTGTAGGAAAACCGCAACATTACTACGCCCCTCGTCCCCCCCTCCTCCTCCTCCCTCTCCCTCTACCCCTCGCCGTTTTTCCATCTCGATTTTCTTTTCCTTTTTTGTTTTTTTTGTTTTTGTTTTTGTTTTTGTTTTTTTTGGTTCTCTCCAACAAAGAGATAAGCTGTTCTCTCTCTCTCTCTCTCCCTTCTTCTCAGTTGCTCGAGAACACTCCTCAATTGGTCTCTTCGTTTGGGATTTTCGCAATTCGAAAAATTGGATCTTTTGTCCGATTGCGTACGTGTTGTTTTGATGGTAAATTTGGGACCTTGTGGCTTTGGCTCCCTCTCTTCTCTGTTTTCCTCTTAATTCTTCTCCCTTTTTGTAGTAAAAAGCGAGAATTTTAGGTAGAATTCATGGATTTCCCCTGAGACGCTTCTGGGTTTGTCGCATTCGTATTCCTAACCGTCGTGTTCGCTTCTTTGTTCAAAAAATTTGGCCCAAAGATTCGATTTTTTTTTTTTTTTTTTTTTTTTTTGTTGTTGTTGTTGTTTCTATGGTGGAGACGATGCGTTGTGTTCCCATCCTCTTTCCTCTCGCTCCTCCTTATCCGAAGATCCTTCGAGAAAAGCAGCGCTGCAGCTCGTGACATGTAGTTGGGAAGCTGTTTTCTAATGTGAGTTTCTCTTCTCCTGAATCCGTGAGGTTGGAGCTTTTCCCTTTCCTCTTCCCTTTTTCTTCTCCTCTACTTGTGCTCCCATTATTTCCCGATTGCGAGAAATGGGTCCTTCTCTTCTCCACTCCGTCGACGCCGTGGTGGAGGAGATCATGCGGCTCCACCGCTCCCTCCCGCCGCGGCCCACCATCGAAGAGGTCGAAGCCGCCGCGGAGCTGGTGCGCCATGTGGACAACGAGGAGAAGGCCCGTGTTGAATCGATTGCGAGACAGAGCAAAGGCGCCGGGATCCCCGACGAGCTCTTCTTTGTGCTCTTGGAGATGCAGAAGAATCTCGTCTACTTCAACAGCAGAGAGCAGAAGATGGAGGCTCTTAAATTGCTCGATCTCGAGAACGCCCACGCCCTGCTCGACGAAATGATTCAGAGAGCATCCAAGTGTCTTCCTTCGAGTTCTAGTAATGCGGGCGTCATGCCGGCGGCTAGAGTGAAGAGTGATTTGGGTTCTTCCGGTACTGTTTTGCCTGTGTTTCGTGCTGAGAAAGAGATCGCGAGGAGCTCCGATCGTGTTACGAGGGATGATAGCTATGTGAAGAAGGTGAAGTCCGTCATGAATGCGGATGGGATCACCGGTGCAATTCGAAGAGATGCTACTTCTGGTGAGTCTGTAGCAAGTTATTCACCCATCTGTTCGGTTCTAAATTTGCTTCTTTGATGACGTAAGTTGCATTTTGCGTTAGGTAAAATTTGTAATCTACCTGCTTATGCAATTTATGAACTGAATACAAGTTGTTATGCAGGAGAAGATCGCGAGAAGCTGAGCCTTATCAAGCTAGCTAGCTTGATTGAGGTCTCCGCGAAGAAAGGCACGAGGGATCTCAGCCTTCAGAACAAGCTGATGGACCAAATCGACTGGTTGCCCGACTCGTTAGGGAAGCTTTCTAATCTTATCTCTCTTGATCTCTCGGAAAATAGGATTGTTGTTCTACCGACCACTATCGGTTCTCTTTCCTCTTTAACCAAATTGGACCTTCACTCGAATCGGATCGCTCAACTCCCTGATACTATAGGAGACCTTCATAACTTGCTTTATTTGGATCTGAGGGGGAATCAGTTATCTTTATTGCCTCCCACATTTGGCAAATTAGTCCGGCTCGAAGAACTTGACCTGAGCTCAAACCATCTCCCCTCACTTCCTGATTCTATTGGAAATCTTATTCGATTGAAGAAGCTAAACATTGAAACAAATGATATTGAGGAACTCCCGCATAGTATTGGCCATTGTGCTTCTCTAGTTGAGCTTCGAGCCGATTATAATCGCTTGAAAGCCCTTCCGGAGGCTATTGGAAAGCTCGAATCTCTCGAGATTTTATCAGTTCGATACAACAATGTCAAAGGGCTTCCAACAACGATGGCTTCTCTGCCAAAATTAAAGGAGATTAATGTGAGCTTTAATGAACTTGAGTCGGTGCCTGAGAGCTTATGCCTCGTCACCACACTCGTCAAGCTAAATTTGGGGAATAATTTTGCTGATTTGCAATCTCTTCCGCGCTCGATCGGCAATCTCGAGATGCTAGAAGAGTTGAATATAAGCAATAATCAGATTAGGGTTCTTCCAGACTCTTTTCGAATGTTATCGAGGCTCCACATTCTTCGGGCAGAAGAGAACCCTTTGGAGGTACCACCAAGACATATAGCTGAAATGGGTGCTCAGGTAATTTTGACTTAATCTTTCTCGGGAAAGGTTTTTGTGCTTTATCTATTATAACACTTGGTAATTAATGTAATGTACCTGTTGTGCAGGCTGTTGTTCAGTACATGGCTGAACTTGTTGTTAAGCGAGAAACCAAGTTACAGCCAATAAAGTCTAAGAAGAGTTGGGCTCAGTTTTGCTTTTTCTCGAGGCCTAACAAGAGAAAGCACGACCGATTGGATAACATAACCTGATTTATGCATGCAAGTTCATCAGGTAAACTTCTTATCTGCAGTTTCAAACACGTCGCCTGTGTTGTTAATTGCGATATATGCATATGCTATATTCCTGTACAATCATCTATCCGCAAAGATTTCCCTGCAAAATCTGGATTTTTCTGATTTCCCTTCAAAAGAATCCTTGTTTTGCAAGATACCCATCGTTAAACATCCATTTTAGTTGAAAACCTCCTCCTCCCTGTGAAGAACGCTAGAGTAGGATAAAGCTTTGCAGATTTTACAGAGGTACATGTTTAAATAGATGATTTTGCTAGTATATGTATGCAAAATCCTGCTATTTGTTTTGGCTATTAGTGATCTTTCTCTATCTCTGAGGTTCGCTTCCGTTCAAAGTCTAAGGTTCAAATTAAATTGTAGGTGATGTTGATCGACGGCATGATCAAGAAGCAATAACCTCTATTGAGACTGATGTAAAGCTGATCACCAGCGTGATTATTCTAAGTTTTCCTTGATGTTGTGTGTAAAACTAATCCAAATCTCCGCTCCAGGCTACCCAGGTCTGATTGTTCATTGTATCTCTGGTATATTACAACTTGTTTGAGGTGTACCATTAACCTCTCCGGCATTTCACAACCGAAAAATTGGACTCCATTTATTTCATTCATTGCGCCATCCATCTTTCAGTTGATTTTCTTTGTAACATAATAAATTTTAGCAATTCCAGGAACTATTATTAAAGGTGATTACCATGCACTTTTGTCAGTGAATGTGGTTAATGTGATTTTTCTGTTTACGTTTTAAAAATTATAGTCGAAGAACTGTTGTGGGACTTTAATTTCAATAATGGTATGTAGATGGTTAGTTCTCAAGGGCTCTGCATTTTGTTCCATTTATTGGATTCCCTGGGCATTAGCTACTTTCCCATCAATAATTATGGTGAATATCAATCTGCATTGCACTCGTCAATGTCTGCTAATAACAATCATGCACAAACCGAGCCAAAAGTTTCGCTCCTTTTGTCAGTAAAATAATGCATGCATTTCACCAAATCGGTGTTCTTAAATCGTTAACGATTATTGCTTGAATCTTGGAGCAGGTTAACAATTCTGCAGTTCTACCTACGTGGTTCAAATGTATTACGCCGATCGTTTTTATAGTGTGCACTAACCATTTGACTAACTACAAATATTTGTGAGTAAATAATATAGGTGTAATCCTCGAGAATCAAATTGGGCCTTCCCAGGTGATGGCATTTGGGGGGCATGTTGAGCAGTACACAGTTTAATGTCTATTCTGACCCATGGGCTGTTTGCGAAGAACGTAGCCCAATTTGTGGCTTACAAAGATATATAGTGCTTGAAATTTATATTGGTGTTTGCATCATTTAATTAACAAATCATACTTATTTGCGAGATTCATGCCATACTGATCACAACAGTTTCTATATATGTATAGAATAATAAAAATGGAGCGACTTATTTAATTAATTAGGACTGTTGTGGTTTAATGGTCTAGTAGTCTCCAGTAGTCATCAAGAATTGTTCTTCTCCAGTACCATTTTCACGGTTCCTTGCAAAATCAGCGGGCGATGATGGCCCTAATTAAACTTATGTGGTAGATGCATATATCTTTCATTTATTGGTGGCTGCGTCGTGTCGGCAAGAGGAAGCAACGAGAAAGAGATGTTATCACGTATAAAGATTAAAGAGTGCGACCACTCAACCAACTAATGGATTTGGACCACCCCTACTGTTTACGATGCTCTTTGCTCTCACTCTCAGAAACCAATCAAATGTTATCAAAATCGATCTCCTCCTAGTATTAACTTTCATTATTAATAATTAATAATAATAATCTTTTAATCAGAGCATGTGACATCACTCAAGCGGTTAATTATTACACATCCAAAAAGAAAAAAAAAAAAAGCTGAGTCTACAACTAAAATATATATATATATATATATATATATATATATATATATATATATATATATATATATATATATATATATATATTTCTATAACCTCTTATTCAAGGGTATATATACTAAGGATTTACTAATTTTTTTTAAAAATTTAGTGATAAACTAGTATTTAAAAAAAGAATTGCATTGGTAAGATTAATTAGAACCAACACTATACTAACTAGGATAAAATGATTTCAAAAAAAAAAAAAAAAAAAAAACACTCCGGAATACTACTACGTGGGCCTCCATCCACCCCATGCAGGAATAAAACCAGCCTGTCCAAAGCTGTGACACAATAATCCTCTCCTACCTCAGTACTCTCCCCTTAACCTAACCACCTCCTCCTCCTCCTCCTCTCTCCGACAATAGAGGAAAGGGAAAGAAGCAGAAATCAATTAATCTCTCTCTCTCCGACGACGACGACAACGTCGGCTTGCGGCGATCGACAATGTTCGAGAACATGCCGAAAACCAGGTTCTTCCCTGCCATGACATCAAAAGACGATCTTCCTATATCTCAAAAACCTCAAAAGGTTACCATCAACAACAACAACAACAGCAACAACAACAATAGTAACAATGACAACCACCTCATCGGCCTGCGAAAGAGGCTGTCCTCTTTCTCCGTCAAGATCAGGCCATCATCGTCCGCATCGGCCAAATGGGTCTTTCGGAGGACCAAGTCGATGCCCTCCATCAAAGAGCTCGCCAGCGGCCCGCTGCGGCGGTGGTGGGACTGGGGTCTGGGCTGGATCCTCTCGCGGAAGCCGGCCTTCGCCGGCGACATCGAGATGAACGAGGAGGAGACCGCGATGCTCAGCTGCCGCAGCCGGGGGAGCTGGCGCCATCTCTTCTACAAGGTCCGAGCGGAGATTCGGAAGCTCGTCGGCACCAACACGTTGCCGACCACTCACAATTTTAGGTACGATTCCTTTAGTTACGCGCAGAACTTCGACGACGGGAATAGAGAATAATCAGCAACATTATACATACATATATATATATATATATATATATATAGCTGCAAGAGTTATATATAGTTTTATATATATATATATAAATATTTTTGAATACGTTCTTTTATTCAATAAGCTTCGATCTTCCGATGCATGGCTTCCGCGTACGGTGATGCAAATGGTGTGAAAAAGATATAGAATTAAGCTGCCTCAATTCCCAGGGTACGTAAAAGAGTAGTCAAATTAAATTGGACCGGTTCTAGCTAGTTCGTACGTACTTTCCAGGAACAGCATGCAACATTAATATTCGATCTCTGCGGGTAATCATCTGAATATTACCTATTTTCTCATATATTTTGTATTCATTTTGAGCTTATAATTGATTAAGCAATCCAAGCAATGTAAATGTTTCTATAGTAAATAATTGGCTGCTCTAGCTACAATACCCTCTAGCTAGTAGTACTCTTTTTATATGTTCTGTCGTTGCACTCTCCATTTGTTCTCAAGAAACTTAAATATCTTGTATATGTGCAAAAGAATTTTTTCTTTTATCTGAGTTGGTGTGCAGAAAACATCTTGGAGATGGGATAATTCATATTTATAGTTCAAATTTCTATATGTTTTAATTTTGATGTTATAAAAAAAAAGAAGTATATATATATATCAATTACACCATCGATCTATATTTAAACATGCCCTACTTAGCAAAGTAGCTAGGGTGTTAAATCCATCAACATGGTTAGTGGGCTCCATATATATAAGCAGGTTAGAGGTGGCATGTGCTTTGTCAGGTAGATGTGCGGTCCTCTTAAATTGACCTCAAGTTCATTAATAAAATACCGGATTAATTACTTGATAAGTATTTGGAAAACTTGAAAAAGCAAAGAAAAAATTAAAGAGTCTAGTTGATGCATCCTTGTTAAATGTGTTGTCATTAACCTTTCTGCGTTGCTTGCATTTGATAATCTTTCGTTTTTGATTTCGCACCGAAATGAATTGAACTGTAATTTATCAATATAGTATAGATAATGGCCCACCTAATTAAATATTTTCACACAAAAAAGAAAGAAGAAAAGAAACAGAGATCAACTAAATTGTTGGTCAAAGTATTTTTAACTAATACAACATAAAGGTAGGATGTCAATCAATTTTCTTCAGAAATTCATTTATTTTTTTTTTTTTTATTTCTTTATTTTGCCGTGGGTCTAACCCTCTATCCAAGCACCTATATATATATAATAGACCAAAGTTTATACAGAAATTCAAACCCTGACTTTGTAGTAAGCATCCGAATACCTAACTCGACTACTAAAAGTTTGGTTATCCAATTTTAAGCTCTCTCTCTCTCTTTCTCTCTCTCTCTCTCTCTCACACACACACACACACACACACACACACACACACACATATATATATATATATATATATATATATATATAGGACACACAAGTAGAACGTAAATTTGAGCATAATTACCCAACTAATATAATTAAATTCACAGACTACTAATTAATCATAGTATCATACTAATTGTGTCCAACAATCCACCAGCTGTTTGATTACGAGCAACAGATAAATAATTAAAAGAATAAATTAATGCAAAAGAGAACAAAAAATAGCAATGCCTATATACCTTATGTTAGGAACGAGCGCACAAACTAAACAAAATCAATTGGCGATCACGACAAATAAGTAAATCCAAAATTACACGACAGAAAATTAACACACAGATTTACGTGAAAACTCTTTGTAGGGAAAAAAATCATGGGTGAAAGATAAGAGATTTCACTATGTAGAAAAGAGAAAAATACAAGAGTTCGTGATGATACTATCGCTCGATCACACTCTAGGGCAAATAAAAGAAAACTTAGGATTTTTTCTTAGCGGATCGGATCCGTATCGCGGGGGGCTCCGCCCCCCGCATCCCCGTCCGATGTCAGTGGTGGGCTTCGGGCTCGGGCCTAGCGATCCGAGCCCTTCGCTTCCACCACAGACATCCACAAAATTTTCTGTCGCACCGCGAAGCCGTCGGCGAACCTGAATCATAATATCGAAGCGATTCTGATTTTGAATCTCATCTAACACCTAAAAGTTATTCCTAGCTATATATATAAAGATCCCCGTATCAGCCCTTTAAATTTCGAGTAGTACTTCCATTTTTGCGGCAACCCGCATTGGGGAGTCGGTGATCGCCAAATTTACTAGATGAATGCTGATTCGCAAAAATTTGCTTTGGAGAGGAGAAGATCAGAAGCGAGGCCAAACAGAGTCCTGGTGTGGGCTGAGGAACTCAGTTAATTACTATTCAAACATCTGGAAGAAAGAGCACTCCAGAAATTAATTGACAGGCCCACGC
>CM055060.1:59868888-59966388 GCA_029204045.2 Tillandsia leiboldiana | reverse complement strand
TTTGCATGATGTTTATCGGTTTATATCATTATTTTATAGCATCAAATGAGGTTCTTAAACATTTTTAGGCTCTCCCAGAAAATAAGGCAGGTGTATTTGGTCGCTTTAGTGTATATTTAAATTCTATACTAGTCCTTCCTGTTGCTGAGCTAAAGGTGAGGTTTTTCCTAAGAATTCGAAGCTACGGTCCCTACTACGTTCGTGGTATGTTTTAAGCCCATGCTAAAATTATTTCCCCAAAATTATCTTGGCAAATTACCTCATTAATTTCCCCGTACGGAATTACAGTGTACGAATTAGAGAGTGCGCAGGAGATAGAAGAGATGCGTGGACCCCAGAGGTCTAATCATGTGTATGATTGATCACTGCACAAAACGCATTATTGTTTTCTCCTCTTCTTTTTCTTTTTTTTTCCTTTTCTATTTCGAAATTAAAGGTGGCGCTGCGCTTTTAATGAGCTCTCTGACGTTGCTTCCTCTACTCTACTCTATTCTCTCTCTCTCAGAGTGTAGGTTCCCATGATGTTGTTACTAATTTATTAAGTCCCAATTTGATAATTAGTTGGTTAAAAATACTTATTTTATATTTTGCAAAATTAAAAAATTCTAAAACGTTTTCAATCCTTTCTCCTCTAATGATAAAAAATTAATTGTTTTCTTTAGTAATAATTGCCAAATACTAACATAAATCCATAATATAAAAAAATAAGAATAATTTAAAATTTTTAAACCTTTCAGTATCTAAAAAAAATTTAGTCATCATTTTAATTTTATTGTGTGCTAACACATATCTATTTGAGACATTTAATTTATAAGAATATTTCTCTTAGTAAAACTACCCATATAATAATATTAATTACACCGAAACAAAAGGGCTATCCGAACTGAGAAAAGAAAAAAAAAAAAGGAAAAAAAAAAAAAAAAAAAAAAAAAAAAAAAAAGCTGGAGAGCAAATCTAGGATGAGTGAAATCCCCCTCCAAATTTGGGAAGGGGGTATTATGGTAAATTTAGGATGATAATAATTATATAATAATAGCATTGATGTCGGAGGGAGGACTGCGGGAGCTGCTGGAATTCTGTACGACCACGGAAAAATTTATTTCCTAACTCGTGCAAAACTCCCGCATACTCCAACAGGAGTTCACTTCCCTTTGCCTACCATAAAACGTCCCAAGTAAATGCACCAATATATTTATAGAGTCCAGCTATACTTTCTTTCTAAGAGGACCTAGACTTTCGTCTTCCTAAATCATTTTAAATAATAAGTATTTCGAATTAATGATCGAAACTGTTAAAATTGATCTGATGCGCATAAAGTGTATGAAAATTAAATTTTATAAATTTTTAAAATTATTTACGTAGTGATCAAATGATCGTAAAACTATATGAGCAGTTTGTTTGTTTAACGGTGTGGAATAATTCAAATCGCCTGAATTTTTCACAAAATTATTGGTGTAAGAAATTTCTAACATATATTTTCACATGATTATTCGTTTTCAACCGTTCTTTTCTTAACTCTTCAACGAATTTGATAACGATTTTTAAAATTTATAAAATTTAATTTTTAAATATTTTAAATATTTTAAAACAGGTTTAACAGTTTCAATTGTCGATTCAGAATTCCTATCATCTAAAACGACTTAAGAAGACGAAGATTTCTGTCCTCCTAAAAGGATAGTATTATTTGACAATTTCGTAATTTTTCGATATCATTTGTCTATAATATTTAAAAGGGTTCAAAATTAACAATTTTAATAGTCGTAGTGAGCCGTTTGCAAGTTTAACGGTATAGGAATATTCAAAATATGTAAAATTTTAATAGAAAATTTTTTATAGTGTATAAAAACAAGATCAATATTTTTTATTTTAAAATTTTAGTGTCATATTATCACATTTTGTAATATTTTTATTTTCAATCGTTGATTTTAAATCATTTCGATAACTAGGTAGATGATATCGAAAAATTATAAAATTTATTTTCTAGTCATTTCAAATATTCTGGATCAAGTATAACCAAACCAATCGTAAATCCGAAAGTCGCAACATCAAAAATAATTTGGAAGTACGAATGTCGACATGTATATAGTATCCGACTACGCACAAGTACTAAAAAATTAGTGTTTGTAAGTTTTCTACCTTTAGATCTATCCCTTAGATCATTATATTCCACCAACTGCTCACTTAACCCAAAGAGCCCACTATTATCGAAACCACACATCTTTTCATCATATGGCTAAAAATCTATAAACACCAATGACTTGATACTTTTAAAAGCATAGTACCTCAATTATATATATATATATATATATAGCAGTTGGTGGAATAAAATGATCTAAGTGATGATATTAGTCAAAGGGATTGATCTAACGGTAGAAAACTTATCAGCACCAATTGATTGGTGCTTGTACAAGCATAGTAGCCACACACACACACACACACTCTCTCTCTCTCTCTCTCTCTCTTTCTCTCTCTCTCTCTATATATATATATATATATTAGAGCTTACATACTTTCAAAAGCGCAAGCCTAACTATACTTATGAATTTTTTATCATTAGATTTGTATTGAAATTTGTGCTATTGTAAAGTTAACTAAAGAGAGAGAAAGATAAAGTACAATAGCACATATCTCATTGCAAATCCAATAGTAAAGGATGTACGGTTATTTTTTACCATTGAATTTTTTACCAATAGAACTTGGCTAGAATACTATTGATAGCACCAAGTCATTGATGCTATCAAGTTTTTAGCCATTGGATTAAGTAATGTACGGTTAAGATGATAGTGATCCCCTAGGATTTAGTGGATGCAGGTTGGTTGAATAGTATAACCCACATGGTGGAAATGATAAAAGAAATAGATCTAACGGTAAAAGAAATGATAACATCAATTGTTTGATGCTATAAATAGTATTCCAGCCGGACTGTTGAAAAAAATGGTAAGACTACTGAGTGTGTTAAATTTGGCCTTTAGATGATCAAGTTGAGGATTATAATCCAAAATGATTTGGAATCCTTGCATAGTTGCATTGCTCTTTTTTTCAAAATCAAGCTGCAAATTAATTAACATGCACTTCAGATAAAAGCAATTGGACAAAAGCGGTTTTGAGTTTGGAGAAATTCAGGTAGTACTCTTCCCTCTTAGTTGAAGTAGAAATTCAAATTAAAATAAAACACTTTTTTTTTTTGGGTCCCATAGATTCATATTAGCTTTCTGTGGTTAAGTTGTACTACCCAGCTATATATTTTTGAGGTAGAATATTGGCTCCAAGAATTGGCCAAACAGTGGATAAATTGAGCACATCGTTATTTGTCCCCAAATATAAATATACATTTAATTTTTAAGCCCAGAAAAATGCCAATGCCACAATTTAACAATTTTTGGCCATTCATATATAATCTTCTACCATGCTATTGTCCTCAAAAAGAGGGAAAAAAAAAAAAAGAACTTTTTGCTATTTAAACTGGCATAAAATCTATGTCATTCACTGCACAGTACTGGAGCGACAGTGCATGAATGTTTTGGTAGCTAGTTGGATCATTAACCAGAGAAATGCTAAGTTCCCAACCAAAAAAAGGTTTTGATCTTAGAACTCCTCTTTCCAGGGCCGGCTAGAGTTTAGTCAAACCATTTATAGTGTTTAATATTAAAGAAACAACCAGCGATCGACAAGCCAAGAAATAGTTGGACTTAGAGGGTGATGTTGCCTTAGCACAACTATATATATTAACAAATGGTGACAGAATGTCGAATATGCCCGTAATCTCACTGTGTTTATAGTTATAGATCTAACATAACTTCACTGACCATTAATATGATGTAATATGTGTAAAGTTAATAGTTGTTGGCCTTTTTCTAAGATGGGAGATAGTTCACAGGCATATTATACTACCCAACCCCCATGTAAAGAATAATATGAATGCACTACAAGACAATTAACTGCTCAAAACAGTTACCTACGTAGAGAGACCTAGCTATAGGAACTGCAAAGCTAGTACGTACAACCTATAAAATAGTTATAGTATCTGCAAATTCTCAAAAGGTTAGCTTGCTTACTGCTACGATAATTGTGAAAAGAATGACTTCTCATTTTCATAATTTGTCCAATCATATGCATTGGAAATATTAACAAAACGTGTTGTTTGATTCTCGTAGCTAGTAATAATTTATAATTAATTATTGAACCATGATCATCATTAGTTGATCGATGGTAATTACGTAGTACTCAACATTGTCATTCATAACAAATCTAGAGACATTTTTTTGATGAATGAAGCCTTTTCTTAAAAAAAAAAATCAAATCTAGAGACATTTTTAATAGTCAAAAAAATAAATTATAAAATAAATGAGCATGAATTTTCTTTCAAGCGCGCAATTTATATATATAGGTTTTCGTTGGATATCATTAACTGTATAACTTCTTACATCAAAATTTAATAAGGACTATATATCCATCTTCACAGAATAAAAAATAAAAAAAGTTTGATGTATTTGAAAATTTTCTCTTGCAAAATTGTTGCTGAATATTGCTAATAATAATTTAAGATTCGAACAAAACAATATCTAACAATCAAGAGCGTCTTATAAAAATTAATAAAAATTTTACTCATTTTCATGTGCCATCTGAAGGTAATTTTTTTGTCCTAAAAAAATAATATATATATATATATATATATCATATAACACTACAAAAAAATTAATATTTAAGGACACTTGTTTCTATACTTAATGATATTTAAAAGCATCTCAATATAATGTAGTGTCGCATTTGAAAGCGTCGGTTAAAGCGTTAGCAAATAAAGAGTCGTCACGTATATACCGAAGCTTATGTCAAGCGACGGTAAAATATGTGCTGATATTTTAAAGCATCAGTATTTTATTTTTTAAAATTCTGAAATTATTATTTAATTAATTAGTTTAATATCAGTATTTTATTTTTTAAAATCCCGAAATTATAATTTAATTAATTAGTTTAATATAATAAATGATTCATATGGCGACGCTTTTTAAAGCGTCGGTATTTTCAATATTGTAGAAATATTTAGAGACATTTATCTCAAACGTAGTCTAAAAAGCTTCCTTATATTAACTTTTTTTTCTTTTTGTAGTAATACTTTATTTAAAAAATAAAAATAAATTTAACTAAAATTAATATAAAATAATTAGATTTTAAAGTTAAATAAATTTAACTAAAAATAATATAAAATAATTAGATTTTAAAGTTAAGAATTGGAAAATCAATTGTCCTAAGAACGTTTCCATAGAATTACTCTTTTTAAAACGACTCCCTGCATGGGCCATTGTCACCGGGACATCTTTGTCTCTTTCTTTTGGTTCTCCCCCACTGATTTGACGTAGAGATAAGTGTATACAAAGCGTCCTATACCAATCCCTTCTCCCACTTCAAACTCTGTCGGTGTTTAAAGGGGATAAGGGGTATTCACCTTTTATATCCCAAAGTGATTTTGGATGTCTCCATACCAAATTATCCGATATAAGGGTGGAACAGTTGTTCCACCTTAAATTATCCAATACAGGTGGAACAACTGTTTCGCCTGTTGCTTACATTTTTTATTTAATTAAAATTTTTTAAATTATAAAATATTTAAATTTATAAAAATTATTTTTTTTGTATAAATTTTAATTTTTTCTATTTTTTTTATTCCTCTTTAATTTATTAAACAAAATTTTTCTTATACCCGTTACAACTCCTATACTCAACTAAACACAAAATTATTTTAATTCCTGCTTGTACCTGAACTTATAACTATACCAGGAATAATCAATTTTTTCTTATACCCGAATCAAACGCAACCTTCAAGCGATGTTGAGAGACAAAATAGGGACCACGCATGAGTTGCATAGAGCGAGGATTTAAGTATATATATATATATATATATATATATATATATATATATATATATATATATATATATATATATATATATATATATATATATATATATTCTTGTTGAATATACATGCAAATACACGTAATAATTATTTTAATACTTATCTCAAATTAATATAAATTTTTGTGCATTAAATTAATTTTAAATTTTAAAATTTAAAATTAAATTTTAAAAAAGTAAATCTATATGTTGTATTTTATTAGAGAATATCTATCATATTTTAATTCAAATTTAAATATATAATTATTGCCAACAAAAAGAATAGAAATTTATTTTATTTTTATAAATTTGATTTTTCTAAATTTGATTATTTTGATTTTTGATTGGAATATTTATTAGTGACATTAATATATATTTAAATTAATTTATTTTTAAATATATATTTTTTAAATTTTTCTTGCTAAGAAAAAAAAGAACCAATTTTTTTTTTCGCCAAAACGATAAACAAATTTCTTTTTGTGGTACGAAAATAAAAAAAAAAATATCCGTTTGCTTGAGATAATTTTAAAAAATATAAAATATAAAAAATAATATATAAATATTTAATGAATAAAAAGATAAAAAATAGAATGTAGAACTTAATTTTTCTAGGTAGATATTTTTTGACATATTATTTTAATTTTTTAAAAAATTAATTTTTTTTTTATAAATTCGATTCTTTCTAAATTTGATTGTTTTGATTGTTGGTTCAAATATTTATTAGTGATATTAATATATGTTTAAATTAATTTCTTCTTAAATTTTGTTATATTATTAATATTTCTTTTAATTTTTCTTGCGTAAGCCAAAACGATAAAATCAAAAAAAAAAAATTACGGTACGAAAATAATAAAAAATATATCCGTTTGTTTGAGATAATCTTAAAATATAGAAAAAATATAAAATAATATGAAAATATTTAATAAACAAAAAAAAATAATAAATAGAATGCAGAACTTAATTTTTCTTTGTTGATATTTTTTTACATATTTTTTTATTCATTTTTTATTTTTTTATAAATTTGATTTTTTATAAATTTGATTGTTTTGATTGTTGGTTTAAATATTTATAAGTTACATGAATATATATATATATATATATATTTAAATTAATTTATTTTTAAATTTTGTAATATTTAATTTGTTTCGATTCCTTTTGATTTGTAGTTTATTTTTTAAATTTGATTTCTTTCGGATTAGTTTTTTGTTTGAAATAATTTAAAAATATAGAAAAGATATAAAATAATATATAAATATTTAATAAATAACAATATTGCTAATTTATAAAAGAAAAATATTACTAATTTACAAAAAAAAATTACTATTTACAAAAAAAAAAAATAGTATAAAAAATTAAAATAAAATAAAAGCCGAATCTTAAAATGAGATTCACAATTATTTTGATATATTAAATTCGTTGTTTCATTGCCCATTTGAAGATAAAGAAGGTTTGGCCTGTTAATCTGTTATCCTGCCAACTTATATATATTATATGAAAAATGCTAGATGTACACCCCAAATGGGGTGTACATCTTACACCCACCCCATCCTAGGGGTGGGTGAATTCCACTCGTCACATCGAGTGACGAGTGATGAATACCCACCCTAGGATGGGTGGGTGTAGGATCTACACCCCATTTGGGGGTGTACACCTAGTACTTCTCATATTATATATAGTGATATATACAAATTTAATAAATAATTATAAAATATCAGTTAGAGAAAGAAAAAGTGGGTGCAAAAATTTTTTAAAAAAATTTTACAGCCAAAAAAAGAAATTTTTTTGAAATATTAATAAATAAAAAAATAAAAAATTGAATGTGGAACTTAGTTTTATTAAGTAGATATTTTTTGGCATTTTCTTTTATTCTTTTTTAAAATTTTATTTATTTATTTATTTTATAAATAATTAGTTAAAAAATATCAGTTAGAGAAAAAACTGGATGCAAAATTTAAAAATATTTTTTTTGCCGCAAAAAAAGTATAAAATTTGTAAATACTAATAAATAAAAAAAATAAGAATGGAATGTGGAATTAGTTTTTCTACGTAGTTTTCTTTTGTCATATTATTATTATTTTTTAATTTAATTTTTTTACTTTTTTATAAATTTTATTCTTCCTAAATTTGATTTTTTTTTCCCGCCAAAATGATAAAAACAAATTTCTTTTTCCGTTACGAAAATTATAAGAAAATATCCCTTTTTTTTAGATAATTTAAAAATATAGAAAAGATAATAAAAAAAATATCCTTTAGTTTGAGATTATTTAAAAATTATATAAATAATATAAAATAATTTATAAATATTTAATGAATAAAAAAATAAAAAATAGAATGTCGAATTTAGTTTTTCTACGTAGATATTTTGTGGCATATTTTTTATTGTTTTAAAATTTTGATTTTTAAAATTTTTATAAATGTGATTATTTCTAAATTTGATTATCTTGATTATTGGTTTGAATATTTATTAGTGACATGAATATACATTTAAATTAATTTACTTTTAATTTTTGCTATATTTGATTTGTTTCAATTTTTATATTTGTAATTTATTTTTAAAATTTGATTTATTTCAGATTGTTTTTTTGTTTGGAATAATTTAAAAATATAGAAATGCTATAAAATATTATATAAATATTTGATATATAAATAAATAAAATATAAAATATGAAACTTAGTTTTTTTTCCGTAAAAATAAAAAACGAACCGTAAAATTTAGTTCTTCTACGTAGATATTTTATATTTTTGGCATATTCTTTTATTTTTTTAGGATTTCGTCTGCCATTTTCTATTCGTTTTTATATATAGTATATATATATAGTTTATATATTTTTAATAACACAAATTTAATTTATAATTTTTTATTATTATTAGATTTTTATTGAGATCCATACTATTATAAAGTCAACTAAAAAGAAAGAAAGTACAATAACACGAATCTAAATAGAAATACAATGATAAAAAATTTACGAGCATTATTAGTTTTATTTTTTTAAAAGTATATAAGCTCTATTTTATATATATATATATATATATATATATATATATATATATATATATATATATATATATATATATATATATATATATAAAAGAGAGAGAGAGAGTATTTATGCCCTTGGATTATATTATTTAATTAATTAACCTCTAAATTCTAGAAAATCACTATTATTCTAATCGGTATTTTATAATTTAAGGGTTAAAAACTTAATAGTATTAATGACTTAGTATTAATCATAATATTCCAGCCTAGTGTTTTTTTAATATTATTTTTTTAATACAAAAATTGAAAAGGTGTTGACTCAATCCAAGGATGCATGTAGGTACGATTATATTTTCCAACCCCTTTTGGATTGGAGAGTTACATGTCTCTTCAAAAATATATACGAAGCTTAACCTAGCAAATAACAAAACAAAAAAAAAACTCTGCAGTAAGATGGATACCTGTTCTGCAGCATTGCTTCTATATATAATCTCCTACCATGCGAAATGATTTTAATTAATTTTTCACCACTTACAAACAAACAAGAAGGTGAACCCAAAGGACTAGTACCCAAACTTGTAGAAACAATAAATACCTCATAGTTTCTTGACTTGAAGTATGGTAAAGTTGAGCAGTAATAGGAGCAACAATTGGTAAGCTGGGCTTGGATGGAAATCCTGCACTGTGTTTATGTACTTTTGGCCTCAAATTTGTTCACACACGCACGCATTCATCTCCAAACCCGGCTCCGCATTTACTCCTCACGCAGCCCTTTTCTGGCTTATCTACTTTCCTATTCAGATCCATTCCAGGTACCCTTTGGCCCAAAGCAATGAAACATCTTGTAAACGTGTCTGTTTGATCCTGTTGTATGGTGTGTGCAGTACTATTTAGTAAAGTATTATTTAAATGGTATTATTATTAGGAGTATATCTCTCCATATCAAGTTCGTTCTAACAACTTTTGTAGCAAAATTAGAAGCGCTAACTTAGATTCTATTTTTAGTCCTCAAAATCAAAATTTTGCTTTACGCTATAGCAAAGATTAAGAATTTTCATAATGCTAAAATAACTAACGCTGGAGAACCAACCCCCGGCCCTTCCCCGTCCCCCACAAAAAAAAAAGAAAAAAAGAAGCCAAGTAGGACCTTACGGGCCTTGAGTCTCACACCCACTCAATAGCTTATATCTGCAAGGCTACACCCTAGCTACATATAGGTCCTCTTCGGTTTCAGTGCTTGGCCCTATATACACTCCCACCTAGCTCCATCCCTCCTCCCATTCTCACAACTCACAAGTGTCAGCAAGCTCCTCTTCTTCTTCTTCTTCTTCTTCTTCTTCTTCTTCTTCTTCTTCTTCTTCTTCTTCTCTTTAGGGAAGTGATGCATACCAATATGGGCGAGCTGGTGTGGGAGTTGTTTGGGGAGGAAAGTTACAGTGAGCAGGGATTACCTCCTGGATTTAGGTTCCATCCAACTGATGAGGAACTTGTCACCTTCTACTTGGCATCCAAGGTGTTCAATGGGGGCTTATGTGGGGTGGGCATCGTTGAGGTCGACCTTAATAGATGTGAGCCATGGGAGCTCCCAGGTTCGTATACGTTTCCATATTTTCTTCTTACTTTAATTTCCTTAAAGATGGGCTAAATATTTCTTTTAGTCTGAAGCAATTACATTTCTATATTTTGTGGCCTCTCACGGATGTAAACAAAAGCTGCATTGATGCCTCTCTACATTTGAAGGGTAGTGATCATTGTAAGAGTCAGTGTGCGTATCTAGCTAGTTGTTTGTTGCCCTGCATTAATTAACTAACTATAATAAACTAGTATGACTATATATATATATATATATATATATATATATATATATATATATATATATATATGTATATACAGTACGTCATGATGCATGAGTTAAAAATAGCAGCAATCTATCACCAAGTCCAAATTTCTCAGCTCTTCTTCTTCCTCCTTGTCTTCTTGTTTAGAAGCGGCAAAGATGGGGGAGAGGGAGTGGTACTTCTACAGTCTCCGTGATCGGAAGTATCCGACGGGGCTGAGAACGAACAGGGCAACGGGGGCCGGCTATTGGAAGGCCACCGGAAAGGACAGGGAGGTACGCAGCGCCGCCAATGGGGCCCTTGTTGGCATGAAGAAGACGCTCGTCTTCTACAAGGGGAGGGCGCCGCGCGGCGAGAAGACCAAGTGGGTCCTTCACGAGTACCGTCTCGAAGGTGACTACGCCTGCCGCCACCGCTGCAAGGTGCGTAATCTTTCACTCGATTGCATAGTGTTCTGAAACTATAATGTGTTATTTTTCAATGTTTTATCAATTTTTCTCCTGGCTAAGATTATGCATGCGTATAAATCCTCCTATATTTTCTTGCTTCACGGCTGCGGCCCATAGAAGTTGCACATTTTTCAACTCAGCATGAAATTGCATTATTGATAACGGGCATAAATGTGTTTGTTACTTTTAATTTCAAGTTTATTTGCAGTTGCATCATTTTATATATATGTTCCACATCATCAGCCTCTATTTGCCTATAATGTTGGTAAGTTCGAACGTTACATATTAAGTTCCTTATATTTGTAATGCGTTATTAATTAGAACCATATATATGTTAGGCAATATGAGGCCATATACATATCATGCATATATATAGCTGGAAGATATATATATATATATATATATATATATATATATATATATATATATATATATATATATATATATATATATATATATATAGAGAGAGAGAGAGAGAGAGAGAGAGAGAGAGAGAGAGAGAGAGAGAGAGAGAGAGAGAGAGAGAGAGAGAGTGTGTTCGGTTATTATGTTTGTATAAGTATCAAGTAATTGGTGCTTGCAAATTTCTACCGTTAGATTTACCATTTAACTAATTTCATTTCTTAAATTATTCTATTCCACCAACGAGTCACTTAGTCCAAGAGGCCCACTATTATCCTAACTATATATTTTTTCATGCAAGAACTAAAACCTATAAGCACCAATAACTTGATACTTTTAAAAATATAGGAACTCAATTATATATATATATATATATATATATATATATATATATATATATATATATATATATATATATATATATATATATATATAGTGCACTACTATATTTGTAAATGCACTAAACAATTGGTGTTTTTAAATTTTCTACCGTTACATTTATCTTTTTAACTAATTTCATCCCTTAGATCATACCTTATCTCTTTCTTTCTTTCTATATATATATATATATATAATTGAGCTCCTTACTTTTAATAATACCAACTTATCGGTGCTATTAGATTTTTAATTTTTGGATGAAGCGATGTGCGGTTAGAATGATAGTAGCCCTTAGAGTTTAGTAAGTGAGTGGTAAAATAATATGACTTTAATAAATGAAAATGATCAAAAGATAAATTTAACGGTAGAAAACTTCAAAACACCAAGTGTTTAGCGGTACCGATAGTATAATAGTCTCTCTCTCTCTCTCTCTCTCTCTCTCTCTCTCTCTATATATATATATATATATATATATATATATATATATATATATATATATCTCATGAAATTTTCTATTTGCTGTATAGGGTACTTAATTTGCCTCTCTAATATGTTTAGGGAGAAAACTCTTTGCAAATATAAAGTAAACTAAGAACAGTAGAATAATATATCCTCTCTTTTGTATTTAAGTCAGAATGGTGTTGCTTAATGCTTGAATAAGCACCAATTGATCAGTAGGCAGAACTTTCTTTGTTTGTCAATTTGCCAAGCATATGCATCATTTGTTCTTTTGTTTACAAGTTACAACAACTCATTACCGTACTGATATAATTGTTTACAAATAAATGTTTAATTTATAAACTATATATGTTGCATTAATTAATGTGCCTTATAACCTAACCATTCATGTTTGGAAGTAACTTCCTTCTTTGGCACACTAAGTCAACTCAACCCAGCATGAATTGAGTTGACATTGCTCTTCTTTAAAACAATATTTATAGGTCATACCACTCAGTCCTATCCTGTATTAATTATGTCAATCCCTACGGAAAATATTGTGCTAAAAAATTACTGATACAATAATAATTAAAGGGATACTTACGTAATGAATATCTCTTTTGCTATGTTACTGTTCATTCACTGCCCAGCAGTTAATAGTTAAATATATACTAACAACAACTCCTTGGGACCCTTTTTTTTTTCTTTTTTTTTTTTTTTTTTTTGACATTGCAGGAAGAATGGGTGATATGCAGGATATTTCAGAAGACAGGAGGAGACAAGAAGAGCCAATACTACCCAAACCCCTCATATACAATAAACCCGTCCTCTCACTCTCCCAATACTAGTATCCTCCCATTCCTAGATCCCCAAACCCTAGAAACCCCTCTCCATGCACTCCACAACCACCACCAACCCTATTTCCATCTAAACCATGATCCCATTAATCCGCTCTTCCCCCTCCCTCCTCTCCCATCCTTTTCTTGTTCCTCCACCTTCCTCCCATCCTTCCCTAAAAGCCCTCCAAAGGAAGAGGACACAAATGCACTACTAAACCCTAGTGAGGAGGCCATGTTCCCTGCTAGTTGGTTCGAAACATACATACAAAACCCCTTCATTTATGAGGTGGGCCTTCCACTTCCGGGGCCTGGGGCACCAGTTTATGACGTGCCCCTCTTGGGCTACACTGCTACAGGAGAATCTGGGCCGTTGGTTTCTAATTAAATCCATGCATCCCGGATCTTGTAGCAGTTGTTGTATACATCAATGTCGATGGAACTTCTCTTTAACTTTTCCCTTTATTTTTTCTTCTTTTTTCTTTTGTGAAACTAGCTAGCTTTAGTGTCGATGTACGTACGTATAACTTGCTATGGACTATGGGGTTTGCGACAGTTCTCATTGTTGTTATATTTATATAGACATATAATTTTAAGCTTTTAATTTAGATGTGACGTGGTGGATTAAAAAGTTGGAGTGATGGATTGAGATGATTAACGTCAGCTATACGTGGTGATTTGAAAGGATGTAAGTAGGACTTCCTGCAGCAAGGTTAAATTTTGGATGAACATATATATACGAAGTTATATGCATGCATGACGTGGATACTCTGAGGACGGGATTGATGTGACGTAAAGTGCGTGTACCTACGTACGCTCCCGTGCATGGAAAAGACTAATTAATTAAGCACTTTTATGTTTTGAGGTAAGTATTGGATGCGGTGTGAGATTGAATCCTTCCCATGCAAATTGCCTTAGATTGCGTATCTTTTGAGATAGTGTGTGTTTATATATATATATATATATATATATATATATATATATATAGAGAGAGAGAGAGAGAGAGAGAGAGAGAGAGAGAGAGAGAGAGAGAGAGAGAGAGAGAGAGAGAGAGAGAGAGAGAGAGAGAAAAGATCGAATTTATATATTTTCAAAAATACAAATTTAAATATACTTATAAATTTTTTATTTCTAGATTTATATTGAAATTTATGTTATTATTATTTTTTATTTTTTTAGTTGACTTTACAAAAATACAAATTTCAATGTAAATTCAAAGATAAAAAATTCACAAGCATATTTGAGCTTGTGCTTTTGAGAGTATATAAATTCTACTATATATATATATATATATATATATATATATATATATATATATATATATATATATATATATATATAGAGTTGGACTGGAATGCTAGCTATTGATAGCACCAACTCAACTTTATCACCCATTTTGTAGCCATTGAATTGCATTGAGATTCGTGCAAGCCCTTTAATTAAAAAGAAAATTTTTTTACTTTTTACTTTTTCTTTTCTCTTTTTTTTTTCATTAAAGAGCCTACACGGATCTCAATGCGATCCAATGACTACAAAATGGGTGGCAAAGTTGAGTTGGTGCTATCAATAGCATTCCAGCCCAACTCTATATATATATATGGTATCGATAACACTAAACATTTGGTGCTATCAAGTTTAATTTCTACGTTCAGATCAACTTCTTTGATGATTTCCAACCGTTAGATATTACTATTTTTTAACCATCTATTAAACCCAAGAGGTCCATTATCATCTCAACCACACATCTTTTAATCCAAGAGTTTAAAACTTAATAGCACTATAATGACTTGCCGCTATTAATAGCATTCCAGCCTATATATATATATATATATATATATATATATATATATATATATATATATATATATATATATATATATATATATATATATATATATATATATGAGCAATGCTACATGTACACCCCGAAGGGGTGTACATCATACATCTCCACCATTTTAATGGTGGCGATATTTTTTACGGGTCACATCAAGTGACCCATCATCACACCCCCACCCTTAGATGGGTGGGGGTGTGAGATGTACACCCCTTACGGGTGTACACATAGCATTTTCCTATATATATATATATATATATATATATATATATATATATAGAGCGAGAGAGACTGTAATGCTATTAATAGCACCAAATTATTGGTGCTATTAAGGTTTTAATCCTTAAATTAAAAGATGTGTGGTTAAGATGATAGTGATCCCTTGGATTTAATGGGTGGTTGGGAAAATAATAAAATCTAACGGATGAAAATAATCAAAAGGGTTGACCTAAGGGTAGAAAACTTGACAGCAGTATAGCACCAAATACTTAATGCTATCAATAGCATAGTAGCCGGACTCTCTCTCACTCTCTCTATATATAGAACTTATATACTTTCGAAAGCGCAAGTCCAATTATACTTATAAACTTTTTACTATTGAATTTGTATTGAGATTTGTGCTATTGTGAAGTCAACTAAAGAGAGAGAAAGAGAAAATACAATAGCACAGATCTCAATACAAATTCAGTGGTAAAAAATTCACAAGCATAATTTGGTTTGTACTTTTGAAAAAATATATATAAGCTCTACTATATATATATATATATATATATATATATATATATATATATATATATAGAAAGAGAGAGAGAGAGAAAAAAATGAGTCCGATTATTATATTTGTAAAAGTATTAAACTGTAGGGCCCCTGAACTCCTTACAGCTTTTTCCCGTTTTTTTTTCTCTGTGCAAACACCTGTCGATGGTGTGTTCGGCCCATAGCGCATCAAATGGATGCCACAGATGGACCCTGTGAAGCTTTGGCTTGTTGTGTTTGGCCGGCGGCTGTTTTTGCCGAATGTTAGAGAGGTTTTAGGCCAAAGCGGAGGTTGGGAATTGGTTTTCTGTCGTTTTGGAGCTTGTCTGCCTATCTGGGAGCCCATTCGGGGTGTTAGAGTGGTTTGCGCGCTTATTGGAATCAAGATTGCGACCCGGCGCGAAAAAATAGATTAAATTTACCTTTTCGGGAGCCTCCGGCAAATTTTGGAAGTGGATTTTGGCAAAATGGACGCCGTTTTTGGAATCAGCGCGCGAAAACGGTCAAGATGGGCTATTTACTTACTGTTTTTGAGCTTGCGGGTACTGTTCACGCCGGAACAGTGTCTCCGGCGATCGCCGGCGGCGGCCGGCAGCGTCGGCGGGCGGCGGCGCAGCCTCGGGCAGGCGTTTAGCGGCCGCGGGCAGGCGGCTGAGGGCGCGGGCAGGAGCGCGGTCCACCGCGGAGGTCGTGCGCCGGGGGCGGGCCACGTGGCGCTTTTCGGTTGGCCGGTGCAGCAGATGCGGTCCACGTAATTTGGTCCCGGGTGCACGGTAGACCGGGTGGACACGTGGCATGAGGTGATTGGTTCGGTGTTGTGCTCCCGGTCCACGCAACCGGTGGAGTTGGGGACCGGGGCAGGTGGCCGTACGGTCGGGGCAGTCGCGACGTGCGCGGTGCACGGTGCGATGTGCGCGGTGCACGGAGTGCCGGGGCCACGTGGCGCGACGCCACTGGCTGGCGCAGGTGCGCCGGGTGCAGCGGGGCCCAGGAATCCAGTGTAGTGGGCTACGTGGCCGGCTCGCAGCGTTTCGGGCTTGAACAGTAATGGGCCGGGCCCATTACTGTAGCCGCCCGAAAAATTTCTGGCGCCCGAAACCTGGACATAATGGGTATTTTTGCAATTGTTTCTCCAGCACTATAAATACCTGCCCGAGCCTCCTTCTTTGGCTCTTTTCTTTCAAACCGAGCATCTTCTGCCCGAGCCAACTTAAGGAGAATTGTTCACCTCTTAACCCTTGATCTTCCTGCCAAGTTCTAGGATTTTAGGAGGCTCGAATCCCGAGGTTCCCCATTTTACGGCGCGGCGCGACGTTGCATTCCTGGGTTCTTCTTCGGCGCAACGACAGTGTTTTAGCTCCCCTGGGCTACCCCGAGAACATTTTGCTGTGATTCTTGCGCCGGCAGACTCCTAAGAGGTAGGACTTCATCTTTCGTTTTGGTTGCGCTTTCCCGTTTCGAAGTGTTGGCACGGATCCCGAGGCAAACAGTGACCCCTTTTTCTGTATGGATTTCCTTGACAGCAGCGGGGTATTTTGGCCGTATCTTCGCGCACGAGCATCAGACGGAAACGAGCTTTTACAACTTTTTCATCTACAGATCGCAAGGAACGCGCTCGTATTTTTCTTGGATTTTCCAGAGGATTATTTCCAGGTGAAAATCACTGTTTTCTCAGTGAACAGTGCACAGTCTTTAGCACAGATTTTTGTTATGATACCCCTCTTCCCGAATTTATATCTTGACTTACCGAACTCAGATTTGGGCGTGCTTGGTACCGTTACGAAGCTATCGACGCGAGGATCGCTGTGATATTTTTTTTGGAATTTTCTGGGCACTTTCTACAGGTGATAATTTAACAGTTTTGAATCCGATGTTGTATGTGATTATAAGAGCAATAATTGGGAGCCTTAGTGTATTTAGTGGACTTTGTATTGTACCAGGAGTAGTACGGGTGTGCTGAACTTGTTGGAGCACAGGATTGGAGTTTTTGGTATTTTCAGCTGTACGGACCCGGACAGTTAGCACTTGTAACGACCCGGCCCACTAGCAATAATAACTCGTTGGGCCCAAACCACAGCCCAAAATGCTTAAGCCCAACGAGTTATTATTGCTAGTGGGTCGGGTCGTTACATTTGGTATCAGAGCCAATAACCAGCCGGAAGTGTGCGGCGAGTCTCGGCTGAGCCTGGGTCTAGATGACAGGGCTAGCGAGACGAGTCTCACATCGCCTGGTGATCTTGGGCTTGTGTGTGTGTGTTTGGGCTGACGAGGACCTCAGGCCTAAACGGGGGGAGTCTGTGACGCCCCCAATAGTCCCACATCGGATGTGGATGGATTTGTGATTGAGTTTATATGAGACTTGGACACTAGTAATAATAACTGGGTTTAAGCATTTTGGGCTGTGGTTTGGGCCCAACGAGTTATTATTGCTAGTGGGCCGGGTCGTTACAGCACTTCAGGTGAGTGGTTGTTGTACTCTTCTCCTTTGGTATGCCCACTAGGGATGTCAGAATTCCCCTGATTTGTTGATGCTAACTTATTGATTGGTAGTCTTGCATGCCTTAGGGAAATTATTTAATGGTTATTGGATCCATGTGGAATTTGTGGTAGCATGTTTACTTTAATTGATCGCTTAATTATTCTGGACTGCATGTTTAGGGGCAGAATATAAATTGAGGACTGCAAAATGGATGATTGTTCATATGTGACTGTCACCTTAGCCTTTATCCTTTAAACTGATTATTCTTGGAAAATGGACAAAATATTGAGACAATGCATGATTAAACGGGTCACTTAATTATGTCACCTTTTACTGTTGTACTATCTTTTGGGACTTGACTTAGGGGAAACCATGCATTTATTCTTTTCTTCTCCTATTATTGATAGACTTGCGGCATAGTCGCTCGGATTCAAGCGGATGTTGGACAGTGTAGTCAGGTATTGGGGATTTGGGACAGGTTGGGCTTTTGACAGGGTGTTGCGGCGACCACGGATCTTGGGTGGTTGACCGGGTTGTTACTATTGCATCAGATTGGGTGTTTTGGGGATCGGGCTTTCTTTAGTGGACGGAGTTTCCCACTTTGATCATAGTCATGATCCAGTCCTGCTATTATGAGACAGTGGTTACAGAGATGCTTGTTACAGTGATACTTTACTCGTGTGGGTCGCTCCCCTCGAGTGCCACTCCGGAGTAGGTTTTCCACGGTGCAGAGCGCCGGGCACCATGCTGGGTTCTTGAGTTCGACAGCAGAGCAGGCAGTGCCAGTGTTCACTGGCGGACAGATTGGGTCATTTTGACAGGCTTCTAGATTCTGATGCATCACTTTCTCCATCCTTATTGGTTGGTCATGTAGAGGCATATTAGGGATAGCATTTTATCAGTTGCTTCATTTATCTGCACCCCCATTTCTTCTCCTTTCCCCTTTTGCCTCTGATCACCTGGTGGGCATATCTGAGCTGAGGCTTTACCCACTAGGGGAGGCTACTGTTTATAGTAGTACTTACCCCCATTGTCTTTTCTTGTTTCTTCCTTCCCCCTTGTTTTGCAGAGTCCTCCGTGGGAGTTGCTGGGCCGTCAGCAACTGATCGAGGCAAGCGGATTGCGGACTAGGTAGAGAGCCACCTGAGGGTTGTAGCTGGAGATTTTGGGTACCTGGTCCTCTCAGACAGCTTTTATTTATTTTTTTTTTGGGTCTGGCTTCTGCCAGCTGTTTGTATTTTTAGTGGTGAGCTGGGAGAGACATCTGTATTTTATTTCACTGTTCTACTCTTTTACTTCCAGCTTCTGTATGAGATACAGTGGTTTTAGTTTAGCTCTGATTATTATGCTCTGTTATTATTATTTCTTATATCTGAGCAGGTTACCGACGCTTCGTGTATGTGGGAAATACCGCATGCACGGCGGATCTGTAGACGGGCCCGGGTTCCGGTTTACACCCGGGGCGTGACATAAACACTTGGTGGTTGTAAGTTTTTCGTTGTTACATCTAACTCTTTAACTAATTACACCCCTTAATTAGATTATACTATTCCACCAACCACCCACTAAATTTATAGGGTCTACTATCATCATAACCATCCATCTTTTCATCTTAGGGTTAAAAACCTACAAGCATCTTTCGATAGTATAAAAAATATAAAAGCACCAATGATTTTATATTTTTAAAAATATAAATATATAAATATATATAAATATATATATATATATATATATATATATATATATGGCCTACTAAACTATTAATAGCACCAAGTCATTTGTGCTATTAAGTTTTAAATTTTTGGATGAAAAAATATACGGTTAGAATGATAGTGATCTCTTAGGCCCTGTTTGGTTCGGATAGAAATTTAAGATATATAAATTTTTTTATACATGAGATAGCTTAATATTTCGGGATAATTAAGTATAAAAGTTAAATTGTGTTTGGTTCAAAAGTTGGTATTCTCTGGAATAGAAAAAATTGTATTTGGTTAAAATTATGGAATAGTAGAGAATAATAAAAAAAAATGATAGATTTTTTATCAAAATGTCAACTTTGCCCTTACCTTATATATATATATAAATTAATTTTAATTATTATAAATTAATTAAAATTGCAATTTAATTATAAATAATAAATTATATCTCACCTAAACAAAATAATTTTTTATATTTTATAGTATATTTTAGTAAATAATAATTAGTAAACAAAAATAATTACATAACCACATATTACATAGGCTCATGCTTATAGTCTCAGATTGGAAGGTAACCTAATGTAAAAAAAAAAGAAAAAAAAAAAATTATTTACTGCCCTGAGGTATAAAACCCTATTCTAGGAGAGGGTTGGAATATTTCTTAACGGGCTATCCCTGAATAACCCGTTAAGCCATAATTATTTTAAACTTTTATCTCTAGTAATTTTTTACTCCCTTTTGGTAAGAATAGTGGGATAAAAGAGGATATTCCCTTTTTATCTCACAATCAAACGGGCTCTTAGGATTTAATGGGTGGTTGGTTTAATAGTATGATTTAAGGGCTGAAAATAATCAAAGGGATTGATTTAACGGTGAAAAAATTAGTAGACCTAATATTTAGTGCTATCGATAGTATAAGTAGCCGGACTCATATATATATATATATATATATATATATATATATATATATATATATATATATATATATATATATATATATATATATATATATATATATATATATATATATATTATATTATATTTTAAAAAGTACTAGGGTATATAATTGGTAGAATTAGATTAGTAATTATTTCAAGTTAAGTAGACGTTTAATTCATTGACCCTTATTCGATAAGGATAATATCGACCCAATCTTTAATGGAAAATGCTATGTATACACCCGTAGGGATATACATCTCACACCCCCATCCATCTAAGGGTGGGGGTGTGATGATGGGTCACTTGATGTGACCCGTAAAAAATATCGCCACCATTAAAATAGTGGAGATGTATGATGTACACCCCTTCGGGGTGTACATGTAGCATTGCTCATCTTTAATTCGCAAGTAAACCCGTAAATAAGTATGTAGGGAAAAGCGTCTTTCTTCTCTTTCTCCCAAAAATAAAAAAATAAAAAGCTAATCCATAAATCCGAATTATTACATTCCAAAGACTTGCTTGATGTTTGAACATATTTATTTATTTATTTATTTATTTTTTGAGAGAAATTTTAGTATATTATCTGTTTCGTTTATTTTAAAAAAAAAATTAATTGAAAATATAAAATAATTAAATTTCGAACTCGAAATTTTAAATATCAACCGTCAAATTCTTTACCATTTGCACTAAAAACACAGTTGAATGCTATCCACTTAGTTTGAAGATGTTGTTGCTTCTCTTTAGTCAGTAATTGGGTATCAAAAGGTACAAAAAAATATAAAACTAAATATCTACAATAATATATATATATATATATATATATATATATATATATATATATATATATATATATATATATATATATATATATATATATATATATATATACACACGATATTAGTGGATTATATAATTATTGGTATATAATTATCGTTATAATTAAGAATCATACAATTTGGTAGAAAAAGCAAACTTCTAAGTTCTAATTATATGAATGAATATGCTTCTGGCGCATAAATAAATATTAGATAACTTGTTGTATTAGCATCTGGCGCATAAATAAAGATTATAACTTGTTGTATTAGTATTTAGATAGATGAAGAGTAGGCCTATTCAGATATATAATCATCTTTTCCGGCACTTCCTAATTAAGAACTTAATAGCTGGCATATCACTCAAACGTTTTCAGGCAACAATTAGATAAAAATTCTCGTTGATCTTATTGGGTTCTTTAGTTTCAAGTGGCACAAGGCTCAATAAGTCTAGCAATTGACTTGGGCCCGAATGAATAATCAATCGATAGCAATCAAAGTGGCACTGTTGGATTTCTAATGAAAACCCGAACAATATAATTTTCAACAAAAGTAGAATAGTTGATTTGTTACTTGATTCTCATACACTTTCTTTTTGGCACATTTCTCATTTCGTGGATCTCTTACTTCCTTTAGAAAGGAGGATTTGCTCATACAGCAAAAGAACACAAACCGGCCTCAAAATGGAGGGAGTAATCGAAAGCACCGCTCCTCCGTCGCCTGATCCGACCGTCAACATCACAGCCCCTCCCCCGCTACCAGCAGACGCATATCAATGGCTTTTAACCAACATGCATGTTCTTCAATTCTGTAATGGACCTCTTCTCTCTGCTTCTTGGCAGCGGCATAATGGAGTTGATCGGTGGCTATACTTTTATACATAAAGATAGAATTACAGGAGACTGAGAAGGGCGGCGTGTCTTCGTAGGTATACCGATGGTTGCTATTATTGTGATTCTGGTCTCGCCACTTTGTTGCTTTGGTTGTTTTCTTTTTGGTTGCCTTGTGAAGCCGATTGCATGTAAAGAGGTAAAAAAAAACTGCAAGAGTTCGTGTCATCCATCATTTGCCAATACCTGGATCATCAATCAACATCATTAGTTAAAGAGATTTACTGTGCACTTGAGTTCAGCCTAGTTCTTTTTCTCAGCACTTTGGCATCTCGTACCCTGAATTTCATGTCTTTATATATATACTCCAGCCAGGCTCATCATAATAAATATTTCATTTTGACGGCACGAAGAAACAGCTGAAGCTTCAAGTTCAATTAAATCGAAGAACATATTTTCTAAAAGGACTCGATCAAATGTGTCTACGTTCTAACGAGAATACCTACTTAGAATCTGAATTTTATTATTACACAATTCCTTCCTAGCGAAAAAAAAGACTCTGGCCACATCAATACTGAATCTATATTCTTTCACAAGAAACGAGCCATTCTATTTTGCTCAATCTCTAGAAGTGAAATGGAACATAAACCTATAAACATTCTAAACAACAAACAAGAAAAAGGCGAATAGCCACTTCATGAAAATTGGCATATTATATCTATGAAAGCAGAGGGATAAAAATTAGCTTCTTAATTTTGCAACAGACGATGGCCAAATGAACAAGTTTTTATTAAATTTTCTCAGACAATCTAGATGCTTGCCATAAACATGAAAGTTCTCAGTGCCATGAGAGTTCATTTTATTCAAAAAAACATAAGCTGCGACCACAGATGCATACTTTACCATTCATTCTTTTTTGCCGAAAATATAAATTGGTCATCTCATCTTTGGCGAAAACGGCATTCCTCCTGCATTGAAAACCTAATTCTTAAAAGATTTTTCAGTTATGTCCAACAATACGAATCAACCTCAATTTTATTTCTAGTGCGGACTAATAAAGAAAAAATTGATGCTTCTATACAATTGCTGCACTTACCTTACTGTGAACATCATCAAAGTGAAGGGGCATTAGCAATCTCCTTTAGATGCCAGTAAATATTGCAGAATACATACAGAGCATCTTTGTGGACCTTAGAACTCCAATATTCCATTATCCTAACTTGATTCCACAATGTGCATGTCAGGATAATGCTCAAAAGGAATCAAAATCATCCGCAAGTTGGAAAGCGAGAAGAAACAGCAGAGTAAAGCATAAATTGAGAACATTACTGAGAGAACTTCTGACTAGCGGTATGCATGATATAAAAGTACCCGATGAAACAAAAGAAACCAGCATTATGGAAGGAGAAAAACAAAAACCGAGAAAACAGTTAAAACAGATATTTATCTTTCTTTGTGCCCTTTCCTCCAGTTTTCTTACCTGTATTTATGAAAAGAAAAGGTGAGAACAGAATCATATAATATAAGGCAACCATAAATTGATCGAGAGTGCTTGCAAGATATTAAGTACCTTTGTTTGCCCCTCTCATCTTTTTGAACATCTTAATTTTGGCGAGAAGAAGATGGGGATGATGGTCACCACATAGAAAAGGATACTCGGATCGGAATAACCTTACGACCCAACATCTTCCATTTGTTTATCTTCTCTTCATTTCCCACTCTCTCCTTCCATTTAGTAACTACGTATTCACTTCAGTAGAACTAGACCCATGAGTTTTCTTCAATCCTTTATGCCACATCAATTTCCTCAGCATTTCAACTCTGTGCCACCTTCCTGCTCCTGCATATATATTCGAAAGAAGCACATACAATCCACTACACTGAGGATTCAACTCAGCCACACTCTGTCCTATCCTTTCAGCCATTCCAACCTCGCCATAGATCTCACAACCAGTCAATATACTTCCCCAGATCATAATGCTGGGTCGAATCGGCATCGATCTCACTAGACTCTCAGCTTCTGCTAAGTGCCCAGCTCGACTCAAGAGATCGACTACGCACCCATAGTGTTTGACTGTGGGCCTAATACCATACACACTCCTCATCGAGTTGAAGTAGTTCTGACCCTCTTCGACCATTCCAGCATGGCTGCATGCCGTTAGTACTCCGATGAAAGTAATATGGTCAGGAACGACCCCGACCTCCTCCATTTCTTTAAAGAGTTTCAGTGCGTCTCCACCATGGCCATGCTTGGCCAATCCTATGATCATGCTAGTCCACGCCAGGACATCCCTTCCATTTAAAGTATGAAAGATCCGAAGGGCGCTGTGGGCGTCCCCAGTCTTAGAATACATATCCATGAGAGAAGTGCTAACATTAACATCCTTACGGCCGTCAATCTTCTCTAGATATGCATGGACTCCTTGGCCTAAAGCCATCAACCCTCTACTCGCGCAGGCCCCCAATACCCCGAGCCAAGTCACATTATCTGGCTTGCAACCCGTGCTGCGCATTTCACCAAACAACCGTAGGACGTCGTCGGTCCGGCCGTGTTGGTTGTAGACACCGATCAACGCATTCCAAGACACCTCATTTCTCTGAGACATTCTGTCGAACAGGACGTGTGCGGTTCTGAGACTGCCACACTTGGCGTACATATCCAGCAGGGCGGTGGCGAGAACGACGTTCGATCCAACTGGGTCGAATTCCAACTGTGTGATCGTGCCGTGAACCCACCTCCCGCTATCTAAGTCCCTGGACTGAGCGCAGGCCGCGAGAGCGTGCACCATCGTGATCTCGTTCGGCTCCACTTGAGCGGCCTCTACCATCTCCCTGAACAAGCTCACCGCGTCGCTCGGCCGACCGTGGTCCACGTAGCCCGCGATCATGGCGGTCCACGTGACCACGTTCCGGTTCGGCGCGGCGTCGAAGAGGCGCCGCGCGGAGGCCGCGTCGCCGCAGGAGACGTACATGTGGAGTAAGGCGGTGGCGACGTAGACGTCGGCGCCGAAGCCGGTGGCGACGACGCGGGCGTGGACGCAGCGGCCGAAGGCGGGGGCGGGGGTGCTGGCGCAGGCCTTGAGGGCGAAGGGGAAGGTGAAGTGGTCGGGGGCGAGGGAGGAGCGGAGCATGTCGCGGTAGGCGGAGAGCGCGGCGGCGGGGTCGGGGCCGAGGGAGAGGGCGCGGACGAGGGAGTTGTGCATATAGGTGGTTGGGGCGCGGCCGAGGCGGAGGAGTAGGGCGCGCGCGTAGGCGAGATCGGCTCCCCCGGCGGGGTCTGCGCAGAAGTCGACGAGGCGGCTCAGGGGGACAACGTCGCGGGAGAGGGCGGAGACGACGGTGAGCGCGTGCAGCTGCTTCAGCTGCCTCATGCTACCGCATGATTCGAGGAGCCACACGATCGTGCGCCGGTCGATCATTTTCGAACGGCCTTATTATTATTATTATCTTCGGAGAGAGTTGCTTGCTTGTTTGTTTGTTTGTTTTTTTTTTTTTTTTCTCAATTTTGTTGGCTGGTTCGCGCTGCTGCTCCAGCTTCCTAAAAGTGAGACGAGCGCGCGAAGCCGCGAAGAAAACATATTATTATTATTATTATTATTATTATTATAAAAGGCCGTCGTTAGGTTGGGCCCTTGGAAAATGGCGGGCCGAAGCACTGAAGAAGGTTGATTTGGGCTGATTAGGCCCGGGCACTAGAAATTAGCCCGGCCTGAGGCCCGATGTCTCACCGTCGTTTTTGTTGGACTAGAGATAATGCGGTTGCTCGGCGACCTGGTCCCCTCGTTAGGACGGGCCTGCGACGGCCACGTGTCGGGGCGCAACGGTGCCGCGGGGGATGACGTCAGCCGGCGCGGTTCTCGTGCGCTCCTGTGCTTCGCTGCCCCCTCGGACGCGGGATCGATCGCGTGGTCCCCACGCACGTGGAGCCATCGGACGGTCGGTTTTGCACGGAGAGTCCAGGTCGTAACGTCCCCGCCGTGCAGGACGTCAGCCGGCCTCTCGATCGATCCCTTCTATTCTCTCTCTTTTCTTTTTACTTCTTTGTTTTTTTTTTTTTTTTCCAATTTCTTTCTTTCTTTTTTTTTTTTTTAATTTGTTTTTAATTTCGGTGTTGCTTTTTTAATATATATTGACATCTTCTATTAGCGTTCCCATTTAATATTTACCCCTCCTCCAATAGACTCTTCTTTTTTGTTTTCCTAAACAAATATTGAAAAGAAAAATACTAGATGTACACCCCGATTGGGGTGTATATTTTATACCCACTCCATTCTGAAATGAGATAGAATTTTACTCGTCCCATCGATGAAACGAGTGAAAAAATATTCATCCCAAAATAGAATGAGTGTAGAATGTACACCCTATTTAGAGTGTATAGATAGCGGTCTTCGAAAAAAAAATCTCTAATGAAAATATGTATCAACTGTTTGTTTGTTTGTTTTTTTGTTTTTTTGTTTTTTTTTTTGTGGGAAGGGAGGTTATAAATAATATCAAGTTGTAGTGCTCATTCTTCTATATAAAGCTCCTTCCCCTCCATTAATTCCTTCCCTGAATCACACATCTTGTCCCTACTGTCGTATCTCATCCCATAAGTTTCCTGTGCAGCCCCAATAAATAACATTGTGTGTGTCTTCTTCCATCACTACATCCCTGTCCCATGACAAATGAAGAGATAATTAATCAGAGATAGCTAGAATGGATGAAATGGGGGATAAGATGAATCTGCAAAGCAGCTCGGCGCTTCAACCGCGAGCTCGTATTCTACCTATAAGAAAGAATTCACATGCGGCGAACGCCAAGTTGAAGCCCAAGATCAGAATTGTGCACATAATTGCACCAGAGATAATAAAAACTGACCCCGAGAATTTCCGCGAGCTCGTGCAGAAACTCACTGGGCAGCCCACAAAGAGTATTCCCATGCAAAAGAAGATCAACAAGTATAGGAAGAAGAGTTCACTTCCTGCGACAGCTGATGCAGATGCTGTCAATGGATTAATATATGCATGGAATGAATGAAGAGCCGGAAGATTGTGGTTATTTCGGTGAGATTAATGGGATGTTACAAGGGTTTAGTGATCTTTAATTTGTAATTGGAGGTAACAAATGCTTTTGTAAGAGAAAAAATTAGAAGAATTAGAGAGTTAGGATGCTGCTGGATCATTGCTGGATCATGTGTTTTTCTTTTGAACTGATCATTTGCTGATATGTGGATTGTAGCTGCATGGGTTGAATTCGATCCTTAATTTGTTCGTAATGTAACTCTTCTAATGTATGTTGTTGACTGGAGCACTTGTAATATATTAGTGCTTTTTCATTGTCGCCATTAAATCGAGAAAGGTATTGTTTGACTCCCATGTACATTAATTCTCGTCCTTGAAAAATGAATTACACACAACTTTTCTTATACATCGCTTTAGTTCAAACTACTGTAAACTTCAAGAAATTAAAAAGAAAAAAAAAATAAAAAAAAAATAAATAAAACCCCTCCAAGTACTAGAAATTAAATAGACCTTGAAGATCTAAGTGATTAATTAAAGAACGAGTGTCAGACTATTTTAATTAATAAGTGTTCACAACGTAGCTAACTAATGATTTGGTACATTTTTGTGAAGTAGCTTTAGTTAAAATTTAAAACGAAATTTATAATAAGAGTTAATTGCATCTTGTGGCAAATTGAGACCATAGAAGTAGCAGTACATAATTAATGGAAACTGTTTTTTTATTATGCCTACTTGTTATCTGAGGTAAAAAAAAAGAAAAAAAAAAAGACAGTGTTGAACGGAAAAACTCTTAGCACAATCATAAAGTTGAGATTTAATGTACGATTGATGTAAACGATTTTTAAGCGAATGTTTCGTTCGTTTTTTTTTTTTTAAATAAATTTAGCCAGAAAAATAATTAAGCTTATTAAGAATACCAACCCATCAAGTGTTTTTCCCTTCTCCTGCGGCAAAGAGCAGAGTTTCCTGCTTCAAGTGAAATCAGAGCAATACTCTAACATTTTGATGCCTAAAACGATATCAATCTCTAAGCAAGAATTTCATAGAGTTGTTCTATTTATTTTCTGATATATATGTGTTAGATGTGACTCAAAATTAGAATCGCTTCGATATTATGATTCAGGTTCGCCGATGACTTCGCGGTGCGACTAGAAATTTTGTGGATGTCTGTGGTGGAAGCGAAGGGCTCGGGCCGCTAGACCCGAGCCCGAAGCCCACCACTGACATCGGACGGGGGGTGCGGGAGGCGGAGCCCCCCGCGGTACGGATCCGATCCGCTAAGAAAAAAAATCCTAATTTTTTCTTTTGTTCGCCCTAGAGAGATCGAGCGATTGTATCAAGAAGAACTTTTGTATTCTCTCTTTTCTATATAGTGAAATCTCTCTTCTTTCGCTCGTGGTTTTTTCCCTGCAAAGGGTTTCCACGTAAATCTGTGTGTTAATTCTCTGTTGTGCAATTTTGGATTTACTTCTTTATCGTGATCGCCAATTGATTTTGTTTAGTTTGTGCGCTCGTTGCTAACAATATGTATGTACATATAGGTGTATGCAATGATTTATTTATTTCAATCACTATTATAAGGTAAGAAGATGACCAGAACCGGCTCTTTGCCATTATGGATACAACCATAATATAAGCCTACAAAAATAGTTTGCACAATAATGAAAAGTGCAATACTTTGAAACTATTATATGACAAGTAGGGTATCAAAAAAGCAATTAGTAGTCTCAGTACAATGTTTGTAATTTTGACAATTTAATTTATGTAATCCTTGGCTTCTGATTCCATGTTTTCAAAGGCAACTGCACACTCTCAAACTTCATCCAATAATCTCTCCCTGTCGATCTCGGGCCTGACAGAAACCCGTTAACATGGTTCGGTTCATGTTCGCCCAATAGGCTCAATGGGCCACTGAAAACCTAACGTCATAGGCCCAATAGGCTCAGTGTCCAGCAACAAAGGGCTTACTTTATGGGCTCAAAACCCAACATCTCACTCTTAATATTACATGGCTAGAATTGAAACTATCCGGTATGTGTGATCTGCTTACTATCGGGTTGTTTAACCGTGCTTTTTAAAAAGTGATTTTTGGCTCAATAGTACGAACGTTTGACAACTAAAATTTTAAAATCAGATTTTAATTTTTGGAATCAAATTTCTGATTTTTGAAGCTCAAAATCAGAAGTTGTTAAAACCTGCTTCTTGAAAATTGATTCTGATTTTGAATTCAAATTTTAAATTTTTATTTTTATTTCAGATTTAAAATTTAAAGTTAGATTTAATTTTGAATTTTAAATTTGATTTTTAAAATTTTTAATTTTAACTTTTAAATTTGAAAATTTTAATTTTTAAATTTCAAATTTTAAATTTTAAATTTAGATATTTAATTTCAATTTTAAATTTTAAATTTTAAATCTCAAATTTTATAATTTTAAAATTTATGATAAAATTTTAAATTTTAAAATTTTAAAATTAGATTTTAAATTTAAAATAAAAAACTTAAATTTTGAATTAAAAATTAAAAATTTAAAATATCAACTTTTAAATTATTTGTGCAAATTTAAATTCAAAATTTAAATTATTTTTAAATAAAATTTAGAAAAATATTATTATTTATAAATTAAGAAATATTTTTACCAAACAACTTAAAAAAAATCACTTAAGAAAAAAATTACTTTTTATCTGAACTCAGCCGAACACTCAACAGTTTTTAACAAAAATCAAAATTTCAAATCAAAATCAATTATGAATAAATAATTTTTCTAGAATTTAGACCAAACGACCCCTATATCACAAGGTCATATCACTTTGTGTGATAATTATTGAAAAGACGAGCAACAAAAAGAACTGCAGTTGAATTGGACAACCAAGATATTGCAGCTCAACTAATTCACATGGAGATCACCTAACTTTTTATTGATCAGCTAAGCTGTGTTATGATCATTCAAAGTAAATATTCAGATAGCCAAGCCAATCCTCTCAAACTCCAGACTAGTCTCTTGCCGTGCATAAGTAAAGAAGCTTTTGTTTTGTAGCCTACGCGAAATTTAAAAAACAATAGAAACTATAAAAAAGTAATAAGAAACATGATGGAGATAACTATTTGGGTGACGGGAGAGAAGAAAATCTAGTAAGTTGTTTAGAAATAGAGTCTGCAGTTACTGTATATATTGGTATATCAGAAAAAAAAAAGAAAAAGCAAACCATTCTGGAACTTTATAAGTCTGACAGAGGAAACAGGGAATGAGTTAAAATTCCACCCTTAGTGAGGACTGGTTTGTAATCTGTATGTCGATGCAGGTGTGACAGACCAACAAATGGCGAGAAATGGAACCGACGAACATAACTTAGGCAGTAGATGTGATCATCAAGTGGGTCCGATGATTAGTTGGTTGATCACCCAGAACATATAAACTAGATTGCTTCTATGTAGGCTAATTAGTAGCCTAACCACTATTATGAGAAGATCATCGCTTCCTAATGATGTTGCTCAATAGCATTTGGTAGAACGGGCCTGTAGTGAATTTGGTGTCTCAGAAACACCAGTTGTGTATCCAAATCTGACAACTATGGACTCTGACAATTAGAATTCTATCGGAGTGTGAATATATTTTCAGTTATTGCGATCCATTGACGGTTTGACACTCTTTAAAATGAATATGTGATTGATTCTAAATGGCGATTGCTCACTTCTTTTAAACGCCACAGAATAGATTTTATGACCATCAAATATATATATACACTTGAATTTCAAAATGAGAGCACTACGTAATTTATAGAGGAACCTATATTGAAAATAAGTGCCGCTTCAGGTACACCGGCAGAATGGTTCTCTTGCAGACTATTATTGATTTCACTGACATCCGTAGTGTAGAGCATATTCATTGATTTGTTGATGCAAATTTTAAGGCCGTAAGTGTAATGGACAATACATCAATAATCTTCCCGTCTTTGCTCACCGTCTTTAGCGCAAGTAGTAAGAAGATTAATATTTTTTTTTTTTGAGAAAAATATAGCAAGCTATCCGCTTCATTCAATTGGAAAATAAACTAAGCAACAGAGATGAGACAACAAGGTCTCTAAACAACGGCAAAAAAATTAAAAGGTAAGAACCGACAAAAAACACACAAATAAAACCCACCTAAGGGGAGCTACAAAGGGTTGGTACCGGCACCGTGCATGCCACTCGCCCTAGTTCCACCCACCGCACAAGTTCACTCCTAACCAAACTAACTGCGAAAATGAGATCAGTATTAGACCGCTGGAAGATTACTCTGTTCCGAACTTTTCATATCACCTATAAGTTCGCTGTCAAATAGATTAGGGTATTACCACTGGTCCTAGACCACCCCCCCTCCCACACAGTCCTCCCACACCCCTCGAACCGAAGTTCCACTAGCCTGAAATCCAACGTCCCCATCGCCCAACCCGATCACAAACCATGAGAAGACACATCTCAAGAACAAATGATCGGCCGTCTCTACCATTGATCCGCAGAGCACACAATGGTTGTCCCCCACCCACCCCCGCTTTTCGAGATTATCCGCGGTAAGAAGTCTATTCTTAAAAACAAGCCAGATGAAAATCTTGATTTTGGGCGGCATACGCATCTGCCACAAGCCCTGGCCGGTGTAGTCCACAATACCCCCGTCGTTAAGGAATGCATAGGTAGCCTTGACAGTAAAGATGCCCTTTTCATGCCATCTCCAGATCATTTGTTCCCTAGCGTGATACCCCCCACCACTTCCTTCAGCACTCGCACCCGAGCCCTCCCCCTCTGATCCCGCATAGAAGTTTCTCTTAAGATTTTTCGCCATCTCCATCTGTTGCGGTCGAAACACTCGCTAACTATGATCCCTTTCTTCTCTACCTCACTAAACAGCTCGGGATAAAGGAATTGCAACGTCATCTCCCCACACCATCTATCTTTTCAAAAGCTAGTAATTTCTCCATCTCCGATCAAGTAGAAAACCCCTATTTTAAAAATGTCCTTGGTGGTGAGAACATTTCTCCATCATTGTGAAGTCGGCCTAAAAAAGCTCCCCTCCCACGGCGACTTCCTCCTCGAGTTCCAAGCTCAGCTACTTCAACTATAGTATATTTTCTCTGTCTTTCTCTCAAAAATAAATAAATAAATAAATAAATATTGGATGCCAGCAAAGCCCTGACTTTATTGTTCAAAAAGTTTCCCCAGAGAGAAAGTTATTTCTCTATCATTATCGCCAACTGTTCTTCCATTACTAATAATTTTAGGTATATTAGTTTCACTTATTTCAATAATTAGAGTAAAAAAAACCTATTTCAATTTGATTACTGGAGTCAGAGAGAGTAAAATCTTGTGGTTGATCTTTATTATTATTATTATTATTATTATTATTATTATTTTTGAGATTATGATATCTCATTCGTATTAGCTTATTTTAAGTTCGTTACGAGTAAAGGGGTAAAGGGGCAGCTTGCTGTCTTTTTTTTTCGAAATAATTTGATGACTGGGGCAGGTGCGTGCAACTTGGGACACTTGATTACTGGGACACGTGCGTGCAACTTGGGACACTTGGGCGAAAAGTAGTGGCTTTGTATGTTTAATGGGAGCTTTGTCCATCTATAGTTTTCAGCTTTGCGTAGACAAAGAAAGAGACGTATTATTAAACTATTGCTTGGACTATCCGATGATGCAAAATTCAAAGCAATAATGGGAATATACGATCCGCTTGTAGCTTACTCGGATCACTTCGTTGATCAATTCGATTATGATTGTCTCTCCCTTGCGAGATCCTATGTGAACCCTCGTCACATGCGTGTAGAACAGCTCACCAAACATTTGAGACGGAGGGAAGCCAAATTTGGACTAACGTTGGAAACAATCTTGTGGCTGGCTATCTTGTGGCTGGTTGCATAATTTTGTGAAATGTTATGCTAAGACAAATATCAGAATAGCTGGCGAAGAAACCTATACATGGCAAATGATGATTTGAGCTGATTTGAGCTCATTTTCACCAATCCGACGAGAGCACCTGCTATCTATCGGAAAGTGATCACTCTGGCATCAGTTGGAGTACCAGAGAATAAGCTCATCTGATAATACACCCAAAGTACCGAATAAGAGTCCAGAATGAAAAAATGTACACTTTATTTGAAATGTACAGGTAAATAAATAGATGAATGTAAGATGTACACTTCATTTAGAGTGTACAGGTAACACTCCTCTAAAGAAAAAATGCTTCGTACGTCAAACTCGTTGGATGCATCTTTTGGATTTTCTTTTTTATAATTTTTGGATATAAATCCTTATTACTCAGCACGGCATACAACATAGCTTAGCTAAACGGAAACAACACGGGAGGATCGGGAACGAGAGGCGAGCCAGAGGACTAACGACAAGGGCAAAGAAAGTAATCAATAAAGAGGGGGACCGCCACTAGCACCAAAGAGTTGAAAGGGCAAAGAGAAAAAAAGAAAAAAAAAAAAAAAAAGCAAAGGCAGCGCAGCCGCCCCTTCCCTATCTATTTCTAAAAGAAAAAAAATAAAGAAGAAAAGAAACAAGCAGCACAAATCGGCAACGACTTTCTTACAATCGACCGCGACTGGACCGTACCCCAACAGTGTGTCTTCTTTTTTCGTCGTCGTCGTCGTCGTCGTCCTCCTCGTCCTCTTCTTCTTCTTGGGGTTCGGGTTAGGGTTAGGGATTTAGAACTTGTTGTTGTACCAGAGCACGCCCTTGCGGTTCCCGCCGTCTTCGGGCTCGACGTAGACGCACTCCCGCGCCTCGCGCCACATGGCCTGGGGCACGGGGGTGGCGTCGAAGTTGTAGTAGTCGCCGAGGATGGGCTTGATGGCCCTGGTAGCCTCCATGGCGTGGTAGTGGGGCATGGTGGAGAAGAGGTGGTGGGCGACGTGGGTGTCGGTGATGTGGTGGAAAACCCGGTTCAGCAGTCCGTAGTCGCGGTCCATGGTGGCCAGCGCGCCGCGGAGCCAGTCCCACTCGGTGGAGTCGTAGTGGGGGAGGGACTGGTGGGTGTGCTGGAGATAGGTGATGAGGACGAGCCAGGCGTTGACGATGAGGAGGGGGACGCCGTAGACGCGGACCACCCACCAGAAGCCGAAGGAAGCGGCGAGGCGGTAGAGCGCGAAGGAGGCGAGGAGGACGCCGGCGTCGGAGACGAAGATCTGGGCGCGCTCGCGGTCGGAATAGATGGGGCCGTAGGGGTCGTAGTGGCAGGCGAAGCGCGGGTAGGGGCGGCCGGAGACGTTGAAGGCGAGGTAGAGGGGCCAGCCGATGGTGAGCTGGATGAAGAGAGAGACGACGCGGCCGACCGGGTTGTCGCTGAGGTGGCGGGAGTACCAGCTGAGGGCAGCCTTGGTCTTGGGGACGAACACCTCGTCGCGCTCCAAGGAGCCCGTGTTGGAGTGGTGGCGGCGGTGGCTGTACTTCCAGGAGAAGTAGGGAACGAGGAGGGTGGAGTGGAGGACGAGGCCGACGAGGTCGTCGAGGAGGGAGTAGTCGGAGAACGCGTGGTGACCGCACTCGTGAGCGATGACCCACACGCCCGTCAGGACGCAGCCCTGGGCGACCCAGTAGAGCCCCCACGCCGCGTACCGGAGAACAGGGCTCGGGAGGGCCGGGATCCAGGCGAGGGCGGCGTAGAGGAGGACGGCGGAAACCACGAGGTCGTGGACGACGTACGAGAAGGACCGCAGGACGGACCGCTGGAAGCAGTGCGCCGGGATCGCCTTCTTGATCTGCCCCAGCGTGAAGGGCGGCTTCTCCGTCGGGGACCGGCGGAGCGCCGCCGTGTCTCCTTCGCCACCGCTGCCCGGGCCACGCCCCGCGTCCTGCCGCTGCTCCGCCCGCTCCTTCGCCGTCATGCGCCCGCCCGCACCCATCGCTCCTTAATTGGCCTGGAGCAGCAGCAGTTATTTAAATTTGGTCGGTCATCTCTCTCTTTTTTTTTTGATTCATACCAATTAAAGGATTTAGAACTGGAGCACTCCTAACAAAGGATTTAGAACTAGAGTACAAAAGTGATTTCTCTAACTTATTAATTTTATTATATGATTTATTTGGTCCATAAAATAAAATTGTAGAGCGGGAAGCACGTGATGGACGTTTGAATAGATACGTCCACCGGGGAAGCACGAAACAAGGGGTACTCGTAGATATTAAGTAACTGACCTTACAATAATACGTCCGTATTCCAGCTGTTGGTGGTGCTCAGTGATCAGTAATTCGGTATTTATAATACAGGCAAAATATTTCGGTTTGGGCTGACAAGGGGGCTCCACACCACACATGACTACATGACTACATGAGATATTATTATTATTATATATTTTTTTTAAGCTACCAATTTTAGAGCGTATTTGCTTCCCCGTAAAATATGTTTGAAATTATTTTTCAGTTTAGTAAAAAAAAAATATTTTTACGAATTTAAAAAAATAAGATATTTTTGTTTTTGTTTTATTTTTTTTTTCAACCAAATACTATAACATATAAAAGAAGATTCACCAAAATCTTTTGGTACAAAAAATTATTCTTTAAAAGAGTTTACATTCAATCAAACCATCTTTAGAAGAAAATGAGAACATAGCTCCCCTCAATAGCACACGAACAGTCCTTATACCGTAGGCCTCTTCTTAAATCTATTTTTTTTTATATATATAATGATTAAAAAATTAAAAAATAATACAAGGACCACTAGTATATTGGTGGCAGGCTGTTCCGTGAGGTCGCGACACGACGTGGCACGTTAGGCCTTTGCCATTTTTTATCGCGTTCAATCAAAAGGAGAAAGTAGACTGAAGATTATGGGTCTAGAAAAAGGTTGAGCTATTATCCAATGAGATTATATTATATGCTAAAACATTACCCCTCTATGACTATTGACTATCCAATTCAATAAAATAACCAAAAGAAAGGAAAGAGCTAGCCAAAAAAAAAGAAGAAAAAAAGAGTATAATATTTTTCAAATCACGTACGTAATTACCGATTAAACTATTTCTAAAGAAATTAATGCCTGCACATGCGCATAGATATGACTTTTAATTTAACCACCGAAAGAAAAAAAAAAAAAAAAAAAAGAAAAAAAAAGAAAAGAAAAAAGCGGACACGCAAGGAATGGTGTGATGCCCATCCTCCTCACAGAAGATGAAATTAGAATAGAATTACGAATGTGCGCATGGAAAAATGATGCAGGTACGTACAGATGAGCTCTCTAGTGCACACTTGAGGGCAGTAATTCGGACAAAATGACAAATTGAAGCACTAGAGCATCTGGACCGTGCAAAAACAAAACGAACGGTCAATCATTACTCGCTTGATTGGAAGAAAGATCGGGTTGTGTACTCGGTCAAAACTTGTCGGCCGCTCAACCCATATAGTATAAACAGGAGAAAAAAAGCAAAAGAGAAAAAGCATGCGCATTTTCCCGAGTGGACGGATACAACGCTTGTACGAAACGGAACGGATGGGAAAAGAAAACATAATTAATTCCGATTATTGCAGAAACCAAGCAAGCAACCTAAGAACAAATTACATAACTTATTACATGTAAATTATAGCTACAAGTAAATTAAAGCGGCGGCATTGGCAAGTTGGAATAGCATTAGGAAAAGGGAGAGAATAAAGAAGTGCTGATAATTACACGCCCCTTATTTTTTCTTTTTCTTTTTTCTTTTTTTTCTGTTTTGACGTCCATCATCACGTCATCCACGACGGGAACCCCGGAAGATTCGTCCCGGAAAATGAGCGAGGAAAGGGGCATAAAAAATAATAATTAATTAATATTATATTTGAACCCCTGGTACGAAATATCTGGGAAAGTGGAGGACTCCCAACCGTTCGATGCCTCCCGTTCGTTTCCGTCCCCGATTAGATCGGCAACGTACTTTTTTTTTTTTTTTGGATTGGACAAAGCAACGTACAAATTTTGAACGTAATATAATAATTTCGCATCATTAAATTATTTTAAAAAATATTATTTACATACATAAAAAATTATCAGATCAGGAATGGGAACATAAAGAGGAAAAAGGAGAGATCGATTGATAACTAGCACAAGCATGTGCAGAGCGATTTATTTACAGGATTAAAATGAGATGGTGGCCGTGAGAACGGAAACAGCCCCAGATCCGTCAAATTGGACACAAACACTAAAACACAAGCCCTACAGGTCAAATAGGAAAAAAAAACACTAAAATACAAGCCCTGCATTATAATCAAATGCTAAATCTGAGAACGAGATCCCCAAAATCAAAAAAAGCTAATAATAGAGAGAGAAACGGTAAAATCCAACCAGATTCATCAACAAAGAGACGGGAACAACGAAATCGATTACGAATCAAGAGAAAACTCCACAAAATCAGCCGCAATATTTACTAAACAGGGTGGAGATTAAGAGCTCATTAATGAGCACAAATTATAGCTTTAATATAGCGAAATAAGCAGAAAATAGGAATCTCCCCGTACCTGAGAGAGATACGGCTCGATCGACGCTTCAAAGAGAGATCGAGAGAGAGGGAGTGTAACGTATTCTCTTTATCTCTTCCTCTTCCCCTCTCTCTCTCTCTCTCTCTCTCTCTCTCTCTCTCTCTCTCTCTCTCTCTCTCCTTGTCTCTCTCCTCTCCTCTCCTCTCCTCTCCTCTGGTTTGTGATCGCCCTAACAACGCCCAATGAGAGAGAGAGACTCTCCCCCTTTGGGGCCCTATTTAACCTCTCCACCCCCTCCCTCTCGTTCGAGGGCAAATACAACCAGTGGTCCCCCAACCCCGTCAAAATTGGCACCTGCAACTCCGCGATCGCCATACTGAACACGTGTCATGCTTTTACTGGCTATTCCCGATGATCCGGTAAGGGAGGCGATGCGGGGATCGCTCGTGTGGACAAAAGCCCAGTACCCACGAAATCTCCACCGTCCTTTAACAGGGATTTCGACGGCTTGGATGTCATAAGGGCAAATACGCATCTGTTGCATTGAACGTTGAAATGACTTTTCTACCCCTAAAGGTTTGCGGAATTTACGGCACGAAACCAGAAGCCGTGGTTGCCAAGTGGCTCGCCGTAGGCTCCACCCGGCGGGATATCGTACTTCGCGCCCGATTCGTGGAGCCCCGAGAGCTTCACCCCCATAGATGAAATTACCATTCGGCCCACCCTTGCTCCGCTCTTAAATGAGGGCAAAATGGTCCTATCAACCTGCGATCTCCGATGCTCCGTCCGTGACGTCCCCTCTAGACTCGCATAATCGCATTGTATTTTTCATACCAACAAAAAATTAGGTGAATACAATGAAAAGTTCTTTTTAAAATATTCGAATATTCACGGAAAAAATTAATAAATAAAAATATATAATATTTTATTTTATTTTTATTTATTTTTATTTTGATATAATTATCTGGGTTTTAAATATTTAAATTTTTCAAATTGTTATTTTTAATGTATTTGATTTTAATCCATTTAGTAATTTTTTAATTTTAAAGTTTGAATGAATTATTTATTTTTTTCAAATTTATCTAATATATTTTATATAATTTATATAACTATAAATTTATTAAAATAATTAATTAATTTAATTTTTACATTCGAAGAGCTATGAAATTATTAAAATTTTAAAAAATAAATGAAAATTAGATACTAAAGTTAAAATTTTAAATTATCTTGTTACTAAATTAAAGTAATTTATAGTTTAAATAAGTTAAATATATTTTTATCAAAAAATATTCAGATTATAAATAAAGAGTAATTGTACAATTGTTTAGAGAGCAATGCTATCGTTAGTATAAGATCATATACACTCCATCTATCTAAAAATAAAATATTAAAATAATTAATATTTTTTTTAAAAAAAAAAATATTATATAAAATATATATTTTCTTATTTAGAATGTGTTTTTGATGCTTGATTTGAGTGTCATGTGGGATGCAAACAGGCCGAACATGACATGCTGGGCATGTGTTTGGACTCTCCAATGCTACAAGTTGGAGATTGATAATGAATAAATATTTTCTTATGGAAGAAGTATCAGCATTAGTATTAAAATATAATAAAAATTTGTGCTGTTTGGTAAATATATTTATAAAATTATTTTCTAATGCATCAATCAAATAACTAGGGTAGAAACTATGCTAAGGCCAAAGTGGCCATGTTTTTTTAATTTTTTAATATTACTTATTAGTCTTGAGTATTAATTTAATAAAAAAAAAAATTAGATAATCATGGCCCCTTCAGTCTTTTAATATTTACTTAATTTATTTTTTGTACAAATATAAATTTTTTTTCTTCTCTATATATATTTTAAATAGGTAAAAATATATTAAGAGTCGCATACTTATAACGTATTTTGAAATACATATATTAACTCTAAATTTTTAATTTTTAATTTTTTTTAATTTCTACCTAGTGAGCTATTTTATTCAACAAAAAAAAATATTATATTAAATTTAATAGCTATTTGATCTAATAATCATTAAATATTATAATTTTATTTATTAAAAATACTAAGAAATCTATTGTTCGCTAACTGAATCACTGTTAAATTTAGTAAAATTTATAGTTATTTAAATATAATAATATAAATAAAATGATTAAAATTAAATATTTGTAATTAAAAATTAATTTTAATATTTTAATATTAATTATTAAATTAATAAATTTTTTTAAAAAAAAAAATTGATTAGATAAAATTATATTTATATGCTAACATTTATATTTAAATATATTTTGGTTCCCTCAAAATTAAATTCTGACTTCGTACCTGAAAATAACAACAGCAATTTTTAATATCTCCCCAGCTACATTATGTCCTTACTAGTAGCTTCATATGCAGCGCTTGGCTTTCACATGCTTTTAAATCAGATTTTTTAAAAAAGATATAAAATTTTACTTGGAATTTTTAATTTGCAAATAAAATTATTCTTCTCTTAGATGGTTTCAGATTATTATCTCGCTCATCGTGCTGAGTTCGTTAAATCACAAAAAATGGCTCTCAGCTTGTTGCCTAATTCGAAACTCATGGTACTTAAATCGTAATGGCTCTTCTCCTTTGAGGAAATGCTTTATAAAACAATAGAAATGTAGCACTTTGGGCTGCATCTAAACATTTCAAATTGCGGGACGCTGCATAGCCCATCAAAGCGGGGGACAATCTACTAATTTCTGGGAAGCGTCGTCTTCGTCGTCGATGAAATTTAAGATCTTGTCAAAGAGTCGTCCATGAAATTTAAGATTTTGTCGGCTTCTATTTTTTTTATTTTTTTTCATTTTTCACGTGTTTCTTCAACTTAGAACATATTTAATTTGAGTTATTCTATCTGAATTATAGATGATTCGTGTCAAAATTAATATATTTAATTCATACAGTATGTAATCTGATTGATAATATAGTATTACAAATAATATAAAATTATTTTAAAAATATTATCGAATGGAAAGGTGAGTATCTCGTATTACTAAAGGCGAGCTATTTTATAAAATTATAAATTTATCCTTTCAAACTATCCAAACTATTTAAATGAGTTATTTTTAAAATTTTAATTTAAAATTTAAAATTTAAAATTTTAAATTTTAAAAATTTTAATTCAAAATTGAAAATTTTTAAAATTCTAAACATTTTAATTTTAAAATTATACTTAAATTTTAAATTTTAAATTTATATTTTAAATCAAAATATTAAATTTTATATTTTTATTCAGATTTAAAATTTAAAACTTAAATTTAAGTACAAATTATATTAAGTTATAATTTAATAAAAAATAATATTAAATTTGACCATAAAGACAATTTTGAAATAGATTATAGTTTATTATAAGAAATATTAAATTTTATAAAATGAATCAAATATAGTAATTTTATGTATATTATAATTTAATATTATATTATTGTATTAAATAAAATACTATAACACAAGATCAATCATAATTTGATTCAAAATTTTTAAATATTTAATTATTTTAAAATAAATTGTGATACTATATAGCGCAAACTAGATACGCTCTTAACTTAATGTGCATTTCTTATAGTATCATATTTTTATTTTGAGAGACCCAAATTAAGTATTAATAGTGGACCGATGATACCGCTGGACGGCCACTTTTTTATTAAGTGATAATATTGTTTAAAATTTATCAATTATAATATTATCATTTCAGTACTATATTAGTGATATATTATTATATAACTAACAAAATTAGACCATAAAACTTGATTCTATAAAATTTAAATAAAAATCTATAATAATTTAAATTTTAAAGATCGAACCATCATGCATCGTAATGTTTGAGAATCAAAATTGCAATTTAGCCGGTTTCACAAGTATCCTAACTGAAGTTATAAATCCGGCAAAGTTGCAGGAAAATCAGCAAAAAATTGGGAGAGAAAATACCTCTAAAACAAGTACAAAAGAAGGCCTGACTTTTCAAAAGCAAAGAAAAATTCTGGGGTAGATCTTTCAATACGTCGAATGAGATTGATGAGTCGTCCATTTATTATAGTCAATGGCAATCAAATTGATTATAAAATGATATTAAAATTTATAAGACGATAGAGATCTGAAGTAGACATGAGAGCTAACAAGCTCTACCGAGGACACGTTGTCGCGTGTATGGATAATATTCTAGATACCTCATAGGGCGCAATTGGCATTCATTTGTCTTCAAATGAGCATGTCAAGCAACTGCTGTTGATTGGTTGCTGCAGTATCTGCTCCAGTTGCTTCGTGTGAGGTGTGACTGCTTCTCAACCCTTCAGATTGCAAAAGTTTATCGGACCAGGACCAGTTCACTGGCCCAGGATTAGCCCTCTAAATATGGGTCCCAGCCCGGAAATTTTGCACTTGATCCACTCCGGTCCCATCTTTTGGGGCTTGACTTGGGTTCGGAAGTTGCATATAATTTTTAGGCCTCACAAAGATAACATACATGGTTCGTAATCTGACCCGGCTTAAGTCCAACTCGAGTTTTGCTTACCCCGAATCTAGGTTGAAAAGATTTCTCAGTGCTAGTTTTGAAAGGACTAAATGGATTGAATTTTTTAAATAATTTTGTTTGATACATTGAAAGTTCAGATATTTAATCGGAAAACCTTGAGATAGTTAAAAAGGATGGTGTATTTGTCCCCTTCTCTCTCTCTCTCTCTCTCTCTCTCTCTCTCTCTCTCTCTCTCTCTCTCTCTCTCTCTCTCTCTCTCTCTCTCTCGAGAGAGAGAGAAATAGCTCAACTCAAATTTCACTAAAGCGATTCATAAATAGCAACGTGTTAGATATGTCTTGAATTTTAGAATTGAAAGATTTTCTAACTCTATTCTGTTTTGGCTATCTCATTAAGTTAAGTTTGGATTATATCTAATCTTATAAAGATTATTCCTAATCATAGTGGATTAGTGTATTTTAGGATTAGAATTTTGTGAGAGATATATTTTGTACACCACTTTAATTATAATGAAAGTCTCATCTCCGTCTTCGTCCGTAGACGTAGGCGAGTGGCCGAACAAATTCTGTATTTTATTTCTCTTCTCTCTTTCTCGATTTTTTTTTTGATATTTTCGCGCCCAACGTACTAGATCTTTTTCGCTTTTATCATAACAAACTGGTATCAGAGTCGGATTATTCGTTTGGGTGTTTAAGGCATCAAGGAAATTTGAGACCGAGAAGTTTGATCGCTCGGACAGTTTTGCTTTACGACAAGCTATCGTTCTGATGCAGCAGAAGTTACAAAAAGCGTAACTGGAAAATGAGAAAATTGACACTTCAGATAACCCTAAGGTTTTGCTTATTAAGTCAGGCGACCAAATTCAAGAATTCCGTATATTTGGTTTGCATGTGTAGCAGTACTTTCGGAAATTTTTAGGGTTTTGGTGGAGAAGATAAAAAATTCAAGTCAAGATGGAGATTGTTAAATATGTCTCGAATTCTAGAACCGGGAGGTTTTCTAACTCTATTCTATTTTGGTTTATTCCTAATTGTATTAGGATTTAACCACTATTATAAATATATTATTATTCCATTAATTTGGTGTAGCGGATGAGAAAGAGTATGGATATATTTTGGCATTAGGATTTTGTGAGAAAGACATATTTTGTATGGTGTAGCGGATGAAGAAGAGTATGGGTATATTTTGGGATTAGGATTTTGTAAGAGAGACAGATTTTGTACACCATTTTAATTACAATGGAAGTCTCCGCTCCGTTTTCGCCGGTGGACGTAGGCGACCGAACCACGTAAATATTGTGTGTTTTATCTTTCTTCTCTTTTTTTCGATTCTCTTTTAATATTTTCGCGCCCAACGAACTAGATCTTTTTTGCTTTTATCATAACAATACGGGAGTATAAGAAAACATTAAAAAAACATTGATGATGGTAAAAATCTGGCACAATAATTACTTGATTAATTTAGGGGGCGTTTAGTTTTGTTATAGGCAATCTTGTAAAGATTATTGTGTTTGGTTTATCTAATCTGTAATCCGTTTGGTAATGTAATATTATAAAAGATTATTGTGTTTGCTTTATTCAGTCCGTCATCCGTTGATATCTCACATTACTAAAGGCGGATCCGTGGGTATCTCACATTACTGAAGGCGGATAATATTGCATATCATGTAAAATTATAATTTTACTATTCAACCTCCGAACCTTTTGAATATGATATCTTTAAAATTTTGAATTATAAAATTTTAATTTAAAATTTTGAATTATAAAATCGTAATATACGAACGAACTAGATTTTAAATTTTAATTTTAGATTTTAAATTTTAAATTTTAAAATTTAAATTTTTATTTAGTTTTTAAATTTAATATTTCAAAATTTAAATTTAAAATTCAATTATAAATTATATTAAAGTGATAGTTTAATAAAAAATAATATTAAATTTGACCACAGGGACAATTTTGAAATTGACTATTTATTTTTTTTGAATTTTATAAAATAAATCAAATATAATAATTTTATATATATTATAATTCAATATTATAATACAATATTAATTCAAATACGGTGATATAAGATCAGTAATAATCTGATTTAATAATATTAAATATCTAGTTATATCGACATAGATCAAATATCTAATTATGACAACATAACCTAATCAATAATACTACATAGCGCGAAGCAAACGCACCCTACAAGTATTAAGTATTAAAAACTATGGAAATAAGTCCAACGAAGCATCAAACCTACTATCTATACCTCTATATAATTTTCTCTATTTTTTGCCACGTGTCAAATTTTCTTTCACTCTTCTTTTTTTCAATTCTCAATGAATTAATAATAGACTCTTCACATTTTTAACTCCAACTCTTTTTATTCCTAACTCTCAATGAATTAATTATAAATTCTTCCTATTCCCAACCTCCAACTCTTCTCACTCCCTACTTTCAATGAATTAATTATATCTCCTCTTTTTGAGTTCTTTTTATTATTATTCTTCTTCTCTCCCTCTTTCTCTAAGCCACCACCTCCCTCTTCACTATCTCCGTTGACAACAACGCTCTCTCCCTCGACCCCTCCACCCTCGATCCTTGCCTCCTCCTTCCCGTCGTGGAAAACCTCCAAATCTCCTTGCCCTCCTCTTCCTCCTCCTCCTCTAAGATCAAAATCTCCATCGTCCACTTCATATCCACCTTCGTCCAATCCAATTCTTCGTTTTTGAAAATCTTTCACCCCCGATCTCACCTAAAATCTAGACCCGATCCTCGCCTTCTTTAGCCGCACGGGGGCAGCGTTCATGATCAACGCCTACCTATCGCCGCCACTGCCACCGCGACTACCATCGCCGATAAGAATCCTCCACTTCTCCGCCTACTCCTCATTCTCTTCCTCCGCCATCGTTGTCGCCATCACCGTAGCTCATTGAACGTGAGCTTTCTCTTATTCTCTCTCTAAACTTTATTACATTCTTATATATATCTTAGATTTTAATCCTGAGTGAATAAATATTCTACTCTGATTGTTGCTGATAGATTCTTATGTTAGGATTGAGAATGATTTTTTTTTTTTTTTTTTTTTTTTTGATAGATTGATACGGGAGTTTTAAAATAAAATATTTAAAATTTTTTTATATAATTTTTTATTTTTATTTATATTATGAAAAAAAAAATATAAAAAAAATATATTTTGATGATATTTACCCGCCGCATCGCGGGTAACTACACTAGTACAGATGATATTGCATTGGGCCATTTATGGACTCCTCACTGAGTAGCTCATCTGCAGCTCCAACTACTCTCCAACCACGTATATTTTAAAAACGCCAAAACCCCGACCCCAGAAAATAAAATCCGCAGGTGCTCGCGAGCTACCTCGATCTCTCCGAAGAGGTGGCAAATTTCAAAATCCACCTCGATCGGATCGAAACGTCTTTCTCTTCTTGTTTTCATCCATCATTTTTTTAAAAAAAAACGGCGTCGTTAATAGCCAGGAGGAGACGGCATTGGACATTGTGAGATTCCATATTCCTCGACAGGTGAGTTTGATCATCTCTTCGAAGAGATTCTTTGCAATTTGAGATTTTACTGGGGTTTTTTGAGCAATGCGCGGTTTAGAATCGGCTTAATCGGGCCTTCGTTGGGTTTTTGGCAATCATCCTTGATCACTGCGACTGCTTCTTGATATGTATTCTATGCTTTTTCGGATTCTGTACAATGAATAGTTGCCTTTTTTTTTTTTCCTAAAGTTTCAATCGTCGATTAATTTGTCTCAATACCTGCATTACAGTTTGCCTATTTCAGATGCATTAATATATATATACATATATGTTCTTCCAACTGTTCCAGAACCTTCATATGGATATTAGGGGAAAATAATATTGCTGTGTACTTGTTTCGTCAGGATTTTTGTAGATAAGGACTTTTGAAAGCAGCTGATTGGACATGGCAATCTTCACTGGTGGGAGGTTGCAAATGGCAGCTGCAAAGCCATGCCTTTCTCGTTCTTCTACGAAGTCCGGACCGGGTGCTGCAATTGATGGGAAAGGCGGGAACCAAGCGAAACTTGCGAGCCTCTGTTATATTTCATCTATAAAACCTCTTTGCAAGAGTTCGACATCAGTGCCTCTGAAGTTGAGCAATATCACACCAAGAGCTGTGTCTAGTGAAGGGGGAAAAGAACGTCCTTCCGGATTGCCTATTGATCTGCGAGGTATCTCTTTGGCTACATTATATGTTATGTTTGGCTGGATACATTGACCGTTCAGTTTATTGTTCTACTATATTCTAATCTCGACACAACTAGAATTTGGCGCAGGACCTGGATGTTAATGATGTTTGACTTAGTAGATATTCCGTGTACCGGCATCAAACTGTAGTTTAATTTATTTAATCCTTATTCACGTTATATACTTATAGCGCACATTGCTTGAAAGTTGGATCCAAACTCTAGTTTCTGATAATCTCCCAAATTTAGATTGTGCTTTGAAGCCCCTTTTCTTATATAATCTAGCTAACTTTATTGTCATCTTATCAATGAACTCAGTGTCGGAAAATGTCTCAGCCTGACGAAAGAAACATAGGTGCTTTTTCTTTCTCCAGAATTTCATCTTATTGATTGTTATATTACGATTGTTCGGTTTTTCTTTTCATAGACAAGCTGGCTATTTTAATGCCCTTGCAGCATTAACTCCCATTGCCGAAACACTTCTTTTCTCCTTGCTCACCAAATATTTATTCAACAAATTCCATCGATACATGTTAACACGTGTCATTCCAAAATTCTAGTTCCTTGAATAGGGCATGTTGTGAGAAGATCGAGTACTATGAAGTTAAGCTTGAACTGAGGGATTATAGTTGTTCGTACGGTCCAGTGGCTTCTTTTACTTCTCCAATTTGTGCATATAATCTATCCTTTATCATACTACTATCACTTATTCTCATTTTTTCTGTCTTATTAGCATTCTTATGATGCTTGTGGCCTACTTCTGTTATATAGCATATTTTTTAGTAGTAAAACATCACTTTAAAGAATCGAGACATTCTTTTACTGTGCTCTATAGGATAGAGAAAGAAAGATAACCATTCAGGATGGTTCTTTTCTCCTTTCAGGTAAAAGGGCATTTATTGCTGGTGTAGCTGATGATAATGGCTATGGCTGGGCAATTACTAAAGCTCTTGCTGCTGCTGGGGCTGATATTCTTGTCGGTACATGGGTTCCTGTACGTAAACTCCATTAGATCTTACCTACACTTACATAGTAGATTGGTTTAATTACATCATCACCTTTCAAAAACTGTGCTTTCTGCAGGTTCTTAATATTTTTGAGGCGAGCCTAAGGCGGGGTAAATTTGATGAGTCACGCCGGTGTGAATTCCGTACTTTAATTTTTTGTTATTTTCTTTGTTGGTTTCTTGATTGGTATTAAATTTTGGCCTGTTGTCAATAGTTAAGTGGTATTTTTCACGTGCAGGTTGGCTGACGGTTCTCTGATGGAAATTATAAAAGTATACCCGCTAGATGCGGTTTATGATAGCTTTGAGGATGTACCTGAAGATGTATGTATGAGATGTCAATTTATTTGTCTGCCTAGGCTATATTTATCTGTATAACACAGAAAGTACTGATTCATACAGGTTAGAACAAACAAACGGTATTCAGGAGCTTCAAATTGGACTGTCAAGGTAGGTTCTAGGTGGCTGTACCTATGTCCACGCTATACTTTTGAGACATCTGATTATACCCTTCTAGATTTACCAAATTTCTAAGGCATTCAACTTCATATTAGTCTCCCTTATTGAAGTCTAAACTGATTAAAATGTGAGGTTTGGCTGCTGGCAACACCATAAACTGTGAAGAGTTTTCTTTTGTCTTTATAGGAAGTAGTCGAGTCAATCAAGAATGATTTTGGAAGTGTTGATATCCTTGTGCATTCTTTAGCAAATGGACCCGAGGTAAAGTTTCTACACCTTGGGGTGGGGGTATTTAGGTGATGATATGGATAGTCCATACTTACCGATATTGCAACTTCATCCTTAAACTTTTTTTTTTTTTTTTTTTTTGAGAGAAAGGCAGCATGCTGCCGCTTCATTCATAGCGTTGGTGAATTTAGCACTGGGCAGCCAATGATTGCAAAACGCAATCGGGCCCAAGAAAAAAAAAAAAAAAAAAAAAAAAAAAAAAAAAAAGATCAGGGACAGTATTTAAGCCAGTTAGAGCGGCAGGAGCGAATACGCGCTAGAATGACACCAATGGGTCGTTTCTGGTTGTTGAAGCATCTCGAGTTTCTTTCTAGCCAGATGTTCCACCAGGTTGCTGCTAGGGTAGTAAGCAGCCGTTTCCCTAGGGCTCCTTTGTGTATCCCCAGTTTGTCCCATAGAATGTCGATCGAAGAAATGTTTTGGATCTCCAATTTGTTTGGTACCAAAGCGGCCAGCAGCGATTTCGAGAATGGGCAGGAAATAAGCAGATGGTCCACTGTTTCATCGTTTTCGAGGCAGATAGCGCAGCAGGTATTTCCGATCCAGTTTCTTTTGTGAAGGATGTCTCTGGTCAAAATTCGTCTTCTCAGAGTCAGCCAAATAAAGATCTTTACTTTGAGTGGTGCTTTCGTATTCCAAAGCGACTCAAATCTAGTTTCCACTACCCCGCTGTCTTGAAGGAAGTTGTACATCGACTTAACTGTGAACTGTCTCGAGTTTGTCCAACGCCAAAGCGTTCGATCAGTGTTGTAGGATATAGTCATCGTCGGGATGGACTCCTTCAGGCTTGCGATACTGTTGTTGAGTCCCGATTGGTTGTTTGGTAATCCTTCCAGGATACGATCCCAATTCCAGCCGTTCTGTCCCAAGCAGTTGCTAACACGGATGGTCTTGTTAATTACCTGGTCGAAAATTCTCGGGAACTGGGTTGAAAGGGGTGATTCACCGATCCAGATGTTTGACCAGAAGGCCGTCCTCTCCCCGTCGCCAATGGAGAGGGCGGTGCTGTGTCTGAAGAGTTCCCTAGTTTTCAAAACGCTCCTCCACCAGTGTGAGTGAGGTTTGAAGGATGTACCTTCGTGGAGTGGTCTTCTACGTCTGTAGTAAAGCACCTTAAGGAGTTTGCCCCAAGGGGTTTCTTCAATGGCAAGGTATCTCCACCACCATTTTGCAAGTAGGGCGGTGTTCATGTTTTCCAGATTTATGATTCCTAAACCGCCGTCGCTTTTTCTCCTGCAGACGGTTTTCCAGTTGACCAGACAGTTACCCCCTTGTACTATCGAGCCTCCTTTCCAAAAGAATGCTCTTCGTAATGAGTCGATTCGTCGTAGGGCCCAGGCTGGGACTTTGAAGACAGAGAAGTAGTAGAGGGGTAGGTTTGTGAGTACCGCGTTAACGAGGGTGAGTCTTCCTCCCTGGGAAAGCAATTTTGCTTGCCAGCCATCGATTCTCCGTTCGATCCTGCTAATGAGTTTGGTCCAGTCTTCTTTCGGGACGCTTCCTTTTTTTAACGGGAGTCCGAGGTATTTGATTGGTAGGCTGCCACGCTTGCAATCTAAGATGGCAGCAAGTCTGTCCCCTCTGTTGCTTTGATTACCCAGATCGAAGAGCTCAGATTTGTTCCTATTGACCTTGAGTCCGGAAGCCCACTCGAAGAGCTGCCACATGAAGCGTAGATTCTTAATCTGCCGGGCTTTCGCCTCACAAAAGAATAAGGTGTCGTCCGCATATTGGATAAGCGTAGTTCTAGTTTCTCTGTTAGGGCCGATGCCACAGATGAGATTATTGCGGACTGCTCTGTTCGTCATTCTCGTCAGCCCCTCTGCCACCAGCAGGTAGAGGAAGGGCGAGAGGGGGTCCCCTTGTCGTAGACCCTTCTTCAGTTTGAACCAGTTGGTCGGGGCACCATTGACCAAAATGGCGGCTTTACTATTGGAGATGCATTGATCGATCCACCCACACCACCTTTGGTTGGCTCCGAGACATTGGAGAATGTGTCGGAGGTAGAACCAGTTCACATTATCAAATGCTTTTTCAAAGTCAACCTTGACTCCAACCCCGTTGATGCGTTTGTTCATCCCCCAGCTAATCAGTTCGGATGCGGTGGCGTAGGAGTCTAGAATGGAGCGCCCCTTCAGGAAAGCTGACTGTGAGAGGGAGATGATGTTAGGCATAACCTTTGCCAGCCTATTCGCCAAGACTTTGGAGATGATTTTCTGGATGCAGTTAATAAGGCAGATTGGTCGGAAATCGCTTGCAGTCTTCGCGGCTTCTGATTTAGGGATCAGGCAGATATGAGTATAGTCGATCGGCCCCGTGTTCAGAGATCCGGAGTATAGATCCTCGAAGATTTTAAGAAGATCGTCCTTGATTACGTCCCAGAATTTTTGATAAAAGACCATACTGAAGCCGTCTGGTCCAGGTGCCTTGTCCCCGCTCATTTGGAAAGTAGCTGTCTTGATTTCTTCCACGGTGAAGTGTGAGGTAAGGAACTCCGAGCTCAGCAACCCGCTATCTGGGAACAGATCGCTCCAGTCTCCAAAAGAGGAGGGAGGAGGGTTGGCGGGTGCGAATCTTTCCTTGAATTTGCGCAGGAAGTATTCACTTTTATCTAAGTCCTTGCTCAGACTAAGACTCCCATCCTCGATGGTCCCAATGTGGTTGGCCCTATGACGACCATTGGCTATAGCGTGAAAAAATTTGGAGTTAGCATCACCTTCCCGAAGCCAATGTTGTTTAGCTCTGGTTTTCCAGAGGATCTCCTCTTCAATAATGATATCTCGCAACTTGGATTTGAGATTTGTTCTGTTGTCAACCATCATCCTTAAACTTTTTATTTGAACATTTTTGTCCTTGAACTTTGCTATGTTTTCCAATTACATCGCTTGACACCATCAGCAACATCTGTCAAGCTGTAAAAGGATCATTTTACCCCTTCTATTCTATAATCACTTTGCCCTTCACTTTATCTAGAGCAGGGTATGATGGTTGTTTTACAAAACAGCTTTCATGTGCTAAGCAGTGATTTAATGAAATTGCCAGAAGTAGGAAAGTTAGGCGATTGAAATGCTTTCATGAAAATTTTAAGGACTAAGTTGCATCATCTCAAAAGTACAGGACTAATCCATGCGTGTTTACCCTTTTGTTCTGAGAAGAGGTGTCAGCAAGATTCTGTATGTCTGTTTTAACTGTATAGATTTGACCTGCAGGTCACTAAGCCACTCCTAGAGACATCAAGGAGAGGATACCTTGCAGCTTTATCTGCATCTAGTTACTCCTATGTTTCATTGCTCCAACATTTCCTTCCAATAATGAATCCAGGTACCCTGTACCCTTTACAATTTTCGACTATCTTTTAGTTTTCTTTTTCGAGTTGGAATGAAGGCTACACTGTAACTAGTGCAGATATCCAATAAGCTATGTCTCGGATTAGATTATAGCATAGTAGTCATTTCTTATTTTCCCTTGCTTTCTACTAAGTGATAGAATTAGTTCACAACCACATATGTTGCCAGGTGGTGCTTCAATCTCCTTGACGTACATTGCTTCTGAAAGGACAATACCTGGGTATGTTTTCTTTGCTGGCATAATAACTATAAGCAGTCTAATGCTAATAAACATTCTTATCTTATCACGTAGTAAAGTTTATAGTCTATAAATCTCAGGTATGGGGGAGGCATGAGTTCAGCAAAAGCTGCCTTAGAAAGTGATACCAGAGTATTTTCTCTAAATTCTTTCATGTTCTGAATCTTCAATGCTTTCTCGTTACATCATTGTCTCTTTTATGATGATAATTGCTTGATAAAATTTTCTTTTGACTATTTCTGGAAAAAAAAAAAATTCTTTTGACCAGGTGCTAGCTTTTGAAGCAGGAAGAAAAGGGGAAATTAGAGTAAATACCATATCTGCAGGTATACTCAATAATAACTCCGCTAAAGAAAATTTTCATGTAAATCTCCTCCCTATTTACCTCATACATCTGATCGAACATCAGTTATCTTATCCAAATGGCGCATGCAATTATTGTCGACTGAGCAGAATTGGTTTCTAATCTTGTAACTTTAGTTCTAGAATACCATTTAGCGAGAAACATTATCTTGCAATTCTTAATGGTTAGATTTGATACTAGCAAGTTTAATAAGTATGACATAAGATGATTAGCTAAACTCGGACATCAATTCTTTTTAGTAGTTTTTATTACTTTCATTTGAAATGTTGGGATGATTTTAATGTTCGTTTCAAAAGTTTACTATCCTTTTCTTTTTTATTACCGATTCATTCGTACACACCATTTTGTTTTCCTACATGGACTACATATGCACCTGCATATACACTCTCCCACCTTTTAGGCTCTACCAGTACAGCAAAAGTGAGTATCCCATTTCTTCTTTGGATTTACATTTTTATAAATTATTTCAGGCCCATTGGGAAGCCGTGCTGCGAAAGCCATTGGATTCATTGAGAAGATGATAGACTATTCATATGCTAATGCACCACTGCAGAAAGAATTATTAGCAGGTGGATAACAAGAGATGTTGAACTTTCTTCATCTTCATTGTTTCTTTTTCCTCCTCCAGTCACTTGAAGTAAAACATATGCTTATCCTTTTACAAACTCTTGTACAGATGAAGTCGGAAATGTGGCAGCATTTTTGGTTTCCCCTTTGGCTTCAGCGATAACTGGCTCTGTTGTTTATGTCGACAACGGGTTGAATATTATGGGACTTGCTACGGACAGCCCGACATTGTCGGTGTAGAATCGGGGCACATATGAGAGATCTTGTCCATTAAACTATATCTGATTTACCATTTCGCGCTCCGCATCCAATGGTTTTTCCCTCTCTATTAATAAAAGAGTTAGAACTTTTCATTGTCGAGGTGATAAAGGTGGAACCAGCAGGTTAAACGATGTTTGAGTTTTCCTTGCCATTTACATGGTAAGCAAAATCCCACCTCCAATCATCCTAAGCACCAACTTTTTCCTGCAGCTTTTTTTTTTTTATTTTGGTATTCGGACGAATGTTTTTCAGATCAGATTTGGTATATTTCTGCAGCTGGTTGGCTAATTTCTTAAATGAGTGTAAAATGCGTCTCTATGGTTATGGCGGAGAGTGGGTTGGCTTCAAAATATTCAAACTTTGAAGTGCTGGTGATTTTTTTTTTGATTTATTATTATTGTTATTATTATAACTTTAATTATTTTTAAAGGAATGCACAAAGCTGTAAGATTGATACACCGTACAGCCATGCTTCGCAGTATTTGTTAGATCAGTCACTATCATTTCTATTGAGCCTAACTTTACCATAGATGGAGAAGTAAATAGCTAAATATAATCTCTGTTAAATAATTTATTAAGAGAGAGTGCGCCGGCAAGGACCACCGTAAGAAAGTCTTGCTTGAAAGCAGCAGCCAGCAAAGATAATAATCTAACAAAAGCCTGAAGAAAGGCTAGCTCGATCGATCTTAAAAGCGTCTACCTGCTGCTGCGAACTGTGAAACTTTTGCATAAATACATTCGGGAGGGAGGTAAAAGAAAGAAACGAATCACATGAACAAGAATGAATAACTAACAAAAGAAGAATACAACAAAAAAAATAAGAAAAAAAATAAAGACCAAAGTGGGCTATGCTACAATAATCATGTCAAGCCCCGGGGTCGAAACTGCGATCCGGATTAGCCAACAGATCCGCCGCCCATACGGGAAGTCCCGTATAGACGTAGCGACTAACCTACAAAAGATCATCTACGCTATACAGATATCAGAGCTGAAAAGTAAATGCTGAAATAAAATAATTACAACTCTAACATATACAACCCAAGTCCTCACCAAAATACATAAGTCTCTCAGCAATAAAAGAAAAGTACAACTCTGAACCTCACTACAAAGGTCTCTCAACAAGTAACTCTCAAAAAGTAAGGGGATACATCTACTCTCTGGACGACGACTGGTAGGGATTTATCTCGCGACTCCCTTACCTCGATCAGCCGGATCAGCAACTAGAGCAGCAAGAACAGGAGTATAAGTCCCTGGGGAAAAGACACCACGGCGGGTGTGAGAACTACATCCCACAGTAGTTCTCAGTGGGTGCCGCCAACAAGCCTGACGGTCTGCCCACTAAGTCTACTAGAGGCATAAGGTAATAATGCAGTGCTGGAAGAAAAAGCTAGGAAAAATAAACTCTACAGCTACTATGCCTCTATCTAGATGCTCAAGGAGTGGAACAGAAGGGAACATGTGCATCTACTAACTCTCAACTCAGATCACCCAATCTATACTGACTGCCACATCGGGTCCAGTCAAACCTGCGCCTACCTACTGCCGTTACATCCACGGAGGACCGGACTTAAGTAGAGCGTCCGTGACTGCCAAAACTGGCCCTGCCAGAGGGACTTCATCGACAAGTCGCGATAGCAAGTAACAAGCCCAACTCCGAAGTGGCACTCGAGGGGCGCGACCCCACCGAGGAAAGTATCCGCGCATCTCTATCGAGCTCAAATGTGGCTCATGCAGGCTATAATCTAAATCCTCGATCAACGAGATCGGCTGTAATCAACAAAACACTCTCTCACTAACAGGCTGGAAAACTACACAGCCGAGATCCACTGTCACTCAGACGGCTCCCAAAAGAAACACCGATCTACAGACTGCTGTCAGACTCCACTCGGTCCCCAGACACGAGTGTAAAAATGCATCCCACAACAACCCGACCTCTCGGCCCACTACCCGGGCGAGAAAACTCTAAGTCCAGGATGAAACAATAAATGTCAGTGTGGGAATGTCTAAAGTAATAATAACCTAGCCCAAGTTGGAGTTTTCTACAAGTCTGGTTGGACATGCAGCATATGGCGGGGGTGCTAGGTCAAGTTCCAAGATAATAAATAATTTAACAGCTTGAAGGAAGGGAAAGGATCACATAATCACCAATATAACAATAAGAAATGTCAACTCTCACATTCTATCATGCTACATAACACATTCACAACATGCAAGTTCCTATACAGATAGAATTAATGCACAGTCCGTAGATCTTGAAGACGAGGCAACCCACCTGAAGAGCTGAACTGTCCAAAGTCCCACAGCTGAAAATACCAGGAATAAATATCTCCAATATCCTCTAGTCCCAACGGGTTCAGAAATACCCGCAAACCCTCCTGGGTACAACACAAGGTCCACAGTTACACTTATTCCAACAATAAAATCCAAGAACATACAACCTGCGGTAATAGTCCCAAAGATGCAAAATATTCACCTGCAAAAAGGGCTCCAAAAAATCCGATAAAAATACTACTGCGATCGTCGTGTCGAGACCTTCGAAACAAGTACCTGCACGTCCCATTTCGAGCCCCGTAGGCCGAGTTACAAATTCCACAACACAGGGTGCACAAAACCTCACAACAACACAACTGTAATCCCATGCACAGATAAAGGAAGAAAATATACCTCCGGGAGAGCCTCAGAAAAATCCCAGAAAAATACGGCGATAATCCTCGCGACGAGTAGATGCAAAAAGTGTAAGGCACGCCTCGATCCGACGCTCGAGCGCGGAGAACTCCACGCAACAATCCTGCTGTCCCTGAAAAACTCACAGCAAACAAGGGTCCCAGTAAGCATGGAAAAACTCCAAGAAACACCCGAAACTAGGAGATGCAGAAAATACCAAGATCGTAGCCCTACCTACCGCGGATCCAACGGCGAAAGAATCGCCGGAAAAGGTGGTCGGAGTAGGTCGAGGGAGACCTCGGACCGAAATGCGACGAAAAGAGCAAATAAGGAAAGTGCGTCGCAGTGCGCCGGAAAAATGCCAATCTCGAAGTGCGTGCCACAAAAAAACCTGAAACTCCTCCACAAGATGTAGAATAAATTGGTGAACAAAAACCCTATTGGGCTCCCTCTCTGAAACAACCCAGAAGAGCCCCAAATGAAGGCCCAAAGGGCCTATTTATAGGCAAAAGTCCACTATGCACCTTTTCCCGGATTCGGGCGCACCTTTTCGGGCGCCCGAATCCGCTAGTCGCACCAACACAGTGCCGCCGCCCCGTCCGACCAGCGCCCGAAACCACCCGCGTGCGCCACGTGTCCCCCGAACACGCAACAGCGGTGCAAGCGTGCCCGGGTGATGCCACGTGTCCCGCACCAGGTCAAAGTGGTGGTTGGAGCCCGCCAATGGCCGGACGCCACGTGTCCTGCCCGGGGAACCTGCCGACCGGTTGCCCGCCTCGCCGGTCGCGCCGCCTGCCCCCGACGCTCGCACGCGCCCCGAGGCGCCGGTGCACCTTTCCGTGGACCGCGCTGCGTGAGCCCGCCAACCACCAGCCGCCACGTGTCCTCGCGCCGGGTCCATGCGCCAGCCGGCGCTGCTCTGTGGACCGCGCATTGCGAACCGGCCAATAATAGACCGCCACGTGGCACCCTGCCGGTCTACGGCCTTTCCCATGCACCAGAATCCACTGAAAACTTTCGGGAGTCCGTTTTTGGGCATCCGGACTCAGAATTTAACAAGCAAATAGCCGTTTTCAAGCGTTTTTCCGCGCTGAATCCAAATCCAACCTCTGTTTGGCCTAAAACATTTTCAAAATTTCGACAAATGTAGCCGAAGGCCAATACAGCTAAAGATACCTCTCAGGGTCCATCTGTGGCATCCCTTTGATGCACTATGGGTCAGATACACTAATACTAGGTGTTCTAAACAGTGGATTCATCGAAAAAAGATTACATGGGAACCTGGGCCACTACATCAATTGGTCCCTTCGCGGCGCCTAATTAAGTATCATCAACCATTAATTCTTCTTGCTTTCTCAAGCCCGCGTCATGGCGCAGCTCTCTCTCTCTGAGTGCTGTGGAAGCGGGACCAGGTTGAGAATTATTATTATTATTATTGTGAGTTTGATCTAATTGTGAGGTCCTATGAAGGATCAATCCCTCAACCAGCGGAACCATATCCTTCATATTATGTGGTCAGTTTTTAACAAGGCACATGACTGGTTTATAAGATATAATTAATTTAAGATCGGAGACAACATAAAGTATAAACTGGTTGGAGATATAAAACATATAATTTTTTTTAAATATGTATCTAAATTTTAAAATTTTGAATTAATTCAAAATTTTAATTAATAAATTGACATTTAAATTTATGAAAAAATTCAAATTTAAAGTTTTTTTTTTTTTTTTTTTTGAATCCATACTTTTTTAATATAATTAGATATTAGAGATATAAATCTATTCACCAGCCATTCTATCTTTCAGAATTATTTTCGATTTGAAACAATTTGCTGATAGACTCAAATTTTAAATTTTGAATCAAAATATTGATTTACACTTAAAATTATGAATCCGACTAAATTTGATAGATTTATGTTTTAATCATTCTCATTTTCAAATCTAAAATATTTGTAATTAGTTAATAGAGAGATAGCGGATACTGTGAATATTTATATATATATTTTGTAGAGATTCTTTTTTATCAATGAGCATGAATATTATGTTTCGTTATATTAAATATTTATTAATGGCATGAATTTATTTTTAATAAATTTACTTTTAAAATTTGATTTATTTTTAATTTGTTAATTATAATTATTTATTTATTTTTTATAATATGAGTGAAATAATTTTTTTATTCTATTTAAATTAAACTTCGTTTGTTAATTTATATTCGTTTATATATATATATATATATATATATATATATATATATATATATATATATATATATATATATATATATATATATATATATATATAGAGAGAGAGAGAGAGAGAGAGAGAGAGAGAGAGAGAGAGAGAGAGAGAGAGAGAATGTGAGAATTGAGCTTAATTTTTTTATTCTATTTAAATTAAACTTCGTTTGTTAATTTATATTCGTTTATATATATATATATATATATATATATATATATATAGAGAGAGAGAGAGAGAGAGAGAGAGAGAGAGAATGTGAGAATTGAGCTTTTATGCTTTAAAAATATTAGTTAATGATTTTTAGTTTTTGGATGAAAGAATGTGTAGTTAGGATGAGAATTTAATGGATATATATATATATATATATATATATATATATATATATATAGTACGACTAATATTTTTTTATTAGTACAATTGCTTTCGTACTTATAAATTATTTTTATGATAGAGTTTCAGAATCTACAATTCATTCAGTTAAATATAATTTAAAATGTGTGAAAGATTTAGAAATTAAATTTTATAATTTTTTTATATTATTTAAGATTTTAAAATTAACAATGTTTAACTGCGGGTATATAATACTTACTAATTTAACGGCGTAAGAGAATCGAAATTGCTTGAATTTTTAATAAAAATTTTATTTATTATTTAGATAAAATCAATAACTATCGATTCTCTATTTTTAAAAAGTGGTCCGATTATGATCATTCATTTTATACTCACTTAATCAATTTTATTATAATTTTAAAAAATTAAGCAATTTGTTTTCTAAAAGTTTCAAAAAATTACGAATTTTTTTAAAATTTTTCAAATGTTATAGATCATATTTAACGGTATGAATTGTTGATTCGAAAGTTTTATTATTGAAAACAACCTATGAGCACTAAAGACTCCATATTTATAAGATTATAGCAGTTTATATATATATATATATAGAGAGAGAGAGAGAGAGAGAGAGAGAGTAGAGCTTAATGCTTTTAAAAGTACAAGTCCGTGAATTGTTTATTATTGGATTTGTATTGAAATTTATATTTTTGTAAAGTCAACTAAAGAAAGAGAGAATAAGTGAATAGCACAAATCTCAATGCAAATTTAATGATAAAAAATTCACAAAAATATTTTTGTTTGTGCTTTTGAAAGCATATAAGCTATATATATATATATATATATATATATATATATATATATATATATATATATATATATATATATATATATATATATATATATATATATAGTTGGGCTGGAATGCTATTGATAGCACCAACCCAACTTTGCCACCCATTTTGTAGCCATTGGATCGCATTGAGATCCGTGTAGGCTCTTTAATGAAAAAAAGATAAAAGAAAAAGTAAAAAGAAAAAGTAAAAAGTAAAAAAAATTTCTTTTTAATTAAAGGGCTTGCACGAATCTCAATGCAATCCAATGGCTACAAAATGGGTGGCAAAGTTGGGTTGGTGCTATCAATAGCATTCCAGCCCAACTATATATATATATATATATATATATATATATATATATATATATATATATATATATATATATATATAATTGAACTCCTATGTTTTTAAAAGTATCAAGTTATTGGTGCTTGTAGGTTTTTAGTCATTGGATGAAAAGATATATGGCTATAAAGATAGTGGGCTCATTGGGTTAAGGAATTAAATTAGTCAAAAGGGCAGATCTAATGGTGGAAAACTTACAATCACCAAAAGCTTGGTGCTTATAAAAACATAGTAGCCGCACTATATATATATATATATATATATATATATATATATATATATATATATATATATATATATATATATATATATATATATATATATATATATATATATATATATATATATATATATATAGAGAGAGAGAGAGAGAGAGAGAGAGAGAGAGAGAGAGAGAGAGAGAGAGAGTGTGTGTGTGTGTGTGTGTGTGTGTGTGTGTGTGTGTGTGTGTTTGGTTAGTATGCTATCGATAGCACCAAGCACTTGGTGTTACCAAATTTTTTGCCATTACATTTACCCCTTTGCTCATTCCCAACTCTTAGATTATATTATTTTTTCAACCACAAACTAAATCCTAGAGGCCCACTATCATCATAACTGCACATTTTTTAATTAAAGAGTCAAAAACTTAAAAACACTAATGACTTAGTGCTATTAATAGTATAGTAACATGTTTTATATACTTCAAATCGAATAGATTATATTCAAGGTGCCAATCGTTGGTTTGAAAGCTCCATCATCGAAAATAAATCGATAACAACGGAGCTCGTTAGCTACCGATAGTATTCCCGCACAACTCTCTCTATCTCTCTCTCTCTTTCTTTCTATCTCTCCCTCTCTCTCTATATATATAGAGAGAAAGAGAGAGTAGAGCTTATATACTTTTAAAAGCACAAGACTAATTATACTTGTGAATTTTTTACTATTGGATTTGTATTGAACCCAGCCGAGCGGATCCCTCATCGGTCTAATCGTTTGGCACGCGGCGCATCACATCATAGGGTTAATTCAGAGGCCGATCGTGTACCGAACTAGGTCAACGGTCAGCAGCGTATTTCGACCCCAACAAGGGTTTAATGGGTAGTTGGTGGAATAGTATGATCTAAAAAAATATAATTAGTCAAAAAGATAAATTTAACTGTAAAAAATTTACAAACATCAAGTGCTTGTTACTTTTAAAAGTGCTGTAGTTGAAATATATATATAAAATTTTTAAATGAAGCGATGTGCGATTAGGATGATAGTGGGCCTCTAGGATTTAGTGGGTGATTGGGAAATTAGTTTGATCTAACGGATGGATATAATCAAATGGGTAGATCTAAAGACAAAAAATTTGGCAGCACCAAGTATGTATTTAAAGACAAAAAATTTGATAGCACCAAATATGTAGCAGACTATATATATATATATATATATATATATATATATATATATATATATATATATATATATATATATATATATAGCAAGGCTACTATGCTATCAATAGTATCAAGCACTTGGTATTGTTGAGTTCCTGGCCTTTGGATGAAGAAATGTGCAGTTAGGATAATAGTGATCCTCTAAAATTTAGTGAGTTGTTGGTGAAATAGTATAAATTTTATGTAATTACTATAATCTTAATCGCACATCTTTTCTTCCAAAAGTCGAAAAATTAATAGTATTAAATATTTGATACTATTGATAGTATAGTAGTCGAACTCTCTCTCTCTCTCTCTCTCTCTCTCTCTCTATATATATATATATATATATATATATATATATATATATATATATATATATATATATATATATATATATATATATATAAGTTACTATCTATTAACATATATGAATTCTCAATAATTTTAGTCACGTGATAAGATTTTCTTCACCCTCACCAGCATGATTCTTTATTTTTTCACTATCAAATTTTTAATTCCTTCTTCATCAATGCCATCAATGACAAGCGATACCAAGAATCATGAATAACCCACAAGGTTGTAGTGAGCTTAGTGGGTATTTAATTTAGGCATTAGTGGATGTCTTAAGTGTAGGCTTAGTGGGTGAGTTATGTAGATGAGTCTATAAATAGTGGGGTTGGCTAAGACCAAAATAACAAGAGAGAGTTGTATCTTATAGTTATTATTTTCTAAGTAAAAGAGTACTTAGTTTTTCTGCAGAATTTCTACTCTTTTTTTTTTTCTCTGTTTTTGCACTTAGTGATACGGCGCAAAAGTCCGAACTAGCAAACGGAGAGCAAATCATGTCCTTTTCGAGCAGGAAGGCGAGCGCCGCACGAATTTTTGCTAGGCGAAAAGTTTAAGTCCGTAATTTTTATCTCAAATTAATTCATCATAACATTTTTCCTTTTCCCTCTTTTTCACTCCGCCGTGATTGAAGGAATTGTCGTCACCTTTACTATCACATTCGTCGATGAAAATATCATCGGACTTATTCCCATCGTCAATAATAATTTTTTTTTAATAAATATAACAAATAAAATATATAAAAAAATATGAGCAATGCTAGGTGTACACCATAAATAGGGTGTACATCCTACACCTATCAATCATGGAATGGATATTCATCCACTCGTCACATCGAAGTGACGAGTGAAATTCACTCCACCATAAAATAGATGGGTGTAAGATGTACAGACTATTTAGAGTGTACATTTAGCATTTTCTATAATAATATTAATAGTTAAATTTTTAATTTTAGAATTAAGCTACTTGATAGTGGTTGAATATATATATATATATATATATATATATATATATATATATATATATATATATATATATATGAGCAATGCTACATGTACACCCCAAAGGAGTTTACATCATACACCTCCACCATTTTAATGGTGGCGATATTTTTTACGGGTCACATCAAGTGACCCATCATCACACCCCCACCCTTAGATGGGTGGGGTGTATGATGTACACCCCGAAAGGGGTGTACACATAGCATTATATATATATATATATATTTTGATCTGCTATTGGGCAAAACGTGGTAATTTTAAGCCCATCATATCGATATCTTCCTCTGAATCTCTGCCTCTACTCTGGTCCTCTACCTCGCCCTAACTCTCTCCTCTTCCTCGCAAATTTCCAATCCTTTCTAAGCGATCCAATCGCCGATGGCGTGTTGCTGCTCCCCTTCCCCGCGATCTCCAATTTAAAATACACTGACCCTAATTCATTCTCCTCCTTCCCTCCCATGGCGACCTAGGGTTTTCCATCGAGCGATTCGGAACCCTAACCCTAACCTAGGAGAGAAGAGGAGAGGAGAGGAGAGAAGCGCGGCGATGAAGGCGTCGATCAAGTTCCGCGAGGAGCAGAGGCCTCTGCTGCGCGCGAAGGTCCCCATCAGCGTCCTCGGCCTCCCATTCGTCTCCGGCGTCGCCGTGGGCGACGCGAAGGAGCTCCGCCTCGACCTCGCCACCGCCTTCGACTCCGGCCCCTCGCTCCGCGTCTCCTACCGCCCCAACGAACCCTGGAAACCCTTATCCCTCGTCCTCAAGACCGGCGCCGGCGCCCTCGGCTCCCCCGCCACCGCCCCCTTCGCCATATCCGCCGAGTTCAACCTCCTCGGCCGCGGCTCCGGGCCGAGCTTCTCCGTCCTCTTCAAGCCCCGGTTCGGCGACTTCACCATCAAAAAAACCACCCGATCCGACCCCTTCGCCTTCTCTCCCGCCGTCACGAAGATCGCCGTCCAAGGCGACGCGAACGACGAGGGATTGATCAACGGCTCAGATGCACCGATCATCGGGTTCCGGCCGTTCGACAGCGGGGTCCACAAGGCGGCGAGCATCACCGCATCGCGGGTCGGGATTAGCGGCTTGCTCTCGGGCATGGAGGTCGCCGCGAGGAGCTTCCTCCCGCTGCGGGGCGGCGCCGCCGTGAGGTTCCGGTGGGGGCTGCATATCCCGCGGGAGCTCCGCGCCGAGCTCTCCGGCGACTCTGCTAAGGTTCCGATGGCGGGGGTCTCCCTCAGCAAGATCCCGCTCCTCGCTATGAGCAAGGTCTCGATCGAGCACGTGGCGCACGCGGAGAAGGAGAAGGAGAAGGAGAAGGAGAAGGAGGAAGCGGAGAAGAGGAAGGCGGCAGCGGAGGAGGCGGTGAGGGGCCAATTGGAGGCACTGCAGGCGGAGAGCCGGCTACTGAGGAGGGCGGTGGAGGATCTCAGTGCAGAGGTCCGCGGCGGAAGGGCGGGTGGTACCTTCTCCGGCAGTGCTGCTGACCTCGGCAAGGGCGGACACGTGGCATCTGTGATGAAGAGTGATCGGCGTGCTATCGGGAAGGCGGGGGATAATCCCGGGAAGGCGGGGGATAATCCCGGGAAGTCGGTGGCAGAGGAGGAGCTGAGGAAGGCTTTAGATGCGCGGCGGAGTCTAAAATGAGCCGGAGGGTGGAATTATGTAGAGTGGCGTAGGCCAAATATTATTGAGGTTTGAGTCTTTTATTAGCATAATTGTGTTCTGTAGTGCTGATGAAAATGCTTTTGTTTCTCTTGTAGAATTTGTCCTTTTGCTTGAATTTTAGCAACTAAGCATGCCATAGATGATGCCATATATGAAATCATTATGTTTCATTTTGCTCTGTCCTTGTAGTCTTGTAGATGGGCTTTGCATTGCATTGCATTCCATTCCATTCCAGACTTGTGTTTTAAATGTCTACCTGATGTAATGCCAGAGAAGCAAGGTGAACGCTCAGAACTTTTGTGTAGGAGAATAACAGATCGTTTCAGCCAGTCATGTCAGTCTTTACCCTGAACTGGAAAAGTTGCAAGCAGGAAATCGGGAAGAGGTTTCATCTTTTAAAACAGTGCTACACTTTGAATTCGGAGGATTGAATTGGCAGCACTTAATGAAAATTAATGTTGTTGTTATTGTTATGTATTTAGGATATGATAAGAGGTAGAGTTTGCCAAATAGAGCTCCAGTTTTTTATTCTTGCATTGGGTCTCTTGCGGCTGGTATGATTACTGCAATACTTCATTCTCTCTCGATGAAAATTATCTCCAGGCAATATTTTATTTTGTGGGTAGGGATACTGCTCGGAAATCGGCAAGAATTGCAACAACTTTTACTCGGATTGTAGCAATTTCTTATTATCCCTACATAGAATTCACTCATCAGTGTCCCAATGCACGTGACATTGTCACGTGCTTATCACTTTCCTTCTGAGCGCGTGATTCGTGAATCTTTATTATCAACTTATTTGTGAGAAAAATTAGTCGCGTGATAATAAAGCACCACCTCTTTGTTGTGTTTTTGTATTTATTTTTATTGATATATGATCTATAAGTATAAGACTTTCTCACGAGTAAGTTGAGTGGTTTGATTTAGAGCACTATTCCATACGTATTTTGAATTCAGAGCACCATTGGACGAAGGGTCACGCCCATTTTGCATAGGGCTCTATTTAATTTATTTTTTTTTTGTAAAGATTTATAATTTAAGTGTCATAATAATATGGCATAAAATATATATCAAATTGATACATTCTAAAAAAAAATATTGAAACATTTTAAGATACCTGTTTTGAAGTTGCTGTTTTGTGATTCAAAAGAGTTTATAAAAATATCTAATTTAAAACATTATAATGCAGGAGTGCAATATTCATAGAACAGATATAGAGAATTAAAAAAATATGCTGTCATTTTATATACCGTACAATTTAAATAAAAAATAATCAGTAGTCTAATTGAGAGTACATGATATTTTAAAAATTAAAAATATCTCCTTTCTTTTATTATTACAGCATATTTTAAAATTAAAAATAAATAAATAAAAAGCATTTATGTCCTTGCCTTTATTATTTCATTTCATGATATTTTAGACACGTTAGACCGTATGTAATAATCGATCCTATTAAGGGTAGCTTTGTAAATAAGTAATTTTAAAAAAATAAAATAAAAAATAAAAATAAAAGTAGATTAACTTGAGTGCTGGTTATCGAACCATTTCCTGTGCTCGATCGTGCTGTGAGACTTGTACCTGAGGACGGGCCGAGGAAGAGAACCGACGGGAGAAGAGAAATATATATACACTATTTTTAATTTTAAAAAGGGAAAGGAAAAAAAAAAGAAATTACAAAGGACACCAAAAACCTAGAGTAAAAAAGGGGGAGGGGGGAGGGGGAGAGAGAGAGAGAGAGAGAGAGAAGGGAAGAGAGAAAGAGAAACCCTAACCGCGAGGTGATGGAGGCGGCGCGATGAGAGATCGGCATCGCCATGGCGAGATCGGAGGATCCGGAGGGGGTGAACGAGGAGATCTGGGGGACGTGGGAGGAGCTCCTCCTCGCCTGCGCCGTTAGCCGCCACGGTACGCGGAGCTGGGACTCCGTCGCCATGGAGGTCCAGGCTCGGAGTCCCTTCGCCCACCTCCTCACCCCACACAGCTGCCGCCTCCGCTTCCGCCACCTCCGCCGCCGCTTCTCCGACGCCGACGCCGACGCCGACGCCGATCCAGACCCCGCCGACGTCATCCCCTGGGTCGAGGAGCTCCGCAACCTCCGCGTCGCCGAGCTCCGCCGCGAGGTCGAGCGATACGATCTCTCGATCGTGTACGCCTCATCTGATTCGCTCCTCGCGTCCTATTTTATTTTTTTATTCATTTGTATGCGTCGTTGGATCAAGATCTAACGGTGTTTAACGCTCTTGATTTTTTTTTTCCATTTTTAATATTATTTTAGATCCTTACAATTAAAGGTCAAAAGGCTTAACGAAGAGCGCGAGCGGAGCCTGCCGGAGACGGAGTCCGGCGAGGTTAAGCCGGATCCGAACGGAGAGAGGGAGGCGAAGGACGCTGGATCCTCAGGGTCGGCACCGGAGGAGGTCGCCGGAGATCGAATCTCCGGCGGTTCGTGCAAGGAGTCCAACTCGACCGATCTAAAGGAGGCAGCGCAGGGGGAGGAGGAAGGCAGGCCCGGGAAGGAGGAGAAGCCGCCGGAGGCCGCTCCGGCAGCCGGCGGCGGCGCGAAGGCGGCCGTGGTGGAGTCCTGCGATGGGAGCTCCGGCGGTTTGGCGGCGCCTCCGCCGCGGGGCGGCGATTCCGGCGAGTCGGCGACGGAGACGAAGGAGGGGGAGGCGGAGAAGGAGAGCAGCGACGTGCAGAGCTCGGCGAGCCTCTCGAGGAGGCGGAGGGAGCGGCGGAGGAAGAAGGTCTCCGGCGGCGGAGGGGAGGCTGAGGGGAAGGGGGAGGGGGAGGGGGAGGAGGAGGAGGGAGAGGGGGGCACCTCCCTCAGCGCTGCCGAATCACAGCCGTTGATCTCCTTCCTCGAGATTATCCGATCGAACAAGTATGGGACCGTTTTCGAGCGCCGGCTCGAGAGCCAGGTATATTTAAACTTCTCGTTCGTCGCGTCGTTTACCCGATATATCGGAACCGCAACTTACAAAAACTAAAACACCGAGAACGAGCTAATAATGCACGACTCGTTCCTTTTTAATTTGTTTCATTTGTGTGCGATAATTCTCGGAATCCTAAAAATGGTCTAAAATAAAAAGTTTCACAAAGAAATGATTGAATCGCGAGTTTTTGAACGTATCGTCTCGCGAGTGCGGTGAGCATATTTGGTCCACCTGCAGAAACCAATGGCGGTTTTCTGTGCAAGAAATTCAAAGAAAACGAGTCATGTGGAACTTATTGCGTGCACCCGGTGTATCCTTTCATTGCACGATGCACCATGCATTAGTAAAAATTATTGTTTTTGAACAATCGCTATCTATAGTTTAAAGACTATTATTTTTGTGTAATATTCTTGATTTTTGAACAAATTATTTATATTTCATACCTTATATTTAACGTACGAATACACCAGTTGCAACCAATATTTCTTATGGGTTCCCACCCGAGAATTCAAAAATGTTAGTGTGAGAATTTGGACCGGCGGATCCGGACACGTGTGAGTGGCTTTATATAAAATCAATCTCCACCGTTGAGTGCGCTCGTTTACGACGACGACGGAGATAAGATAGTTGGAAATATGTGGTAACTGGTAGACGGTGCTTCCTCGTCGTGGCTGTAATTTGGTGCTCGTTAGGGCAACGTCGACGTTATATCCAATTATCGATTCCCACCGTTTTTGTAACCATCTTGAGCCTAGAATATCCCTGCGGTATAGCACAAACTCCACTCCTATCTGAAATAGTATTGGTTCAATTAAGCCTACCTTAAGCTTTTGTCCTAATTTGCAATTATTTTTCCTGCTTAAATTATCTCATTAAAAGAAAATTCGCATACTTTGGAAAAGTGTGGTAATTGATATATATATATATATATATATATATATATATATATATATATATATATATATATATATATATATAAATTTATATATATATATATATATATTTGGTCATTGTCTTAAAATTTTTTGGACATAATTTTGATTTAAATAAATTACTAAATACAAGGAAAGGGATGTAATAATTTAAATATTGGAGATTATTGGGTCAAAAAAAAAAAAAAATTCCAGGAAAGCGCGAGATATCGAAGTTTGATACGGCGACACGTGGATCTAGAGATGGTGCGGGGGAAGCTGGAGAGGCGGGGGAGCGGGCGGCGTCCGTATGCGAGCGCGGCGGAGTTCTTCCGCGACGTGCTGCTGCTGTGCTACAACGCCCAAGTCTTCTTCCCCAGAAACTCCCCCGAGTCCCTCGCCGCCTCCCACCTCCGCGACCTCGTCTCCAAGGAGATCGCCTCCACCCTGCCAATGCCCCTACGCGCACCGCCCGAGGACCCTCCTCCGCCGCCCTCGTCGCCGCCGCCCTCGTCGCCGTCGCCGTCGCCATCGTCGCCTCCGCCGTCGCCTCCGCCGCAGCCTAAGTCCTCCTCGGGGGCGGTGGCGCCGAAGCTCAAGGCGGATCCGGAACTCGCCGGACCTCCCCTCGAGAAGCCGATCTCCGCCGCGACCCCGATGATCGTGTGCCGAAAGCGCAGCTCCATCGCCAAGGCCGCGCAGCCGGCGCCGGCGAAGGAGGAGAAGGCCGAGCAGGTTCGGAAGGAGCGGGAGAGCGACGAGGAGGACCCCAACCCTCCTCCTCATCCTCCTTCTCCTCCTCCTCCGAAGAAGACGACTAAAGAGAGATCCGGAACGAGGGGACTGAGAACGAACAAGAGCAGGGGGAGCAGTGGTGCCGGTAGTAGCTTAAGCGCTTCCCTGAGGAGCTCGACCGCGACTCCCTCGCCGAGCTTTAAGCCTCCTAAGTCCGTAGAGAGTACGACCGCCGAAGCGGCGAAGAAGCCCGAGAAGAAGAGCGGCGGCGGCAGCACCGCTGCCGCGAAGAAGCGGACCGCGGCCGATTTCCTGAGCCGGATGAACCGGAGCTCGCCATCGTCGTCGAAGAGCGCGGCCGCAGAGACGGCAAAGCGGGGCGGCGGCGGCGGCGCCGCCCCCTCCAGAGCGGCGGAGCAGAGGAAATCGGGGAGGGAAGATGCGCGCAGGGATCAGGGCTCCGGCGGCGGCGGCGGCGGAGGAGGATCCTCGAAGCAGCAGGGGGCGGAGCAGAGGGCGACGACGAGGAGGAGCGTGGGGAGGCCGCCGAAGAGGGCGGCGGCGCCGCCCACGCCGCCGCCGGCGAAGAAGGCGAGGGGGGAGGCGGCGAAGCATCCGCCCCCGCCTCCGCCGTCCTCGTCGTCGAGGAAGCGCGGGCGCAGGTGAAAAGGCGCAAGTTACGGTGGCGGCATTGTGTGTAAATTAGGTGACAGTTTGGGGTGTCCTTAACTAGCGGTCATAGCACTCTAAAAAATGCTTTCTTTTGTGGGTGTGTTTTTCCTTCTCTTTATATTAGCCTGTTTCTCTGTTTTTTTTTTTTCTTTTTTTCTGGGGCAGAAACTAACCAACTCGGGTTAACACTGAAATAGTCTTGTTAAGTATTTTACTAATTACCTACTTTTTCTTTGCTTTGTTAAAGAGTCCCCTTCAAATTTCTTTTTATTTTTTTTAAAAAGTTAATTTACATTTTACTATATTGTATTTTAATATTATTTTTATTTGCTATATTTTGTTGAAATTTTTTTATTGCACTATTATATTATTATTATTTTTTATCGAGTAAAGTTTATATATTTTCAAAAATACAAGCATAATTATATTTATAAATTTTTTATTATTAAATTTATATTAAAATTTATATTATTATAAAATTAATTAAAAAAATATATAATAATACAGATTTTAATAGAAATTCAATGTTTATATTTTTGAAAGTATACAAATTCTACTCTTTTTTATCAATTAATCTTTACACTGTATTTTATTTTATTTTTATTCATTTACTATAGATATTACTAAATTATTATTTTTTTTGCTTATTTTTTAACTTGTATTTTTTAATAAGTTTTATATAAAATTATAGATTTATTATTGAAAAAAACAAGGTAGTTGAGTGGTGGTTTTTTTTTTTCAAAAAAAAGTACAGTAAAAAGGTAAAAAGTTTGTAAATTATAGTGTAGTATATTGTAATTAAGTCAAAAGAGAGAGAAAAGGAGAAAAAACTTTGAGGTGGAGATTTTTTATTTTTTATTATTTTTTTTTTTTTAGATAAAAGGTAGCCAGATGGAGAATTCTGATTAGTGGTCTGACTGCACAACCGGGTTTCAATACAGGAGAATCCTTTAATTTTTATTTTTTATTTATTTTTATTTTAAAAAAATATTTCGTAATTCGTTTTATTCATTCAGTAAATAAATTTAATTATTAAAAATAAAATAATAAAATCTCGAAAAATATAAAATATAATAAAAAAAAATATACACATCCTTCATTATTTCACCTTATACCTTACAATTAGTCTCATTATTTTTATATTTTTCTTTATTTGTTTAACAATCAATAACAAGTCCGATTATTGGTTCAGATGATATTATTATTTTTTTCGCTGTCTAGGAGAATTTTTTAATTATTGTGTTTTTTTTTGTTTACAAAATTATTTGTTTTACAAAAGCATGATTTTGTTTTTTTTTTTTTTTAAAAAAAAAAAAACAAGGAAAGCAGAGCTAGAACATGACATTTGGCCATCAAAATTATTTTGGCATTTGAGAGGCAATGACTCTCTTTAATTAAAGTATAGTTGGTAGACGATTGATATTTGGCTAGTTATATAATCAGGAATGAATCAAGACATCGGAGGGTTCGAGCTCTACTTGCGCTTGAAAACAGAGCTCGTGTCGTGTTAATTCTTTGGTCTAATTGGGTATAGTTTCGCAATCTGGTGTATGCAGGATCTATCAATAGTGGAAAACTTTTCCCTTTGATTGGTACGATCCTTCATTCTTGGCGCACATATTTTCCAATTGATGTTAATTGATTCTCTTTCTACCTAACTAATGGAGGTTGAGCTGGACGGTTATACCAATTGTACATCATTCACTGGCAAAAATAAGAGCATATATATTTGATCCTATTATTCTTTTTTTTTTTTTTTTTTTTTTTTTTTAAAGCAAATATTGGATTGCTTTTATTGTGGAGCACAATTATATTTTGAGGTCTAAAAATGAAAATAATAATACAACTTCATAGTTCTGTTTTTTTTTTTTTTTTTTTTTTTTAAAAAAAAAAAAAAACTCTAGAATTGGTCCATTTCCCGTAAACTTCCCAGGATTCCAGCTGAAGCCCGAATAAGAAATTAGACATCACCTATTTGCAGGTGAGAAAGGTAAGTCTCACCCAAGCTTCTCAGGAGTCAATTTGTGGGGACTACGCAAATCTATTATTAAAAAATTAGCTACAAAAGATTGGCTGCGGCTAAGTCGAGAGAGCTTAGAATTTAACTTCTTTTATTTAGAAGAGTTAATAGTCCTTATCCTGCGAGTAATTGTTTGGTCGTAATTAACTAGTTGTTTTTAGGATATACTCCAACATGCATTGATAGTGTTAGATAATAGACTCTTGAATCTTGAAATTTATTTGTTTGTATAACTTGGGCAAAAGACTATATAGACTTTTGAAAGTTTCTGCTTGTATAACTATACTGGAAGCGCTTTACTCAAACTATTTTCAGTATTTTTTTTTTTATTGACAAAAAAATTTAAAATAAATTTTAATGAATCTCATGTTTTTATTGTTTTTAATTTTTTGTAAGATTCTATTAATTATCTGCAATATATATATATATATATATATATATATATATATATATATATATATATATATATATATATATATATATATATATATATATATATATATTAAAAAAAGTCAAGCAGAAATAGCAACACGAGTTCTAGAATAACTGTAGAATAAACGAATTCAATCCCTACAATGGATCAATACTATCAACTTCAGATATATGAAGATATATTACAACATTATTACTAAATAATTCCACCTTAATTTCGTCTTCGAGCACCACTCAATCCCGTACCTTGATAAAGTCTTATAGTTCTTGTTCAAAATAACCGGGATGCAATTATGTAATTACAATGGTTATCTCTTTTACAATGATAGAATTACGATGGGTTCATAAGTATGTCAGTCGATCACCACCATCATAAAAGAAAGAGGATCATTTTATATATATTTCAAATTCTTCTCTCTCATCATGGGAATAACTACCAAGTAATGGGATAGTAGATCTAGCTTTTCATAACTATTCCCACAATTTTTTCATGATTTACTTAATGGAGCGGGTAATAATACTAACCTCATCCAATAAATTGTGAGTCGGTCAAATAGAGCCACTCCGAAATAGATCATATGACTTAAGTCTAACATTCTCCCACTTGGTTTATTTGACGTAACCACACCTTGTAGATAAAATAATATACTTTTTTTACTATAAAATATTGATGAGATTAGAAAATTCGTGAATTCACATGTGGTACTACTTTTTAAGAGGGTCATCATCCACTCCCACAGTTATAGAAATTAAACTTAATATTTTGCTACAAATATTAATAGTATGAGTCATAGGGGCAAACACTCAAAATATTATAAGTATGACCCTCCATGCACCACAATACTATCAACATCTTAGGCTTAGCAATTTATTGTGAAAAGCTTTATGAATTGAATAATCTCAAATCTATTCAATGGCCCAAAATATAAAATAGATAATCATACAAAACAAATACGATTACATAAATATCATAATGTAAATTACTTACAGAAAAGGAACTAGTGAGAGACCTATATTCTTTACATATACTACGTACAATCTTGGTGCTAGCCTTTTGGTTAATGGATCTGCGAGCATATATTATGTCATAATGTGATTTACATATACTATATGATTATCAACTCGCTCATTAATAACATAGAGCTTTATATTCAAATATCGGCATGAAATAGAGCTCTTATTGCTGTTAGCAAAAGAAACTGCAGCTCTATTATCACAGTACATCTGCAGTGGCCATTCTATAGAGTCCGCAATCTTAAGGTCGGTAATAAAGCTCTTTAGCCAAATAGCTTGTGATAAATCCTTGAGGTAGGATATAAGCTCACCTTTCATTGTGGATGGAGTAGTTGTCTTTTGTTCGATGCTTTGCCATGTAATGGCACCCCATGTAAGTAAGAAGATAAGGCCAATTGTGGATTTCCTACTATCTAGGCACCTTGCAAAATGTATATATATCTGAGTAATCTACAACCTCGAGATGATCAGACCTTCGATATGTGAGTATGTAATCACGCGTTCCTTGAAGATAACACATGGCCTTCTTGGCAGCCTTCCACTGCTCTATATCAGGGTTGCTCTGAAAACGATCAAGTAACCCAACAACATAGGAAATATCTAGACGGGTACGCATATGAGTATATTGTAGCCTCCTAATTGTTGAGGCATATAGTATATTCCTTATCTGCTTTCTTTCAATTTCATTCTTCGGGCACTATTTTTAACTAAGTTTATCTCTTTTCACAATAAGTGTATCTCTAGAAGAGCAATTTTGCATTCCAAATTTTTCAAGAACTTTAGATATATAAGTCTTCTGAGATAAACCAAAAATACCTTTATGTCTATCTTGATGAATCTCAATGCCGAAAACGTAAAAGGCTTTACCTATATCTTTCATCTCAAAACTTGTGGAAAGAAATCTCTTTTTTTTTTTATGCAATATTCCTAAGTCATTGCTCGCAAGTAGAATATCATCAACATATAATGCCAATGTTATGAACTTACACCCATTGACCTTTTGGTATATGCACCTATCAACATTATTTGGTGTGAATCGGTATGACATCATTACTTTATTGAATTTAAGGTATGACATCATTACTTTATTGAATTTAAGGAACCACTAATGAGAGGATTGTTTAAGTCCATATATTGACTTTCTCAATTTGTAAACCATATGACTTTTATCATTTGCAATGAAACACTAAGATTGTTTCATATATTCCTCTTATTCTAGATCACCATTCAAAAAGGTCGTTTTCACATCCGTTTAATGTAACTCAAGATTATAATGAGCTACAAGGTCCACAACTATTCTGAACGAGTCTTTTGAAAAATTGGAGAAAATATCTCATTAGAGTTATGTCCTCTCTTTGAGTGAAACTATGAGCTACAAGTCTGGCCTTATACTTTTTTATCTTACCTTCAGAGTTCCTCTTGGTTTTGTATATCCATCTGCATCCAATAGGTTTAACTCCTTCAGGTGGATCTACTAGATCTCGAACATGATTTTTATCTATAAAGTATAGCTCTTTCTTCATGGCACCAAACCACTTACATGAGTTTTCACTCTCCTTGGTATGTGAAAAGGAAATAGGATCATCTATGTCTTCCAAAACTTCATTCGGCTCTTGAAGATACACCTCATAAGCTGAAGGAATAACAAATTTTCTTGTTCTTGTAGATCTCCACAAACTTGTACCTTGATATGCATCTTGCGGTGGTTGAATTGATTGTGGCTCTACTACAACAACTGGGTCGACAATTGGTTCTAAAGGGGTTGACTCTTCCATTCGAATCACACTCATATGACTGTGTATTAGAGTTTCCATATCACTTGATAAACCTTGTGACTCCTCAAAATTAACTTCACGAGGTACGTCACTCCCATTGAAATTGCTATTTTCAAGAAATTTATCGTTTATTGTTTATATAATTTTAGGTGTATGTCATAGCCAATAAAATCTATAACCCTTCAATCTCCTTGGATAACCAATAAAGCATCCACTAGTTGTCCTAGGATCAAATGCATTTTTATGTGGATTACAGATCTTAACTTCAGCAGGACAACCCCAAATGTGTATATAGTGTAATGATAGTTTTCTACCTGTCCTGAGCTCATATGAAATTTTTTGAACAGCCTTAGTAGAAATTTATTTAGCACATTTGCTCTTGTCTTTAAAGCTTCACTCCACAATATTGAAGGAAGAGTAAAATGACAAAGATATCGTGCTAATGGTCCTTCCCTTTATCCCAATTCTGTGAACCGGCCATAGTATTCGCCACCTCTATCCAATCCAACTATCTTTATCACTTTACCTAATTGTTTCTCTACCTCTGTCTTATAATCTTTAAGGGTTTGAAATACTTTTGCCCTATCAGACAATCAGTAAAAATACATGAAACATGAATAGTCATCTATAAATATGACAAAATACTTTTCACCCATAATACAAGAAGTAAATGGTCTACAAATATATGTGTACACAATTTCAAGGATAGAGTTGTTTCTTTTGACACCCTTTTTGAAAATATTGGTTTGTTTTGCCTTTATGCAAACAATACACGTATCAAAGTCAGTAAAGTCTAGGGGCCCTAGCACCCCTTCCTTTACTGGCCTTTGAATTCTCTCCTTAGAGATATGCCCAAGTCTTCTGTAGCATGGAAGATTGTTCATTTAATAGACTTCGCTTATTGCCGATTGATGTGTGTTGGACGACCCAAGATTCTTCAAACTAATATTTAAGATTAAGTTAATGCAAGCCATCGATTAGGTAATCAGAACCTACTATGCTAGAGTTCTTATAAATTGATAAACTGGAATTTTTAAATATAAAAGAGTAGCCAACCCTATCTAATCGAGATATAGAAATAAAATTTCTACTATAAGAAGGTATATAAAATGTGTCGTCCAATTCCAGCATGTACTTGGTGTCTAGAACCAGCTTACGGTTACCAACCGCTCTCACACATGACGCCATTTTGTTGCCTGAGAAGTTGTAACGTTCAGGTTCAGTTGGTTCCCTCTGGTTTAGAAATTCCTACAAGTTATTGACAATGTGCACAGTAGCACCTGAATCAATCAACAACTATATTGAGCAACATTACCTAAATTACAATAATAAGAGATAAAATAGGAGTTACTTTTTTTTTTCCAGCCACGTTTTATATTTAAGACATTCCTTTTTTGTGTGGTCACTCTTATGATACAAGTAGATTTGATTTTATCTTTGCCACCGGAGTTAAATGTCCCAACTGATGGATTGGTCTTTTGCTTCTTTATAAAGGGTATTTTCTTATCTTTTTCAGCTTTTGAAGTATTTTCACAGTGGTAGACCAAATGTGCACTTTGCACTCTCTCATCTTTAATTCTCTTATCCTCTTGAACACATATTTACAGTAGGTCATTAATAAACCGCTTCTCATTCTGTGTGTTATAGGAGATCTTAAAAGAACCCTACTTAGCTAGTAAAGAATTTAATATAAAGTGGACAAAAAAAGTCTCTGAAATAGTAAACTCCATCTCGTTCAACTGAAAGGCAATATCTTTCAACTCTATAATGTGCTCATGAATGTTCCCTGAGCTTGAGTATTTCATGCAAGCCATCTTAGACATTACTATGTTTTCTTTAGCTTTATCAAAGCTGACTATGGCTTTCATGAAATTTTTAGCTATTATGCAGGAAGGAATACAACCCCGAATATTCTTGCCAATATAAGCATGCATAATCACGGGGCTAAGCCCATTCGGTTTCTCCTATGTTTTATAAAAACTCGTTTCAGCGTCAGTACTTTTAACATGAAGTAGAGATAGTTTATCTATTCGAAAAATTAAATCTAAATCTATGCACCCTAATGCGAAATTTTTTTAAAAAATTAGATACAATCAAAAAAATCCATTCGAAAAAATTAGATCCATTTAAATAAGAAATGCGGTTGCCATTATCAAACACAACAGATGTAGGAATAACTACAAAAAAATAAAACATACCCACATTATGATCATGAAATCATAATAAAGAAATAAATTATTAATCTTTATAATTTATTTTACGAGCATGCTTAGGAGTCATTACAACCCCTACAAAACTCTAAAAATTTTACTCAGTATAGACTAGTAAGCCATAGTTATTAACAACAAGTCCCTAGCGCAAGTGGCAAAAAGTTTGATGATAGATATTCGAGATCCCGAATTTGAAGTCTAGTTGTTTCACAATTCCAGCTAAGTTTATTTTAAAATAAACGAAGCGGATAACATGCTACATTTCTCTCTCAAAAAAAAAAAAAAAAAACACTTCATGTATTAATATTTATAATAATAGCTCTCCTTTGGGCGGTACTATTATTCCATACATTAAGCACAATTTTGATGTCACTTAACTTCAACGCAGCTAAAATTTCAAATTTTTATAATTAGGATCACTTAAGTGACTACACTAATTATTCCAGTTTAAAAGTATTATGGCTTTATAATGACACCATGATATCACACCCTTACATAATTTAGATCTATTTTGGGTCAGTCAAATCTTTTACATCACATAATCAATATTACATCGCAATGACAAAATATAATTACAACAAAATGACTTATAAAAATTACAATCATTTAATTACAACACAAATAATAATTATAATAAATAATTATATTTACTTTGAGCCGAAAGTTACACACATTGAGCACATGACACCATATCGCATAGGCTTGATTGATCTTAATAGGTTTTAAAGGGTGGATATAAAATTTAAGTATCCCATCAAATCGATCAATCTGAAAATAAAGAATATAAAAAACAAAACTATATAAATTATAATGACTATGAGAAATAGGTCTTTATTATATTCAATACACATTAGACCTTTAATTAATTTCCATTCAAACACATTCATCCAAGATAAAACATATCATATATTCTTTCAATATTGGAGTAAACATTCTCATTTAAAATGATAAGAAAATAATTAAAATGTCATCTCATTTAGAAAAATATCAATTTTCATTTTCAGCCATTAATATCTTATAAAAGTTCAAATACTAAACTAATTTCATTTTTTTCTTCTAATTCTATCAATTCAAAAAAATTTAAAGTAAATATATTAAAAAAAAAAAAGTGGCAGAATGAAATACCATGACGACAACCTGAGCTCTGATACCAATTAATATTAGAAAAATGCGGATTACACTAATGCCATGGTGAAGTATATTTGAGAATCCTCCTTGACACCTTAATCTCGTCTCTGAGCACCACTCAATCCCGTATCTTGATAAACTCCTATGGTTTTCACTCACCTACGGTTCCGTTCAAAATAAGCGGAATGCAATTATGTAAATATTGTAATGGTTATCTCCCTTACAATGGTAGAATTATGATGGTTTCACAAGCTTATTATTCACCACCATCGAAGAGAGAGAACCATCTCCTATATATTTCAAATCTCCCTTTCTCATCATGAGAATAAATAGCGGGATGAGAATAACTACCAAATAATGAGTTGTGGATCCAACTCCCCATAACCATTCCCACAAATTTCTCATAATTGACTTAATAAAGCAGGTAATAATACAACCCCATCCAATAGATTGGTTCGGTCAAATAGGGCCACTCGGAAACAGATGACATGACTTAAGTCTAACAACAAACAAACTTTCATTTGATCATTCTATAATAGAGCATACAGCCAGTGAGCACAATATAAACTCTCTTGAGCTGCCAATTTACAAGATGCTGGTAGTTCAGAAATTATTAGGAACACAAAATAATCCACCTAAAAAGAATACCTAACCAAAGCCCTAGAATCCAAAATCAATCTGCAAAACGAATCAACAATATCACAAAACAAAAAAAAAAAAAAAAAGGGGAGGGGGGGTTTACCATGGTCCATTCAAACTGTTTCGCATGGCCATACATAAAAAAATAATATCAATACTAATATATGTGCACTATGTTGCGGGGGTGCACTTTAAAAGCCAGTCCACCCTGATGGTTGCTGGTTCTCTGCATTCGTTGTTTCTCCACTGAATCTCTGTGAAGAAAACTCTCGAGCATCAGTCCCGAATAAATGTGCATTATTTGGTGGTGGCACTACGAGAGTTTCTAGACCAAAGCCCAGTAGATCATTAGATGAGCTTGTGGCCTTTTGTTCAGTTGAATTTTGCCACCCATTGATTGGACCATCTGGCAGTTTACTATGATAAGCATTTGGTGTTGGCTGGGCTTTCGGCTCAGTGAAAGCCTGCCACTGTTTGGCATCCGAGTTGGGCAATGAAGAGCTGCTTGTGAACATTCCATGGTGGAGTTCCTGCACAGTTCCTTCAGTTTTCTCCCTTTGCTACAATAGTTGTAAGGGCCATACATATAGTTAATTCGGTTATTTCCTGTAGTCAAAAAACAAAAGCTAGATATTTGCAGGAAAAAAAAAGTCTAGAGCTTCTAGTTAGGACTAGAAGCAGAAATAAGATTCCAAGTCCCAATGGCAGAAGCTCAAAATTTCTGTTTGGCCCTAGTGTGGCGTGTTGCTGATAATGAACAGCTTGTTTGGGAAAAGTTATTAGGAGTTTTTGCTTTTAGAGCTAGTAATCTCATTTTACTTCCCACCACAGTAGGTTCAGAAGTATATCTGCTAAATGCTCTACTGCGGGTGTTCCAACTAAAAGCAGAAGCCAAATAGGCACTTGAAATCTTTTAATTATCGCTGTAGGAAAAGCTCTTAGGAAACTTTAACAACATTACTAGAGCTTCTTTGAATAGCACTTCGTGGAAGATCTAGCTGGACCGGACAATCCCTTAGCAGAACCAGAAGAAAAGAGGAAAATGTCGGTGCAATTTTTAAGAAGATTAATTGAAGAGAGCATCAAATAAATTAAGGAATTAGGGTAAAATTTTACCAGAGTTTGTAACTGTAGATTGCTCTTCAAGCTACCATTTCTCGCAGCTGCTGCTGGTGCTGCTGCAAGGGCTTGCTTCAGATGTTGGATCTCCTGCCCTTGGGAATGACAGATGGTGGACAGTTTCTCATACTTAGAATTTATCTCGCTTTTTTCCACGTTAGTTTTCTTGAGTTGTTCCTTGAGATTCTGTACTTCTGCTTCCAACTCTTTTCTCCTGAATAAATTATCTTTGCTATCGCCACCAGTGCTCCCAGAGTTAAGCTTACAGGTATCAAAGTCAGCCACAAATGTGTTAAATGTTGCATTCTGAAATGATGGCTTTTTTTCAGGATTTAGCATAATCATTTTCTGAGAATTATGAATTGAAAAATCGGCATTAATTCTGATGTCCATTTGATTCTGACTCTGCTTGGTTAATGAAGTTTTGATCGGTTCTTGCTCGAATAAGGGGCGATTATTTTCTACTACCGGCGGATTTTGCACATGCTGTGTGGACCAAAATACACCAATTGGAGCATCGCCTGTTCTTGAGGATTTAGAATGCAGCACCTCATTCTCAGAAGCTTGTGAGGTACTTCTCACCTGTTCCTTTGATGAAGGTGGAGGAGGGCTTCTCCTAGGCATCATAGGAGTCCTTTTGTGGGTTTCTGCATAATTAATGCTTCATACATCAAAATCATCAAACTAAATGCTAGGAGAGAAAAGATCTATAGAACAAAGAATAGAGACAAAGAACATGGATTATTAAGTAAATAGTTACTACCTGATTGAAAGTCAAAATCCACTAGCTATGATTTTCACTTTTTCTCTGTTTTGGGGTGGCAGGGCTGGGGGTTCTTGAAGCATAGATAATTCATTCGAGTACAATTATATATTGGGCATATAGATTTGTTTATCTTTGTTTGTTCGCAATTACTTTTGGGGTAGAAACTTAAGGTGTGAGAATGAAACAGAGAATCCAATCAAAATTCTATGCAAGAATCTTCAATGACACCAAAGAACTAAATTCGCAAACCTTTTTTTTTTATAGAGAGAAAGGTAGCATGCTATCTGCTTCGTTTATTATTTCTTTTTAGAAACAAATCAGCTGAAAATGTGAAGCAACCAGGCTTCGAACTTGGGACCTTGTGTACCAACCATCAAGCCCTTGGCCACTTGTGCTAGGGACGGTCGGTAAATTCACAAACCATTTATATACCAAATTTTACATGTACATGCAGAAAAGCTAAATTATGTTTTCAAAATTTTCTCACCTTCATCAAGCAAAACTGAAACAGGAGTCAAGCCAGTAGCAGATGAGATTCCATCAGGTAGGTTTTTCTGCAACTCCATAGGTAGTTGCTCGTTAACACGAAACCACACCTGCAATTTACAAGGGGCATACTATCAGCAAAAAGGAATTTAGCTACTTTTCAGCTATGAGGCTACTGCATATGCAAGAATCTTTTTTTTTTTTTGAGAGAAGGCAGCATGCTGCCGGCAAGAATCTTCTACAACTAACCTAGTGTGATGGAGATGAATTGCCAATCAAGCAGAGCCCTTGCCTGTGTAATGTCCGGTCTTGCACATGGAGAGGATTCCAACATGTCTTTAATGAGGCCTGTAATGAAAGAGCTGCATTTAGGTATCTCAGGGATTTGGTAGTTTCCATTCAGTATCTGAAGCTTTGACTCGCCATCAAATGCCAATTTCAGGTAGCAGATTCTGTAAAGAAGACATCCGAGAGCCTGCCAGATGTAGGAAGATTAACAGATGGATTGGTCTAACTTTACAAAGGACGCATATGAAAAGAGAGGATAAATGCACTAGACACACAAAAGCCAAATGACTCAAGTGCCCCTAAACTTGTTTAGGGGTTCAAGAAAGAAGGGCAACAGCTGAAGTTGACAGTCATGTGCTATTGGCCATTACAAAAAATTGTTAGAATTAGAGGGTAGGTGGTAGATTGAAATAGATTGATTGTTTCGGATAGTTATTATCAAATTTCTTCAAAGTTCAAAGGTGTTTGATGCATATTTCCTAATGTACAATAGCTTTTTTTTCTTGGTCGAGAAGTACAGAGGAATACTCTAATCATGTACCGATATATAAAAACAGCCCGATTACATCATCAATGACTATAGTTCAGTAGCGAATGCAAATCATATTGTGCATATACAATATAAAGTGCATATGTACAGATTATTTTGCAAGAATACTTGGAGCAATGAAGATGCTGACTAAGTGCGTATCATAGTGGCAAATACAGAAGATCTCAAATTCAAGTTGCTCACCCAAATGTCCACCTTTTCACTGATGACCTCCTTTCTATAAAGATCCCACATCTGTCAGAAGGAAAACATAAGCACATTTAATGTATGTGTGCTCTAAAACAACCACTTCAAGTTTTTTTTAAAACATAAATCATCAAAACTGAAAAACAATGTGATTCTATGTTATACCTCAGGGGCTCTATATGCTGGAGTTGTATGCTTTCTAATGTTGTCTTCTTCAATGCCCATTTCCTCTGGCCTGTCAAAACGCTTGTGGTTGGTTGAAATGCTTCCAAAATCACATAGTTTCCAGGCTCCATTAGAACCAAGCAGAACATTTTCAACTTTCAAGTCTCTGTAGGTTATGGCACATAAGGTTTTACATCAGAAGTTTGGCCAAGGGGGACTTTTGAGAAAAATAGGCGAACACTTTGCGTCAGCAATTACTGTCGCACTAACATAAAAATGTGAGAATTCCATACTGCAGACATAATAAGGGTGAAAATGAATTTGTACTTGCATATTGACAAAATCAATGTCTCGTATTTGAGATAAATCCTGATATGGAGATCTAAACAAATACCACATTTTGCAAGCATTTCCATTGCACAGGAATATACGATCAGTTATAAAGATCTTTGATACAGAAGTCAATATATAGCATACTTAGGTAACATATACAAAAAATAAGAACCAGAGAAATGCAGGAGGCATCTAAAAACTAAGTCCTAATTCTGATATATGCGACTACAGCAAAGCAAGTAACCTAAGACACCAAGAAGTCAATTCTCTTCTAGTACATCAATAGTAAGAATCACAATTTCCAAAAGCAGATGCATAAAGACTACATACCTATGAGCAATGGGTGGCGACTGGCCATGCATGGCAAATACAGCATTGCAAACATCTCTGAAAATCAAAAGCACCAGCTTCTCCTCAAAGTATGTGCCTCCTCTGTCCGAGAGAGCATTAACCAATGACTTTTCGCAGAACTCCATCAAGAGCAATGCTTCCCTCATCTTGCCTGTATCCATTATGGTATGATCAACAAGATTGACAACATTTGGATGCCCTTTGAGCAGCAGCATTACTTTGATCTCATTCATGATAAGATCCAACGACTCCTGATCATTGCAGATCATATGCTTTAGAGCATAATGCTTTGACGCGTCTGCAGTATCACGAGCGATATAGACACAGGAAAACCCTCCTTCCGCTATGACATTTCGAACGTTGACCTTCGTATTGCCGACATCAACTGTGCGGCCTTCTAAGTTGGTAGGTTCTTTACCCACGAAGGACTTGAACATCCACATGATCAGAACGATCAAAAATAATTCTCTGATTTCTGTACGAAGATATAAAAGTTGAGAAATCAAAAGGAGATAGATCAATAACCTTTGGTGCCTAATTCTAGTTATTTCACCAACATCTGATCAACATCGTCTAATAAGGTCTATTATCAGATCTAGGACATCAGAGAATAAGATGTATTAGAAATATCTCTTCTCATATCTATAACCAGCAGTAATTTTTCTTTGCATTTGAGATGTTAAATCGTATCCAATCGTAGAATAGATGTGCAATCGCTTAACGATGACCAATGGCTCGCATCTACGCTAAGAAATAAGGATCAGATCCACAGATGGAGCTTCAAAACCATTCAGATCAGGAAACAAAGCCGTAGTTTATAAAAGATTATGTGAAATGCTAAGATCCAATGGAGACGATAAGAGAGTAAACGGAAGAAGAAACCTACGCACCGAAGAGAAGATCTAGGAACTCCAATGGCGATCGCGATACTCAGATCGTAAGCGCAATGTGGATTCGGAGAAGAGAGATCGGAGGAGATTACATGGATTCGTGTCTTCGAGGATAATGAATGAGAGGAAGAGGAGGAGGAGGAGAAGAAGAGAGGAAGCGGCGAGGAGAGGGGCGTGCCACCAACTGAGGGGCCTGTATTTATAGGCGGAGCTTTTTCCCGTAGAGAGAGAGAGAGAGAGAGAGAGACGTGGCACAAGCTGAAGGGCTCTGTTGACTATTCGTCAAACCTTTCCATCATTAAAAAAAATAATAATTAACTCCGATTGATCTGGATTGTGCAGCTGTTGGTTAAGTGCGATTTAACCTTTCAAGTGAGCAAGCATGTAACAAAAATTTTATGATATGCGTATATAACGAATCTTATAATTTAACAAATCGCTGATTCTGTTTCAATTTGCAAGTATCAAGGTTGCATTTAACCTGATCTTATGCTTGACTGGGATTGTGTAGGAATTTTCTGTCCAATTTTTTTTTTGAGAAAAAATAATTTACAATCGCTTCATTCAAAAGTCTTTGAACTAAGCAAAGAAGTGAGGTAACAAGGCCAGAGAGAGAGAGAGAGAGAGAGAGAGAGAGAATTCAACAAAAACCATCTCAAAGTTTAAACAACCTCCGGACAGACTCTCTCAATTGGTGATAACTGGCACATTTATTATCGAAAATTCTCTTGTTACACTCGTTCCAGATCATCCACCAAGGCGCCATGAGAGTTCTCTTTCCCTCCTACCGTAGCTACCCCTGGAGTAACATGACGTTCTCCAAAGTTCGCATACAGAGTTACAGTTACTCACACCCTATTTATTCGGAAACAGGGTAAGCAATAAGGATTTGGAGCTTTCGCACGAAGCCATAGTAGGTGATCTACGGTCTCAACCTCCGACCTGCAAAAGACACACCGCTCGTCACCACTCCATCCCCTCTTGAGGAGATTGTCCACCGTTGGTAACCTGCGTTTCAGGACCAGCCATACAAAGATCTTAACCTTGAGCGGGGATTTGGCTGTCCACAATTGACTGAACGTATCGACCTTAACACCCCCCTCATGCAAGAAGTTATATGCCGACTTTACCGAGAAGCCCTCTGAGCTGGTCCACCTCCACTTAATTGCGTCCACACCTCTGTGAGGGAGCCTATCAGACACTATCGCTTTCAATTCTGGTACCCCCGCATTCGTCCGTAGGATACAAGGCGGTAACCCTCTCAGAATCGTACTCCACTTCCACCCTCTGCCCCCGAAGCACTCATGCACCTTGCGATTTTTGCTAGCAACATGCTGGAAAATGGACGGGAACACCGTGCACAGGGGAGACATGCCCCCCCATTTATCCCGCCAGAATTCCACCCTTTTTCCATCCCCCAGCTCATAGTGAGCACCACACTTGAACATCTCCTTCGTACTCAAGACACTCTTCCACCACTGGGAGTAAGGAGTAAAAGAGGCCCCATCCCGAAATGGTCTCCTTCTGTTGTAATAGAGCCTGGCGATCAAATTACCCCACAGAAGGTTCCTCCCGGACAATAGCCTCCACCACCATTTCGACAACAGGGCCGCGTTCATACAGGCCAGGTCCAACACGCCCAAGCCTCCCTCCTTCCTGCTCCTGCACACCAGCTTCCATTGCACCATACAATGTCCTCCCGAGACCGTTGTACTCCCATTCCAAAAGAAAGCCCTCCTCAGAGCCTCCAACCGACATAGGACCCACTTTGGCGCTCTGAAGACCGACGGGAAGTAAAGTGGCAAACTAGTTAGCACCGAGTTCACCAAGACCAGTTTGCCTCCTCGGGAAAGGAGCTTTGCCTGCCAACCGTCAATTCTTTCCTCAAACTTGCTTATGACTTTCCATCATTCCTCTCTACCCATGTCTTTGTTAGTAAGCAGCAACCCCAAATACCTGATAGGAAACCGGCCTACCCGACAGCCCAGAAGCGCAGCTAGTCTCGCCCCCCTGCTACTCCTTCTACCCAAAGTACAGTAGCTCGGACTTACTCCTATTTATCTTTAACCCCGACACCCATTCAAAAAGTAGCCACACAAACAAAAGGTTCCGGACTTCCCTCGCCTTGGCATTGCAGAAAAAGATAGTATCGTCTGCATATTGAATAATGGAGACCTTACTCAACTTAGAGGGGCCCACCCCGCTGAACAATCTATTCCGAACCGCATCTTCTGTCAACCGCACGAGCCCTTCTGCCACCAAAAGGAACAACATGGGGGATAATAGGTCACCCTGCCATAGGCCCCTTTTAGTTTTAATTCACTTAGTAGAGGCCCTGTTGACCAAAATAGCGAAATTGGCATTGGCAATACAATGTTCGACCCACCCGCACCACTTTTGATTCGCCCCCAACCAACTCAAAGCCTTAAGAAGAAAAGCCCAATTCACCTTATCGTAGGCTTTCTCAAAATCAACTTTGACGCCTACACACTCCACTCCGACTTTAGAGCCCCAATTAGCGATCTCACTAGCTGTAACAAAGGCATCCAAGATCGATCTTTCCTTAATGAAGGCGGCCTGCGAGCGTGAAATGATATTGTCCATAACCTTTTCCAGTCTGTTAGCCAGCACTTTGGAGATGATCTTCTATACCATTGAGCAAGCTAATAGGTCTGAAGTCCCCCGCTGCTTTGGCTCATTCTTTCGTAGGGACCAAAATGATAAAAGAATAGTCGATCGGTCAGGTATTCAGTTTCCCATCGAACAAGTCGGCGAAAATTCGAAAGATATCCTCCCGAATGATCCTCCAGAATTTCTGATAGAACCTAAGCCCAAAGCCGTCCGGGCCCGGGGCCTTATCCCCGCCTAGCTGAAAAGCCGCACGTTTAATCTCCTCCCTAGCAAAAGGTACCGTAAGCTGCTCGGATCTAAGTAGCGGCCGGGAGCCATACACCCTACTCCAGTTACCTGTAGCCTCCGTATCAGCTGAGAGCGGGGCGAATAGTCCCTTGAAATTTTTTAAAAAATACTCACTCTTCTCGTTTTCTCTACACAATATGGGCCCATCTTCTTCGACCACCTCGATAAAGTTTCTCCGTATTCTCCCATTAGCAATAGCGTGAAAGAAACGAGTATTACCGTCCCCTTCTTTAAGACAGTGTTACTTAGCTCTATATTTCCATATAATTTCCTTCTCCGCCACAATTACCGCCAACTGGTTCTTCAGCGAGCTACGCTTCCCCTGTTGCGACGTTGTGGGGCAGATCGTTTCCTCAAGTAAGTCCAACGCTCGAATCTCGTCGGAAAGGGCTAACTTGGATCTGGAAATGCTATGGAAATAAGACACGCTCCATTCTCTCCAATTTCCACACTGAGCGCTAAGGACTTGGTCGATTAGGTGGAGCCAGTTTAGGCTGGGACTGATCTAATCCAATTTGTGATCCTACACCATTTTCTCTAGTCTAATCTGGTTCTAATTAATTCATGTTCTTTTCTCTCTTATTTGCTCTTGGGTCCGTGAGGGGTAGATAAAGGAGGTTGGCAAATAGCAAACTGGACTATTTGGGTGAAGGGACTTGATAGCCTCTTAGGAACCACCATATTGAAGTTTGCACTGGATCCCCTTTCGAGTTCGAATACAGCTCAAATGTTAAGATTGCCAAATTGAACCGGGCTGGGCCGGCCCAATTCTAACTTTAAAGGGTTTTGAATCAAGGAATTAAGTACCGTGGTATGGGGCATGCCGCTCTTCGTCTGGTACTGTACAGTACGGTACGGGCACGCTTTTGTGCCAACACGTGGCAGCTTTCGTGCCAATGAATATGCATGACTTTCCAGTGACACGTTCTGACAATAAGATTGTCAAATTGAACCGGGCTGGGCTGGCCCAATTCTATCTCTAAAAGGTTTTGAATCAAGGAATTAAGTACCGTGGTATGGGGCGTGCCGCTCTCCGTCTGGCATGGTACGGTATGGGCACGCTTTCATGCCAATGAATATGCACGACCTTCCAGTGGCACGTTCTGACAAGATTTTTATTTTATTTTTTTTGTTCAAAATAAACTCTTATAATATTATTTTAAAATGTTTAGTCAAAAAATTATAAATACTGACTATATATAACTTATTATATTCACCAATTAACATACTAATAATTTTTTATATATATAAAATACAATTATATCTTATAAAAAATAAAAATAATAATATAATAATATAATTTATAAGTATAATAAGTATTTAATCATGTATTTATTGTAAAATTATGTGTTAAAAAAAAAAAAAAAAAAAAAAAAAAAAACTCAGCACACTTGGCACGGTACGAACGATATCCATTGAGTATCGCTCTATCTCGAATAATACCCAACGAATATGGCCGAGATGGAGAGTTGATACTCACGTACCGTGCCCCTATTACGTGCCGCCCAGTACCGAGCAGCACAGGGGGCACTTAATACCTTGTTTTGAATACACTTCTAAAGGATGGGGTCACTTCGTATTGTTTTAGATCCATATTTTGTCAATCTAGCCTAAAGGGCAAATGCAAAATTGTCTTATGAGAAGAATTACTCGAAAAAAAACATTAAAAACTCTTTATTGAATTCCTCCGATCAACTATTTCTTAATACAAGGATGCCAACTTTTACGTTGGAGCCACAGCTTTTGGAGTAGGTGTGATCTTGAAGACGCTAGATTGTTTGCAGTTCCTTTATCTAGTATGTTAGTTTGTTCGACCAAAAAAAAAAAGAAAAAAAAGAAACAGGTAATAACTCGTTTTAAATCTCTTTACTATTTTTTCTAAGAAGATATCATTTTGCATCGGTTCAAGAATAATCAATAATGATAAAATTATAAGAGTTCATTCATCAACATATTTTATCACATAGAATTTATAACCTTACATATAATAATTTAACAATAATAATTATATATTTAGGACTAATATTTTTTTATTTGCTAAATATTTGACTGCTATACACAATAATAAGATGTTCAATGAGCCACACTAAGTATCAATTGTTCCTAGTGCAAGTGGAGCTTGATGGTTGATATCTGAGACCCGATTGAGTTCGAAGCCTGATTATTTTATATTTTTAACTAAATTTATTTTAAAAATAAATAAAGCAGATAGTATGTTATTTTTTTAAAAAAAAAAAAAAAAAAAAAAAAGTGCCACACCAAGTAGGTGCATAAGACCCACAATTTTGTTGGTGAGAGCAAAAGTAGATTTGGCCAGAAATACTTTTGGGCTCAATCATTGGCCAGCTCAAAACTGGGCCCCAAATTCAGCTAGCAGGAAACGTGGAATGCACAACCATAGTGACCAGGGCTGGCATGCACTATGAGTAGTACTGTAGCCGGTGTAGGTACGTTTTTGACATTTTCAGTAGCTTATGATCTGCAATGAAGTCGTTTAGATTATATATTGTCTCTTTCCTTTTTCATAATAGTAGAACCACAGCACCTGGAGCATCCTCACTGTTTAGGTATTAGATCGAAGTGCGATAATGACAGGTAGATATGGAAAGATATATACATACGAGAAATGCTAGGTATACACCCCCAAGACTCTATACGAGAAATGCTAGGTGTACACCCCCAAGGGGTGTACATCCTACACCTCCATCCATTTAAGAATAGGGGTGATTTTTAGGGGTCACCTCAAGTGATCCCTCATCACACTCCCACCCTTAGATGAGTGGGAATGTGAGATGTACATCTCTTTAGAGATGAACACTTATACATTCTCTATATATATTGGCCTATCAATTAATATGTAGATCTCCGAGCCAACTACTAAACAGATACTCATCTCCAAAAAAAAAAAAAAAAAAAAAAAAAAAAACCACATTATCTTCTTTTACTAATGCTTTTGGTTTGCAGCAGATACTTTTTCTCATTAAAAATCCCTCTTGACGTTCTTAATTAGTTTCTTTATTTTGTGAAGAGTCCGTGGAGTAAATAAAGATTTGCCGTCGTCATTTTACGGACGTCAACATGCAATGCTTATGCTTTAGATTTTCATAGACAAAGACACTGATAAACTCAATAGTCATTAAAATATCTATCTATACCAATACATTAAAGGGGGAAGCCTAAACGGCCTCCCCGCGTCTGGCGCCGAGACGTTCCATCGCGGCTGCTTTTCCGTACGCTTGAGTAGACAACTCACCTTCCCTTCCTCTGCTCTCACGCTGCCTCTATCTCATCACCTCCCTCTATCTTGCTCTCACGCTTTGCTTTACTGCTCTTCAGCTGCCTCTATCTCACTACCTCCCTCTATCTCGCCTCACCAGCTCCCTCTATCTCACCAGCTCCCTCCCTCTATCTCGCCTCCCACCCACTCCGCGGCATGGCGGCTCCTGAGACCGCGGAGTTGCCGCCGCGGGATGACCGCTCCCTCTCGCCTGAGACGTTCCGTCGCGCATGTTTTTCCGTATGCTTGAGTAGACAACTCAGCTTTCCTTCTCTGCTCTCACGCTTTGCTTGGGTGCTCTTCAGCTTCCTCTATCTCACCAGCTCCCTCTATCCCACCCGCTCCGCGGCATGGCGATTCGACAGCGAACTTGCCGCCGCGGGATGCCCGCTCCCTCTCTGCTCTAAGGGGGTTTCGCACCTGCTTCCCACCCGCTCCCTCCCACCCACTCCGCGGTATGGGGACTGCTGAGACCAAGGAGTTGCCGCTGCGGAATGCCCTCTCCCTCTCTCTCCCCCTTCTCTCCCTTACTTTATCCGGGTATATATATACTGTCTGGCTGGTCGGTTGGATCTTGCAAGCGTGGTTTACATCTAAAAACAATATTGCATCTTCTTATTGAATCTTGCAAACGTGGAATATTTGCATCTAATTTTGAAGGTGTCTCGGTTCTTTATTTCTCTGATTTATATTGAATCTTGCAAACGTGGAATATTTGCATCTAAATTGAAGGTAATTTGAAGGTGATTCCTTTCTTTCTCTCTCAGTTATTTCTTTCTCTGATTTATACAGTTCCTCCTAGGTTTTTGCCATGGTTAATTAGGAGAGTGTGCTTGCTAAATTTGGATTTCCTTCCATTCCGTTTAGCCTTCCCCCTTTATAGTATTGGTATATTCATGATATATTGGTATAGATATATATATATGGATTTCGCTCTCTCTATGCTTGCCTGGGATTCTCAATACTTCCCTGGGATTCTCAATACTGCTGGTGCAGGCATGGATATCGTCACCATCTCTTTTAAGGACTTGCTATCAAATATAGTCGAAAAACTGGGTATCCCCGCGCCAAAGTACGGGCTGACTGTTGACACGTCTGCGCGACTTATCGCTTATGTCGATGTGGAGATCGAGAGGAACGACTCCGTTGTTGAGACCATCCGTTCATGGGGTTCCCCTGCTTGTGCTGCTGGACCATCTGAAGAAGAGGCAGCACGCAAATGTGTTGGTGCTCTTCGTAGTGAACTTGGCTTTACTATTCAGGATGCAAATTTTGAAGATGCTAAGTTTTACAAAAATTTGTACACTCATATCTCCGAACAGTATAGCACACTTTTCTCGCAGCATACTACTCTCAAGTGGGACTACAAGATGCTGAAGAACTGTTATAACAAAGCTACCGAAGAAAGAGACCGCTTCTTAGCTGAGCGTTTTGAGATACATGAAAGTTTGGGGAAGGTGTATGAGATCATTACTGGATCTACCATGGTTACTGACACCCCTCAACCGTGTGCTGCCCAGGGTCCTTCTCATGTGTCTGAGTAGTTGTGCTATGCAGTCTACCTCCTTCCGCTTGCCTAACTCTGTTTTCTTCGCCTTTCCTTTTGTTCACTCTTTTTGAAGAGGCTCATGGTAGTGCATATCTTTAAGTATGCCATGTTTAATGGCTGCCGGCATGGGTCAGCTTTCACTTCGAACGTACTATGTTCTGTATAAAGTTGTGTATATGGCAGTGTGTACTTCCCCCCCGCCAACATGTTTAATAGCTATATATATATGTATATATGTATGTGTACGTGTGTGTCTATGTATATGTATAAAGTTTACCCAGTTGTACTGTTATTCTCGCTCTCTCTAATTTTCCTTACTATTGTTGCTTACGTTTTCCCTTCTCCTCAGGTGGGACCGCTCCAATTCCATGTAAGGGTAGATGGATCTCTCTATTGCTTGACTCATCTTCCTTTATTTCCTTTGGTTTGCTGCAGTTTGGGCTTCCCTGCATTTGCTTACTTATTTTAATCCATGTTTTTTTCACTTATGCTTTCTTGGTGATTACACTACGTTCTCTCCTATGCTGTGATTATACTTGAATGATTTAATGATCTACATTGCTATGGTTGATATTATAATCATAAAGCTGTCTGTACTTTGCCAAAGCCGGGGAAGCAAAGTTCGCTTTCTTTGAAATAACCATGGATGGTTTCTTTGGTCATGCGACTACGGTGATAACTGCTTCTCTTCTTCCTCCCTCTTTCTTCTTTTTTTTTTTTTATAAGGCGATGATGATGCTTTTGCAAAAAAAAAAAAAAAAGAGTAAGAAATGGTCTACTAATTGGCCTTCAAAGAAGGATACATCTCCTTCTCCGTTCGTACTGGAATATTGCACGTGCATTATCTGGATGGCCTACGATGTATGCAACCATTTTGTTCGTACCCGACGGCCGTGCATTATCTGGATGGCCTACGATGTATGCAACCATTTTGTGCGTACCCGGCGGGCGTGCATTATCTGGATGGCCTACGATGTATGCAACCATTTTGCGCGTACCCGACGGACGTTCATTATCTGGATGGCCTACAATGTATGCGACCAACTGTGCGTTGCTAATATACTCCGTACTAATCTGAGCCTTATACTTATTTTTTTACACCGCCCCCCCCCCCCCCCTTTTGTTTCTGTATATTTATTCTTCGTTTCCTGCTTTGGTTTTATTTGATTTTCCTTTTGTTTTTGTTTTATTTGATTCTTCGTTTTATGTGATTGCAAAGCATTTTATTAAACGACTAAAAATGGCCTGTTGATATGGCTGCTTTCTCATTCAGCCAACTGATATGTTGAACTTGTGTTCTTTTCACTTCAGCCATCATCAGCATTGTTAAACGGCATTATCTATTTAACTCTGAGGGTGAAACTTTGGATCAATTGATGCTGATCCTCCTGCTGCAATGCGTTACACAGAGTGCGGATTGGACGTGGGTTCGAGTTTCTTCATTTGTTTTATCTCTTTTCTTATTTCATCTCTGCTGTCATACCAGGCCGGGTCCGCCTTGAGGTCCTGCTTTCTGGAATATGTTGTTTTTTCATTCTGATGACATTCTGCTTTCTATTTTTATTCCTGCGCATGTGATTTCGGCAAAATTTAGACTACTTTATGTGGTTTTCCTAAAACATTCAATTCTGTTTCCTTCTGTCCTACTATTGACAATTTCTCTTTTCAAGTATTTCTAACTATTTCTGATTTGTTTCCTTTCTGGTTTTTCCTTGGCGTACAGCTTTGGGATACTTCTATGTATTCATTATGTTTCTGACTTTGCCGAGAAAAATATTTGATTAATCAGCTGCCGCTGCTACTACATGAGAGGGTGATGGTCACGAACTAATGGTTACCCTGTCTTCTGTCGGTGATGACATAAGTTTCTATGTCATCACCCTCTCTGCTCGATTATTGTAATGAAGGCTACGGTTGAAAGTATATTTTGTTCAAGAATGGGTTGATTTCTGAGAAGGTGATGACATAAGCGGGCTACTAAGAAAAAGGTACATATATAGGCCGGGCGAGGGATTGATCGGCGGTAGTATGTGCTTTTAAACATCCTACTCAAGAGCTGCGACAGTTGATTGCCTCGATGCAAAATAGGATGGGAATTCGGTACCTTGAGTGGGATTTGGCCTTTAGAGTGCAGTAATATATTGAATGTATTACCTGAACCAGGATGGAGAGTTGTGGAATGGCCCCCGTTGCTAGATTTGTATATAGAGCTTCTTCCGCCATGTATTCATGTTGGGGTTGATTTGTGACAAGGTGATGGCATAATCGTATTACTAAGAAAAACCTACATATATAGGTGGGTTCAGGAATTGATGAGCGGGAGGATCTCATCATCTTCTCATAAATCAACCCCAATATGGATGTTTGATTATAGAACTTCTCATGTCGCTTTGCAACGGAGTGGTCATTCTTTTTAGCATCCTTCTCTAAAAAAGACTTCAATCTAACGAAGTGCACCCTAGCAATTACTAAAAGAAAGTGAAGAGGGGATGCATAAGATCTCTTGATTACACACCCTAGCATGCGTTGATATCAACTTACTTGATGCAGTGTCTGCGGAGTAAAGAAAGATATAGTTCTTTTGTTCTCCAAAGTTAATAATGGTGCTTTGATAAGGTGAACAAACACTTTTATCAGCTTTATTACCCCTCTTTTCACTTGGTTTGTTCTTAGTGCTCCCAGTTTTTGCTTGCTTTCTTAGGCATACTGTTCCCTGAAAAAAGGTTACCAAGCTAAGTTTTTTGGGCTGTGAATAGTTTGCATACATCTTTTCATATATGCTAATACTTTACACCAAAATCTGTCTACAGCCCCCCCCAGTACTGATTGGCCTTCAAAAAGTATGTTGTCAATGCGGCTTCAATCAGAGATCCATTAAGGGTTCAAGTTTTGGAGTCTCACTGTCTAATTCCACAATCAAAAGGAGTCGGGAACACGAAGGCAGCATCGCTCGAGGACAATTTACCATTGCTGTAACTTAATTGTAGCTGTTCTTATTATGTTTTGTATAACCTTCCAGGTAGCTACGGTCAAAGGGAATGAGAGGGAAGATCTCAAAGTTTTGGCAACTGGTGTAGCTGCAGCTTTGGGTGCTCCCAGGGTATGGTAAACAGCAGTACAAGTGATTTCCGAACAAAATACTAAAATACCGGTGTCATTCCAGTTCTAAAATACTAAAACCATTTCCGAACAAAAAAGTTACATTACATAAGAACAAGTGATTTTTATATAAATGCTAACACTAACCTTTGTATGGTAAACAGCAGTAGAATCTAAATAAGCAAAATCAAGCCCAGGAAGACCGGCACCTTCATGATATATTTGGAAATCTGTGGCAGATTTTATAGCTCCAGAAAGAAATAAATCCTGCACAAAAATAGGTATTAATTTGATCATGCAACTGCGGTAATTCTAGAAACTCTTCTTCCAATTGGATAGTTAATGGCAGAGAACAGGGTGCAAATAAGCCCCTTCTAAAGACAGTATTTCAGGTTAGAATGAAGAAGATGACCCACTGTATATTGGGGTGTGCTTTTGTGCTTCACTTTAGCTGTTACTTGCTTTCTATGAATAGGTCATGATGCGCCTGTTTAGTCTTCACAAAACAACATTATTATTTGTTATTCATGGAAAGACCAAGGTACATCTTTCTGATCCTGACAATAATCTTTAAGGAGCTGTTAAGTGTCTTCTTCCTTTTCCCTTTAACCATCACAATATAGTATTATAACTTTTATCTCTGTTATTTTTTCCCTTTCTCTTAACAGACACCTTTGGAAAACTTGAAGCGTGTTCTTAGGGAAGATATCCAGAAGGTACCTGCTTTTTAATGTTATATTGCTTTGTGTGTGGTTCTCTTTTCCTTTTAAATCTGACGTGGCTTACACTTTTGCAGATTTTGTGATAGTGTGTCTAAGCCACAGGCTCACAAAGAAACTCCGCTTAATGATTATTTTAATGTAAATCCATCATAAATGGGTGATTACCTTTTTGCTTTAACATGTATATGCTCTTGAAAGTTCCATATAATTCACTGCAATTTTGTCCAATACTTGACCAGGTTGATGTTTTGGACAGTATGGAGGCTCTCAATCTACATGTCCACACTGCATAAATTAAGATAAAGGAAAAGGGAAATAAAGATAAAAAAATCTGCATGCGGAGGACAGTATGGGAGTTAAATTTGTCGGGCATTTGCTGTTGCTCAGATTTGACTATACTGCCTAAATGTCTTATCCATTTGTATACTGTCTATACTAAAGAGGTTTCCCACTGCCTAATTATGTATGGTGAACCAAATTAGCTAAACTAAATTCGTATTTATGGTAATTTTGTTTGTTCCCTGTTCATACATAAGTTGATTTCCTGATGAGACCTCTGTTTATTGTGTGATCAGATATTCTTTGCCGAGCTCACGAGAGAGGCCACAGAGATAGCTGACTGTTGTGGTCAATGATTAGTAAATGTTCCAGTCAGGATGACGTAAAGCTCCTTTTTCAGATTTTAGAGAAACTAAGAATATTTGTGAGTACATGGATTTCTCTCATAAATATAATTGCTCTTTTTCTCAAATCCTATATACGGTGATAAAAATAGCGCCGTAGTCTACAAAATAGATAAACAGTAATGTTCATATAATACTATTACCTAGAATTTAATGTATTTCATCTTTGATGCAGAGGCTATCGAATCTTCGCATACATGCAAAATTTTAAATGCCATCTTTGTATGAGAGTCACCGAGACTTGTGCTCGTGTTGGTGCTCTTGACTATGGTATGCTACGTATGTCAATTTGGCAAGTCAAATATACTGGTTTGCTTTGTGCTTGTTTATCTAAGACCCAATTTGTAGTATGATATGCTTTTGTACTGGATATAAATCAGTTTGCAGGGAATTCTAATTCTTAGTAGTGTTGGCTCACCAAAGGATACCAAGAATGAGAATAGAGAAAATAGTTACTGCTTAATGCCAGCTCTTTTTCTTGCACTCAATTGATAATGGTGTGGTTCCCTTCTTGCAGGATTGAAGGCCTTATGGAAGCATAATGTTTATGGATTAACTCCAACCATTGGTTCTGCTCATTATTTGCTGGTAATTGATGATTTCATCTGTTTTTTCCTTTTGCCAGGTTGAATAGTAACTAAGTTTCTGTTTCAGCTTTATGCTAAAGAGCACAATGATGCTAAACTCATGGGGAAGATTATCCAAGTCCTCCAGAAGAATTCATTGCCATTGCAACCAGGTACTGCTGACATAGTGTTCAGGTATGTACGTAATGCGCATGGACACCTTCATGTTTCTTCTTGCGTTCAACGATGTGCGTGGCGTTTACGCCATTGTTTTGCAGATGATCAGCAAGTCAGGGTCAAAGAAGGTGTCCATGCGCATTACGTAAGGTAAAATTCTTATGAAGTATGACAAGGTAAGCTGTTAAAGTCCTTTTAATTTTCAGATATTTACATGTGTATTCCCTGCAAAATTATCTGTTTTCCTAATGCTAAAATATAGAAAACTCTTTGAAAACATGGTGCTTTGCATGTTGTTCTACCGAAAGTTAAAATTTTACATTGAACCCTTTTATTACTTACACCTCACAATTTCTACTTAGGAAGTGTTAGAATATGAATATGTTAAATGTGGAAAGAAATTATGCAGATCAGTAATAATGGATGTCTCAGATCATATTCCAACTTAGGGATATTTTCCTAGCAATCCATACATTTTAGAGTATATAGATGTAAACTGTGAACGAACATCTTTAGTTTTGTGTATTGTTATAGCTCCTATATGATTTCTTTATGATGCTGATTCTTGGATTTGCTCCTTCTTGCGGACTGGGTGTTGCAGATACATAGCCCGTCAGTGGGATAGATTTCAAAACAAGCATGCGCGCGGGATTAAGTGGTTTGTAGTATGGACACCCAGTATCATGGCTTCTACCACAGACTGCTGGACCAGCTTTCCTGGAAAACAAGTAAAATATATTCTTGGAATCACAAACATATCGGTGCGTGCCAATATATTTCCTATATAGACCTCCAAAATTATCTAATGATTCCTTTCAAAATCTGAATTTTGCATATATATATATATCC
>CM055060.1:59791851-59868788 GCA_029204045.2 Tillandsia leiboldiana | reverse complement strand
ATATGTAAAATGTGAAAGAAATTATGCAGATCAGTACTAATGGATGTCTCAGATCATATTCCAATTAGGGATATTTCCTAGCAATCCAACATTTTAGAGATATAGATGTAAACTGTGAAACGAACATCTTTAGTTTTGTGTATTGTTATAGCTCCTATATGATTCCTTTACGAGTGATTCTTGGATTGCTCCTTCTTGCGGAACTGGGTTGTGCAGATACATAGCCGGCAGTGGATAGATTTCAAAACAAGCATGCGCGCGGGATTAAGTGGTTGTAGTAGGACCCCCAGATCATGGCTTCTACCACAGACTGGGAACCAGCTTCTGGAAAAACAAGTAAAAATATTCTTGGAATCAAACATATCGGTGCGTGCCAATATGATTTCCCTATATAGACCTCCAAAATTATCTAATGAATTCCTTTCAAAATCTGAATTTGCTATATATATATATCCCTGTAAAGGACTACCCAACTTAGGTTAAAAGAGTTATTTGGGGAGATACGGTACTTAGCGCCCGTATACTTTAAATTAGGTTTTATGAGAATACAAATGCAGATAGATCACTTTGCAAGGATATACATGTAAAGGCCCGCTTTTCTATTATTACCAGTGTTAGGTGGTAGAATATCATTGAGATCAAACATAGGTATTGTTTTTTTAAAAAAAAAAAAAAAAAAAAAATTAATGCTATGCTTCCAAATAGCCGTTTGATGGCAGGAGTGAAGCAGTAGCTAATTCCTTGAAAGAAAATTGCTTGGCATTAGTCACTCACTAACCCTGCTTCAGATTTTAGATATTGATCTGACGCGGTGCATGCACAATCATTAGATGGTCAGAGAAGACAAGTTCAGATCTGTATGGGCCTACTCAAGACATTTAAGGTGTGATTCTTTAACCTTTATTTCTTTTTTGGGAGTATGTTTGGTTTTGCTATTTGAAAGTCTTATGAACAAAATAGAAGATTGGAGTTGCAATATAGAAGCGTCCACGGACAAATCAAATTTTGGAAGTTAAAATTCAGGACTAAGCCACAGTATCCGGAAACTGCACTGTGTATATATGCATTGCACCCACCTAATGTACATGCTGCTTCCCTTCCTAGGTTCTTCTTCTTGACTGAGGTCGCAGTTGACCCTCGATGTGCTGCCAAGGCCCAACCTTTTGAGATATCTACGAAGGAATGTGATGAATGTAATTACGCCTGTAGTTTTTGTTCCTTTCTTTTTCTATTTTGAGAATTAGATGAGTTGCCGCCTCCTACGAACTTATGTTCACATGTGTAATTGAATGTCGGGCATATGTTGCACATGGGAAGTTGCAACTAGCATTACGCTGGAAAAAAAGGTGAAAGAAATGGAGTAATTTGTCTCTCATGGTAAGCAGTTTCCATTCATCTAGCACATTTTCCTGAATCGTTGCATAACCGGCTATGTTAACAGTCAGTTTTATTTGGTAAGACTAGTGAGTTGTGAATTATGATTGGCATTTTTTGGCATGACATTGCGCATCTGCTTTTGTTAAGACCTGGGCCACAATAAATATATTTCGTTGTGGTTAATTCAAGTTTAGTAGTTAAAATCATTTTCTTATTTGGTTGCAGGTTCTGATTTTGCAGCACCACAACAGCATTGATCTGCAGAGATCCGTAGCAAGTTGGCCTGCAAAACATTATGTATTTCTCAATCATTCAGTTTTTTGCGGGGTATTAAGCGGACCTAGACTTAGAAATGTGTGGTAAACTTTGCTATTGATGTGCGTAAATTCTGCTATTGATGGACTTAAAGAATTAATGTGATTCCGTTGTATTTATTGTTTAAGGTTTGTAGTTCGGAAAAATGTCGAGCATGATCTGGTCACATTGCTTGGTTGCTCATCAAGTACAAATGCTAGATGTGCAGATGGCCAATTTTGATGGGTGGTTGGAAGCTTAGAATCTCTGCAGATTTATATATATTTATATATATTTGACTCATTAAGCGTCTTTGCTTGCACAATGGGTCTTTGCTTGCTTTGTAGCCTTTTGAATGAATGGTTGGAAACTTAGTTTATTGTAAAAGTTTTCTTGCTTACCTGCTTGCAAGTTAGAGCTTTGTTTTCTATTTCTTTAAAAAGTATAATATTACTATTTGGCTTGCAGTCTCTAGAAGTTTATCATGTAGCAAAGTGTTTTTTCTACTTTTTATTAGAACTATCAAATCTCGGTTTTTTTACTTACGCGATTAAAAAAAACATAATTACTACATTTTTTTTTTTACAGTTTTTTTGCCTTACGCGGTTCAGGCAGGGTTGCTATATTTACCTCAAATATTATATGTGTAAAGATTTTTAATATGTATATGTATACAGATTTTGTTGAGAGGTACTATTGCTATAAAAATTTTACTATTAAAAGCAACAAAGCAAGTCAAAGTGGGTTCTAAGTGATTTACACTCAGTTATGCAAATATATTCGAAGCAATTTACACTCACTGAAATGCAATACGAATCAAGTCAGTTGGAAATTTGGCCTAATATAGGTTTAATGTACTCTGAACTCATGGAAGAGAACCTCCGCGATGGAACGTCTCGGATACAGAGCTGTTTAATACTTAAGCTCTTTCGTCCTAATATAGGTTTTCGACCAGCTCTTTTGGAAATTTGGCCCTTGGAAATTTGGACAGTCGTTTGGACAGACATTTAAGGTGTGATTCTTCGGCCTTTATTTGTTTCTTGCGGGGTCTGTTTGGTTTTGCTATTTGAAAGTTTTATGAAAAAAAAATGAAGATTGGGGTTGCAGCGGATAGAACCGTCCACGGCCAAATCAAAATTTTTAAAGTGAAAATTCAGTACTAGGCCACAGTATCCAGGAACTGCGGTCTGTATATATGTATTGCACTCGCTAATGTACATGCTGCTTCTCCTTCCTAGGTTCTTCTTCTTGATGTGTTCGCAGTTGACCTTGATGTGCTGACAAGGGCCCACCTTTTGAGATATAATAAAGGAATGTGAGAATGAGGTGCGGTGATTATAGTGTTCCTTCTTTTTTCTATTCTGGTATGTTGCACATGGGAAGCTGCAGCTAGCATTACACTTGGAAAAAAGGTGAAGAAATGAATAATTCTCTCTCATGGGTAAGCGGTTCCATTCATCTAGCACATTTTTCTGAATTGTTGGTGTATTTTTGCAGACATTGCGCATGTTGCTTTTGTTAAAAACTTGGGCCACAATAATATATCCCGTTGCGGTTCATTCAAGTTAGTATAAATGGACAAAAATTGCTGCCAGTTGTTATGTATTTCTTAAAAAAGTACAATTATTACTATTTGACTTGCAGCCTTTAGAAACTTCACATGCAGCAAAGTGTTTTTCTCTCCTTTTTATTAGAACTATCGACTTTTGGAAAGAAATAATTTTTACTTAGTAGTCAAGCAAAATCAGTATATTATTTCAAATAACTAATCTTAGTGAGATAGCACACTTACGGTTGTAAAAAAATCAGGGAAATAGTATTTTACTTTAATATTTCAATTTAATTTCCAATCCATAAAAAGACCGTGCGTCAAAGATTTTTAAAAATTATTTCTACCTAAAATAATTTACTTGTATTTTGGTTCATAAGAGAACGAATGAGAAAGATTATATAAAACCATTAATCCTGTAGATTTTAAATCTAAATTATAAGTTTCATGTGTGAATTAAAAATTCAACTAAATTCCATCTTTATCTTTAAGTATAAATTTGCAATTTTGAATATAAAATTGTAATTAAAATGTTTCAAATTTAATCCATAGTAATAAATTTATTTAATAGTTGAGCTCATATTTTCATTAAAACAATTTCCGCTCTAATTAACAACTTATATTAGATTATCCTTTTAATATATCGTTGTATCACAAAAATTATCTAGACTCAATTTTACTATTTATAATTTGTATATAATTGAATCATAAGATTAATATTTGTGTCTAAAAGCAGGAATTTTTATCTGTGTTACAAGTTCCTATTAGATTAGCTTTAATTAAAAAATTGCATTTATAGTTTGAATTTGGAATTTAGATTTTGATTATAAAATAATCTCTTGATATATTTTTTCCCCATCACCTTTTCTTTCAAAAAATATTTAAAATTTTTCCCATAATCTCTTAAATTTTTTTTTTATAAAATACAGTTTTAAATTCAAATTAAAGAATTGGGATCTCACTAGATCTCACGGTTAATACTAAACTAACCTATTTTCATTTCTTTGTATTTCATTCTAAAAAATAGTTAGAATCAAAAATAATCTCACATATCTCACAGTTAATACTAAACAACTATTTTAATTTCTTTTGTATTTCATTCTAAAAAGAATTAGAATTCAAAAATACCCGACAGAAAGTGAATACTTATTCTTCGAATCAAAAAATATTTATATTTAATTCTAAAACACTAAGCTTTGGAAACATAGATGAAAGGTCTTTTATTTTGTTTCGCTTTGACCTGTCTCCCTCTTTATATATTTCGAAAGATAATACATGTTGGAAAAATATTTTCCTAAAAAAGCTCATAAACCCTCATAATCATAAGACTCAGTACTTCTTCTTCTTCTTCTACTTCTCATTTCCATTTCCCTTCTAAAAAATACCCTTTGGAAAGATAGATGAAGGGTCTTTTTTTGTTTAGCTTTTAGCTTTCTCGCTCTTTATATATTACGAAAGATAATACATGTTGAAAAAATATTTGTCTAAAAAGCTCATAAACCCTCATAATCGTAAGTGTTTCAAGTTACGATCGATACTTACAAGTTAAGCATGAGCATTAGATCATTTACGCTCTCACTCTCTCTCTCTCTCTCTATATATATATATATATATATATATATATATATATATATATATATATATATATATATATATATATATATATATATATATGTCTCGCTTTAGAATTAATTTATTATACTCCCTCACCTCTTCCAAAGTTCCAACAAAAAACCAAAACCAGTCATACCAAAAGATCAACCTGAAATCGAAGAACAGACAGTTCTAACTCCTTCGCACATACTCAGAATAAATAATTTTGGAGAATATCTCCCTCGGCAATGTCGCGTTCCAGGTATGGCTGATTCTTTTCCTTGCTACATGATCTTTCCATGAATGAAATCCCATGTTCTAATTACTAATGTACTATGTTGGCTTCTAGGTACATTTTTGTTCAGAGAACCTCCTTTTACTTATCTTTTCATCGTGAATCATTTACTTTTAGTTAACTTTTCGTATGTTGGACATTGCAGGCGGCAGAAGATGATGTGCCATTAGACCAGCAAATAAATTTATTTAATAGTTTGGCTCATATTTTCATTAAAACAATTGTACCACTCTAATTAACAGCTTTATATTAGATTATATGCTTTAATATATCGTGTATCACCAGAACTTTGCTAAACTCAATTTTATATTTATATTTGCTCTATAATTGAACATAAATAAAATTTGCGTTTTAAAAGTTTCTCTTAGATTAATATTCATATTTTATTACTCCAAAAATTAAAGGAAAATAGGCATTTAAACTTTAATTAAAAATGTGCATTTATAATTTGAATTTGAAGTTTAAATTTTGATTATAAATAATCTCTTTGATATATTTTTTTCCTCACATTTCTTTCAGAAATATTTAAAATTTTTGACATAATTTCTTAAAATTTTGTTTATAAACTAAAAATTCAACTATTTTAATTTTTATTTTTAGTTACCTTTCCGTATGTTGACATTGCAGGCACGCAGAAGATGACGTGCCATCGACTAGCAAGAAATAATTAGTCTTTTGTTAATGAGCAAAATTATAAATTTAAATTTCATCGTTATTTTTAAGTTTAAATTTACAATTTGAATATAAAATTGTAATTAAAATATTTCAAATTTAAACATAGTATAAATTTATTTAATAGTTGAGCTCATATTTTCATTAAAACAATTTAAATTCTATGAGTTTAATTTTGTTTACCTTTGAGCTCTCTCCCTGTTTATATATTACGAAAGATAATACATGTTGGAAAAATATTTCTCTAAAAAAACTCATAAACCCTCATAATCATAAGACTCAGTTTGTATTCCTGCTCTCAAAGGAATTTTTGCAAAAGCTGGTACTTCTTCTTCTTCTTCTACTTCTCATTCCCATTTTGCTGTTTCTCATTAGAACTTATTTTCTTAGTTGTCTTGATTGTTTCATTATCTTTCATTACCAATTTCTTTCTTACTTTTCTTATTTCCATTTCTTAACCACTTCCATAGCGTTTCTACCGGGATGTTGCACGTGCATTATCTGGATGGTATATAATGTATGCAACCATTTGTGCATAGCGATAGGCGTGCATTATCTGGATGGTCTACAATGTATGCAACCATTTTGTGCATCGCCGATATCCTCCACACTAATCTGAGCATTATACTATTTTCCCTTTTTCTTTTTTTTTTTTTTACTTCTTTGCTTTTATATAAAGTAATTTTCCCAAACGCTGGTACTACTTCTTCTTCTTATACTTCTCATCTCCATTTTTTATGTTTCTCATTATAACTTATTTTCTTTCATTACCTTTTGTTTCATTAACTTTTATTCTTCTTATTTCCGTTTCTTGACACTTTGATAAAGTTATGGGAAATTATGGACAAAATAATGGGGCTTTACCATACTGTACTCTTAAGATGGGGTGGTTTCCCTCTTATTCGATGCCCTTAGGCAGCTCCCGCAGATGGAACGGCGCGAATTGAAAAAATTAAAGTTCTATTTGGCAAAATGCAGTCAGCTTTATGCTTCTATTGTTTTATTCTTTCTACCTAATACTTTGTGTAGTGGTCTAAAGTAAACAAATATCTTAAAACTTCATATTTTAGATTTAATAAGTAAAACATTATTAATTTTTTAATTGACATACTATTCAATTTGCAGCTCAGGTACTTTAATCATTTCTTGCTGTCCCAATATCTAAAGCTCCAGCTTAGTTTTACCCGGTATTCTTCTTTCTTGCAAAATTTTTATCACCTTTGTCTCCCTTTAATTTATCATTGTTGTATAGTGATTAAACTTTTCTTCTACCTTCATCATTCATGGTCACATATTTCTTTCTTAGTTTTCCAATATAAATATAGTGTACCTTTTTGGTAGAATATATGGATTTGGAGAGCATGTTTAGAAGCGAATAGGAAACGGAGGAAGGCCATACTGGTAGAAAAACGGAGTACGTTTATTGGTTCTACCTCTAATTCGGTGCACAATGTTCCGCATAGTGGTAGAAAAAAGAGGTGCCGCCGAGATGGGTCAGCGCACATTCCATCCGTTGGGACATCGCGTAAACTCAATCATTGAAGAAAGAGATGTTGAACCATCATACTTGGGATTTCCAGAGTATGAGTGTCAGTTTTGTGGGGCTTCTCTGTGGTACGAAGAAAGAATATACAAGTCAAGGAATGAACGGGTCCCTAGATTTTCTCTATGCTGTCAAGAAGGAAAGGTTGACTTACCGATGCTAAGGCAACCACCTGCTTTACTAGATAATTTACTTAATTACAGTGGTGGTAGAGATTCTGCAAAGTTCAGGGAGAATATAAGAACATATAATTCTATCTTCGCTTTTACATCAATTGGGGCAAAAATTGATACCGAGATAAATAGAAGGCCTGGGCCATATGTATTTAGAATAAATGGACAAAATCATCATAAAATAGGTTCCCTTCTTCCAGATAACGGAGAACGTCCAAAGTTTGCTCAGCTGTACATATATGATACCGAAAATGAAGTTGAAAATAGAATGAGGGCATTTGGCGTAGATGTTGAGCTAACTAATATTGACAGAAGTATTGTTGAAAAATTGGTTGAGATGTTTGACTGCGAAAATGAACTTGTGAAAGCATTTAGAATGGTTAGAGATCGTTTTAGGACTGAAGATTACCATCCTATTAGATTGAGGTTGGTTGGCACACGTTCGGAGGATGCGGTACAATATAATCCTCCTTCATGTGCTGAAATCGCTGGTCTAATAGTTGGTGACTTGGGGAGTGTAGATCGGCAACGCGACATTATTGTTGAGCATAGAACTAATGGTTTAAAGCGTATTAGTGACTTACATCCTTCCTTCATGGCTATGCAATATCCAATCCTATTTCCATATGGCGAAGATGGTTTTAGAATTCGAATCAGGTATACTGACAGATCGAGCAGAACAATAGTGTCCAGACAATGTGTGACCATGCGAGAGTTCTATGCTTACAGAATACAGATAAGAAAAGCAGAAGGTAATACTTTAGTTCGAGGTGGGAAACTTTTTCAGCAATACATAGTAGATGCGTTTTCCTGTGTTGAGGAAGAAAGGCTTGATTACATCAGAAAGAACCAGGGCACTTTGAGAACTGAAATTTACAAGGGTGTTAGAGATGCTGTTATTTCGGGTGACACAGATAGTAATAGCATTGGTAAAAGGATTGTTTTACCGTCAAGTTTTACAGCCGGTCCACGTTATATGTTCCAAAATTATCAGGATGCCATTGCGATTTGTAAACATCATGGACATCCTGATTTATTCATTACGTTTACATGTAATGCACAGTGGCCGGAAATACATAATGCTTTGCAGCATATGCCTGGTCAGAGACCTGAGGATCGACCTGATATTGTTAGCAGGGTCTTTAAGTTAAAGCTGCATTCGTTAATGTCAGATCTGAAAAATGGAGAATATTTCGGGAAATCTGTGGCCGGTGCGTGTTTAATTATCCCTTCTATTTTTTTTTCCTCAAATGTTCTTCCCTTCCCTATTTATTCTTGGAGTTAATGTGAAAATGGAAGAAAAAGAAAAAGCTGAACAATATGTTTGCTATTTCCTCCTGTTTTCCAACAGAGCTTTACACTGTGGAATTCCAAAAAAGAGGTCTGCCACATGTACACATCTTACTCTGGTTGCATGCAGCTCATAAGTATCCAACAAATGTTGATATAGATTCAATTATAACAGCGGAAATACCATGTATGGAAACCGATCCGGTTGCCTATGCATCTATTGGAAAGTTTATGATACATGGCCCTTGCGGGCTAGCAAATCCTAGAGCACCATGCATGGGGAAAGGTCACTGCTCCAAACATTTTCCAAAAGATTTCAAAGACGAGACCTTCATTGATGAAAGCGGTTTTGCTGTATACAGGCGGCGGAATAATCATAGATACGTTATTAAAAATGGAATCGAACTTGACAATAGATTTGTTGTCCCGCATAATTTGCGACTGGTTGTTAAATATCAAGCTCACATTAATGTGGAATGGTGTAATAAATCAAGAATGATTAAATATCTGTTCAAGTATGTGAACAAAGGTCCAGATAGAACTAGAGCTATAATTGAAGATAACTTACCAACGGAAAATGTCGGTTCAGAGCAACAGCCAAGGAATATTGATGAGGTTAAAAGATACTTAGATTGTCGATATTTATCAGCGTACGAAGCTGTTTGGCGACTGTTCCAATTTGACATACATTTTAGAGAACCTACGGTCGAGCGATTAACTGTCCATTTACCACTTATGAATAGTATTACATTTCACGAGAATGAAAATTTAATACACGTGCTAAATAGAGATGGCTCTGAGAAAACAATGTTCACTGAATGGATGGATGCAAATGCTATCTATGACGATGCACGACGTCTTACATATGCAGAATTTCCTTCTGAATGGGTATGGCATTCAACAGATAAAATATGGACAAGAAGAAAACGTGGAAATCGTATTGGTCGCATAGTTTATATTCATCCGAATTCTGGTGAACTTTATTTTTTGAGAATGCTCCTGAATATAGTAAGAGGCCCAAAAAATTATAGAGAAATCAGAACGATTGCTGGTGTTGTCCATGAAACTTTTCGGTCTGCGTGTACTGCCTTAGGTCTTCTAGGTAATGACACTGAATGGTATGAGGCGTTAGAAGAAGCCGCACATTGGTCAACTTCCAGAGAGTTGAGACAACTTTTTGTAACTCTAATAATGTATTGCGAGGTATCCGATCCTGGGAAATTATGGACAGATTATTGGGAATTGCTGTCTGACGACATTGTCTATCGTTTTCGCGAAATAATGGGCCTTCGCCATCTTCAAATGCCAGAAATTGAACTTCAAAATCAGATTTTATTTGAATTGGATATTTTGTTCAATAAAAATGGCAGTTCTCTTTCACAATATAAACTTCCAATTCCTAATAGATCAATTATGGATGAGATGGGCAATAGATTATTGAGAGAAGAATTGGATTATGATGTCGGAAAACTTCGACAAGAACATATAACTTTGTTCGAGGGTTTGAATGATGAGCAAAAAAGAGTCTACTATGCTGTTTTAGCTTCTATCTACGGAAATAAAGGAGATGTTATATTTGTTTATGGCCATGGAGGAACAGGTAAAACCTATCTTTGGCAAACAATTATTTCAAAAGTCCGTTCTGAAGGAAAAATAGTATTAGCTGTTGCTTCATCTGGAATAGCATCGCTTCTTCTACCAGGAGGTCGAACAGCACACTCAAGATTTAAAATACCAATTAAAATTGATGATTTCTCAACATGCGAGATCAAGCGAGGGACCCAACTTGCAGATTTGCTCATACACGCTAGCTTGATTGTTTGGGATGAAGCTCCAATGAACCATAGAAATTGTTTCGAAGCTTTAGACAGATCAATGAAGGATATTGTACGAGTAGAGGAGTCTACTGAGGGTGAGAAACTCTTCGGTGGTAAGACAATTCTGCTTGGTGGGGATTTTAGACAAATACTTCCTGTTGTTACTGGAGGAACAAGGCAAGATATAATTCGCGCATCACTCACAAAGTCGTATATATGGAATGAGTGCAAAGTTTTTCGTTTAAAAACCAATATGAGACTTCGACAAAATTCAATAAGTAATTCAGCAAGAAGGTTAATGCTTGAATTTGCAGAGTGGATACTTGACCTTGGTGATGGGAAATTAGAAACAGTAGAAGTTGAGGGAGAGGATGAAGCAACTTGGATCAAAATTCCAGATGATATAAATATACATGCTGCTGTGAATGGAGTGCAAACTATTGTTTCAATGATATACGACGATATTGATAGAAAGTTCAATTGTCCTGCATATTTGAAGGATAGGGCTATTATTACTCCTATAAATGAAACAGCTGATGTACTCAACGCATATGTACTATCTTTAATTCCCGGTGAAGAAAAGATATATTTAAGCTGTGACTCAATATGTAATACTTCGGGAAATGCGGATGAGAACAACGTTCTTTACCCTACCGAATTTCTAAATTCATTGAAGTTTAATGGGCTTCCACATCATGAGCTAAAATTGAAGGTTGGCGCACCTATAATGTTACTGCGGAATATTAATCAAAGTGCAGGCTTATGTAATGGAACACGACTAATTGTTACTCAAATAGCCTCGAGGATTATTGAAGCAGAAATTTTTACCGGGAGCAACATTGGTACAAAAGTTTATATTCCTCGCATTATAATGCATGTCGTTGAGACAAAATGGCCATTTACATTTAAAAGGAGACAATTTCCAATTCGTTTATGTTATGCAATGACGATAAACAAAAGTCAGGGACAGACATTACAACGGGTAGGCATTTACTTGCCGCGTCCGGTTTTCTCACATGGCCAACTTTATGTCGCTGTTTCGCGTGTTACTTCACGAGAAGGTCTACGAATTTTGATTGAGAACAACGAAAATGAACCTAAAGGATGTACCAGGAACATTGTGTACCGTGAAATTTTTGAAGACTTGCCATCCGATAATGGTTTGGTTGATGTTGCCTTCCCTATTTGCTAGAAGTCCTTCATAACACTACAATGTGTGCCATCAATTTTTTTCCCCTCTTTTCTCCAACACACCCAAGTATGGTTTAAATTGACGTTTCTTTTCTTATTGTCTTCTGCTAGAAATCAGGATAGCAGGATTCCTATGGACTACATTTTTTTATCTCAACTATCCCTAAAACAACGGTGTCGTAAAATTAAAGTAAGGATCGGAAGAATGTGGGATGCAAAAATACCGACTATGCGCGAACAAATCCTGAGTTTGGACTGCCTTCTTATTGATGAAAAAGTGAAGTATTGTAATACTTTCAAATTATTCTTTCATATTATGGTTATTTCCTGAAATATATTTCTTCCGTTTCCTTTCAGGGAGATTCAGTTCAAGCAACCATACGCAAACAAGATGCTATACAGTTTAGGCAATCATTACAAGAAGGAAGTGTATACTTCATTGAAAACTTTACTGTTATCCCGAGTAAAAAATTCAAGGTTGTCGACGAAGAATATATGGTCATGATTGGTAAGTGGACGAAAGTAGTTCAAATCACAGAGGACATTGACTCAATTCCTTTATACAGCTTCAAATTTGTTAGTTTTGACTGCATTCACAATAGGAGAAATAACGACAGCTGTCTCTCAGGTGATATTATTTGTTCATCATTTTTTGTTTCCTGTTATGTTTTGACCCTGTACATTAAGAAATTAAGCATTTCACTTCTGCCAGATGTACTTGGTCGTATTGTTTCTTTCGGTTCTATTGGATACACATACGTCGGACAAGCACAAACACCAATTAGAAAAATGGAGATAGAAGACTTACAGTACGTAATGATTAAACAAATAATTTATTTCTCTTATTACTCTTTCCTATCATTTATTTCTTTTCTTTTATTCTTATATAGGAAAAACAAATTGTCTATCACATTATGGGATAATTTTGCTGTTGAAATCGATGAAAGTTTGATATTCGAAATAGATGCCAACGGTCCTGTCGTCGTCGTCCTCGCTGCTATGACTGTTCGAACATATCAGGGTACTACTATACTCAGAAGTTTCTAAAATGTTCATATTCCATTATTTTCCTGGTTAATGAAAAAGAACAAAATTACAAACTACAATTTCCAGATCAAATATACCTCTCTACATCTTCCGCCTCGAAGTTATACATTGAATTACAGATTCCGGAAGTTCTCGATTTTCAACACGGGTATGAATAATCTTTGTAATTTACATTCAATTACACTCAGGTAAATAGTTTCTAATCGACAAAACTCATTACCAGAATCCAGCAACCAATTGATCGTATTAATCGACCTGCAAACACACAACAAGCGACTATTAGTCCTTTAGAAGAAATGAAGGTTAATAGAAAAAAAATATGCGACCTGATGAGTCTAGAACAATCCAAAATCCAGGTTCCAAATCTTTTCTGACTACTACATTATTATTTAGAATTTCGTGACAAGTTGAAAATATACTTTTTATACTCCTCCAGAATACAAAGTTTACATGCGAGGTGACATTGAAATCAATAGACTGCTCATATGGTTGGTGGTATAAAGCCTGTCGTGGATGCAGAGCAGCAATTAAAAGTTATGGAGAAGAATTTTGCTGTGGGCATTGTGGAAAAAATGATGAACCCCCTATGCCATGGTGGGTTGATTAGATAAAATTACTTATTTTAATCTCATTTTTTGAAACTCTTGTATTTCACATATTACACTGAAATTTTAAAATAACAGGTACAAATTGGATGCAACTGTTGGCGATGAGACTGGTGATGCTGACTTCACTATATTTGGGAGAGTTGCGCAGGATCTAATCCATGTACCTGCCCAAAACCTTGCTACTGCTGATGAGTCTGACCGATTTACTCTCCCTTTAGTTATTAAAAATTTAATCGGCGAGAAGCATATTTTTCAAGTTACGATCGATACTTACAAGTTAAGCATGGGCATTAGATCATTTAAGGTCAGTAAGTGTTTCTCTTCCAAAGTTCCAACAAAAAACCAAAACCAGTCATACCAAAAAGATCAATCTGAAATCGAAGAACAGACAGTTCTAACTCCTTCCGCACATACTCAGAATGACATATTTGGAGAAATATCTCCCTCGGCAATGTCGCGTTCTAGGTATAGCTAATTCCTTTTTCTTTCTACATGATCTTCCATGAATGAAATACCATGTTCCAATTACTAATGTACTATGTTGGCTTTTATCAGTTTATCTACAAATATTGCTGAATTACCTTCAGGCAAAAAACGTTTTAGGTAATTTTGTTCAACGAACCTCCATTTTACTTATCTTTTCATCATGAAATCTTTTATTTTTAATTAACTTTCCGTATGTTGACATTGCAGGCACGCAGAAGATGACGTGCCATCGACCAGCAAGAAATAATTAGTCTTTTATTAATGAACAATTACTATATGTAGTAATTGTACTTTTAAAATCCAAGACTTGAAATAATGCTATTACTTAGTGAACAATTAATATATGTATGAATTGTGCTTTTGTACTCCAAGTTGTTGAAATGATGTTATTAGTTAATGAACAATTAATATATGTAGTAATTGTACTTTTGTACTCTTTTTTGCTCTATTCAGGTCTATCTTATAATATATAACATTTCTTTCTCTTTATAAATATTTTTTTATTTATTACTTATTATTTATTAGTTATTAATATTAATTTAGTGTAAATTTATTCGCCCGCCGCGAAGCGCGGGTCTGCATATTGAAATTATTATGATTGTGCTGATGACTTTGCATTCAACCCTCTCTATCTCTCTCCCTACATAATTTAGATGTAACTCAAATTTGTGGACCCTACTTATGGTGCATATTCCCCTTCTTATGGTGATTCGTGATAGATTAATGGCAATAAGTTCGTTCGAGAACTAAGGTCTTTTTGTGAGATGTCTCTATCTTCTTTTCTATTCTGCTTTTTTACTTATGGTGAAATTTTCAATCCGTCTCTATCAGCCAGTGAATCATGTAATGCAGATTGATTGACCGAGGGGGGTGGCCAGCTGTGTTGCGCATTGATATTTTCCACCGTACATGATACATAGCTATGTCTAAAAGTGACTTACAAAGTTTTTTATGAGGCTTTGTCTTAAATAGTTGAACATGTTGTATCCTTTTAAAGTTTCATCTTGCTTATGCTTTAACAATTTCGCTTTCTATAACTTCTGTATTACCATCTGTCAATTGTGTGGCTTTAGCTTAACTGTGAGAGCGGTGAATTCTTCATTCAAATTTTCTTTTTTTTTTTCTTACCAGCATGCTTCATGCTAATACCTTTATAAATCTTATGGAATTGGTTGGTGAAGCCAGTATCAACTCAAGTGCGAACCCTGCTTCTTCACCTACTTCCTCTCTTCAAGTGCAGGTGTCTTCTCAAACTGAGCAGATTGTGAAAGAGGATTGGGCTGCCACAGTTATTCAGACTGCATTTCGAGATTTCCTGCTAAAGTATTTTCTCTCTTAGGCTTGCAGTTTATCATTATCCTTAATTACTGTATCTTTCCAGCCACAAAGTGATATAATTCTGTAGAATCATTGTAGATTATCCTGGGATAGCAGGATAATCTATGGGTACAACAAGCTATTCCTATGGAATTTATCGCAGGACCAAGCACACCCAATAATTTTCATCAGCTGTTGTTGGCAAAATATCTTGGAATTTCTTCTCACTGACTCAACATTGTCTAATAAAGTCTTCTCACTATTAATTCCTGAATGTTGACCAGAATTAGCCTCTGTACGTTGTTCTAAGGTAAATCTGTTCTTTATAGATTACACCTATTATTTTTAACTTCGAGTTATCTGCAGATTGATTGACCGAGTTATCTGTGTTGGTTCAAAATTGTTGCTTCTCGAACTTCATTGTTCAACTGTGTTCATTATGCTTCATTTAGTAGCTAAATTGCCTGCTTTTAACTGCATTAGCATGTATATGCTAACTGTTTTTGCATTTATCCTCTTTCCTGTTTATGTCCTGAGAACTGCAGCTTATGAATGAATATGTGTACTCTTACACCAATTTCCGCACATTTCACATTTGTTTTGCTGCTGACTTTTTCATTTCCTCTTTTGTTGATGCAACTTCAACCTATTTCTCAGAAGAAAATGCCCATTTGTTGATGCAACTTGGCTTTTGTAATTGTACTTTTGTGCTCCTTTTAATTTATAATGTTGAAAACTTTATAATATATAACATATTTTGATCTTTATAAATATTTTATTATTTATTACTTATTAATTATTAATTATTATTATTAATTTAGTGTAAATTTAATCGCCCGCCGCGAAGCGCGGGTCTTTAACTAGTACCACATAATAGAACCAAAAAAATGCTAGCTTTGCAATGAATTTTAAGTCGTTGACCAATGGAGAACATTCTTAACACAATGCGGCATGCTGTGGAAAAAGAAGTTTGTTCTACTAGTCAAATATTCAGTCTCTTCCTTTCCAGGCCAACGAAACCTGGGTGGACCATTCTTGACCCATACGTTAAAATTATGAATTCTGACACAAGCGGTTGCGAGCCACCAACCACGTGGCAATACCTGCAAATTGCATTTAGAAGTGAAATAAAAAAGGAAAATGCTATGTGTACACCCTTTTCGGGGTGTACATCATACACCCCATCTATCTAAGGGTGAGGGTGTGATGATGGGTCATTTGATGTGATCCGTAAAAAATATCGCCACCATTAAATTGGTGGAGGTGTATGATGTACACCCTTTTGGGGTGTACATGTAGCATTACTCAACAAAAAAATAGCGCTCTCTCTTTCTCTCTCTCTATTTTCTCTCTCTGTGTACGTGAAGATAAATATAAAACAGTCACAGTCGTCTATATTCCGACATTAATTATAAATATTAATACCAACTGTTTTCAAATAGCAAAGCAATTAATAATTTTTTTTTTAGAAAAAATAATAAGCTATCCGCTTCATTCATCCAAAGACTGAATTCGGCTTACACGGATGAGACAGCACAGATCTATAAACAAAAAAAAAAAAAAAAATAATTAATAATTAATATTCGATATTTTGAAATTCGAAGTCTATAAATATTTCATATTTTTAACTAATTATTTTTTTAAAAGAGTAATAAAGAAAACGACTAACATATTATCTTTATTATTAAAAGCATCGGTAACAGCTCATATCTTATTATTATTATTATTATTATTGGCTAAGAGACGTCTATCTCATCTTCGCCGAGCCCAAGTCCGAACTCTCTATTTATATAAATACCGCCGTTTTATAGTCCCCATTTGGAACCAACCCTTTCGCCTTGATCTTGTCGAGGGCTCTGGAAGGTTCCCGAACCATCCATCCGATCGCCGAGGAGCCCGATCTCGATGGCGGCGGCGGGGTCGTCTCCGCCGTGGAGTAGGTTGGAGGGGAAGGTGGTGATGGTCACCGGCGCCTCCTCCGGGATCGGCCGCGATTTTTGCATCCACCTCGCGCGCGCCGGGTGCCGCGTCGTGGCGGCGGCGCGGAGGATCGATCGGTTGAGAGCTCTCTGCGAGGAGATCAACCGCTCGGGATCGTCGTCGTCATCCTCGGAGGCGGATCGGGATCCCTCCGCCGTCCGATCGGTCGCCGTGGAGCTCGACGTGAGCGCCGAGGAATCGGCTATAGAAGCCGCGGTGGGGAGGGCGTGGGACGTCTTCGGAAGGATCGATGCGTTGGTGAACAACGCCGGGATCCGAGGTGAGAGATTATTTGATCTTCGAGCGATCTCACTCCTTTTATATTTGTTTTTTTTTAATCAAATATAAATTAAATGGAATGTGGTCCTTGTTAATAGAACACGAGGAAACCTCCAAATCGGCTGGTCAAGTTTTGTTTTTTTTTAAATTTAAAACTGTTCATACTTTTTTATTTTATTATTTAATTGGTCTAATTTCATGAGGTTAGAGAGGGATTTGTTGGTAGATTCCGTTAAAACGAATTGTTTTTTTTATCCTTCACTCCAACAGAGGAAGTAGTAACCACGCTTTCGAAATTAAGCAATCCATCCATAACCACCCCCACCCCTTTTTTTTTTTTTCTTTTTTTTTTTCTTTTTTTTTTTTTTTTTTTGTGAGAGAGAAAGCGATATCTATTTTGAAAGAAAAAAAATATCATGCTATTCATTTTATTTAATTTTATTTTAAAAAAGACCGGTCCGTGCCATACATGCTAGGACCGGTCGGTAATATCGCTCTTATTGATTCGCCAGGTATTAATAAGACTATAAAGTCCTCATCTACTATCATTTATTTTCATCTATCACATAGCTAATTCCCTTTTATCATTTTTAAATATTTGGTTTTATAACTTTGTGGCTGCACTTTTGTTTTGTTTTGGTATTTTTTTTGCAACGTGTTGTGACCGGTATGATATTAATTTTTCACAAAAATTGATTGATGATCCTGTGACCGGTAGAGCACGTGGGGCCTAATAATAAAAAACTGGTAAATCTTATTTGGGAATAATAAGAATAAGATAATTATTGAGAATACAATGAAATATATAGTCGTAGAAATGTTTGTGTTTTAGTACAGTGAGTCCAATTTATTTATCATATGGGCTGTGTTTCTTATTTGATGTCTTGTGATTACTCGAGTGCTTATATTGTTGTACTGGTAACTATTATTTGTTGACATTTATTCGCTCACATGGGCTGCCCTGCTTCTTTTTTTAGTGTTTTTATTAGATGCAAATCCAACTTTTATCTCTCTTCCAATGTTGCTTGGTTTTTATGCTCCAGGTGGGGTCCATTCCCCTCTAGATTGGTCTGAGGATGATTGGAATGGCAACATCAGGACAAACCTAACTGGACTATGGCTGGTAACAAAGCATGTGTGCAGGCGCATCCGCCATGCGAAGCAAAAGGGATCGGTGATCAACATTTCATCCATCGGCGGTATTAATCGTGGACATCTACCGGGGGGGATTGCTTATTCTGCATCGAAAGCGGGTGTTAATACCATTACTAAGGTAGTGTTTACATACAAATTCTTTATTTGTTTTGATGATCAAAGGTGCAATTATCTGCAATTATCACAGTATTCCCCTCAGAAATACTTTCTTCTCAATTAGTGGGCTCTCCTAATAAATTGTTAGATTATGAATCTCACATTGATTAGCAACAAGAATCTTGGAGAACATAGGATGCGGAAGGATTTCCGCACCTATACAATAATGTGTAAAAAATTGTTTTGCATGCTAGTTTTAAAGTTGCAATAATCGGAAGCTACAACTGAATACAATAAGCTGCCATTTATTAATCTGTCATTAATTTTGTAGATTGAAAAAAATTGATTTATTTTTTGTGCAGGTTATGGCTTTGGAATTTGGGGAATATAACATAAGAGTGAATTGCATCGCACCTGGGCTATTCATGTCGGAGATAACTGCTGCTCTCATGCAGAAGGAATGGCTCAAAACTGTATGCGAGAGGACAGTTCCCTTGCGAACATATGGAATGTCTGATCCTGCATTGACGTCCCTTGTTCAATATCTGATCCATGATTCCTCAGACTATGTGACGGGCAACGTCTTCATCGTCGATTCTGGTGTCACCCTGCCCGGTGTCCCCATCTTCTCTTCTCTTTGATCTCAGACTATGAGCAGCTAGCTGGTCGTGAATAAATTCAAAACCCTCGGAGTGGGAATTCCATTGTACTCAAAACTAAGTGATACTAGATGCAGTTTGGGTGCGAATTTGAACCGTAATTAGATGAAGAATTGAGAGTATGCCATGGTATCAGGTGATCACTATTACATTTTATCATATTGTTATTGTTCTCTGCAGGGCAATTGCAAATATTGTTTCTTCTCCTTTTTCAGAGTATTATACCAACTCATTCATTGATCAGAGTTGCATGAACACCTACCAAAGAGAGATAAAGAGCATGTAAAATCATTATCAGCCTGAGCGCATAGCATGCGCTCATTGTTTCCAAAGCAAGTTCTTTGTTCTGGAAAAGATTGAAAAAAGGGATTTGCTGCAGGCAAAACTTAGAAATGAGTTTGTAGGTCCAAACGTAGAATGACAAGAGGAAACTCTTATTTCCGAGACAGTAAAAAGCTAGTTGATGGATTTCAATCAAAATATATTCATAATTTGGATTTTATTTTAAAAAAACTCAGACAAATAATTCAATTTGAATAGCACTTAGTAGACGCCTTGTCTGTTGAAAGAAATTTCTGGAGGTGAAAGAGAATTTCATCAAACTGATCTTTTAAGATGCACATTGAATTGCACTCTATAAGAAGGTATTTCCATCGTTTGCTAACGCACGACTTCGTCTATTATATGCGAAAAGAAAAGAAAAAAACTGTAAATCACTGACAGTTGTTTCGTCACACGAACGCATTCATTTGGCATAACATACTGCAGTTTAATTACAATTCCCCTGGCAACCAACTGGCTCGTATGTGAACAAATTAAGCTTTCTGAATCCCTTTCTTTCTTATTTTGCGCGTGTGCATGTGTGTGTGTGTGTTTTGTTTTTCATTATTTTTCTTTGATGTGCTTACTGTAGAAACAGGGATATTTACAAGTACTCTCGAATGTTTAAACGAGTAACCTCTTTCAGGAAAACTTACGAACAGTAAATCATAGCAATCTTTCTCTTTTTTCAAAAAAAAAAAAAAAAAGCACAAGAAATGACCCTTTCGCAACTTCTTACAACATATTAACTAGAAATACTACAACTGTTATGACACATCACTACTAGACAAAAAGATGATAAGAGGATTTTAAGAAGAACCTTTTACCATATAAGGCTGCTTAAATCTACACAAAAATTTCGGGCACTCGCTTACATTGCCGTCATTAAAAATTTCCTACATTATAAATCATGAGAAGAACCGTAGTTGTCTCCAAAACATGCGAACCAGGCAAAGGTTAGATGCGCATCTGATGCACCTCATTGCTTCAGGATAAGATCCATGCAGCCAAAGCTTTCTTCCTTGTAGCAACTCACAAGAAGTTCTTGCGGCGGCGACTAGTATTTCTTATTGCAGCACTGACCTTTTGAATATTGGTGCATTTCTCTTGGGAAGATGATTTCACTTTTACCGTAAAGATATCGACCTCTTTAACCTTTCCCATTCTTCGGGTCCTTCAGGATGAAGATTAACAACATATTTCTCAAATCGCGCATCCGAGCACGCAAGAATACTACTTAAGGCTGCTTGGTTCTGCACCATCTTTCTATTCTTGGTTGGTATCACTATCCCCTGCTCTCTAAGCCATTTATACATTGAAAACCTACGGTTCATTTTCTCCATATTATAGCACAAAAATGTCGGGAAAGCAACGAGTGATTCTAGAGAATAACCTAACTCGTTCAATAGATAGTCGATCTTCTTCTCGATCACATCGGTTGATTGGTTAAGTATTGGAGGTACTGATTTGATCATTTCTGAAACCGTGTGGTAATCTAATCCGGCATTCACCACACAGTCAAATCTTTCCTGCAGTTGGTCCCCTCTGCCTCGGAACTTGGATAGTGCTTTTGCCATCTCATCAGAATTCTCGACAAACCCTAGCTGTAACAAGAAGTTGGTCTTTTCTTGAAGAAAAATGCCATCGACCTTTGGTAAGTTCACTACATTGCTCTTTTTTCTTGAGACCAAATTACTAAACCGGCTCGGGTCCTCCTTGATGATGCCACACAACTTTTCAGCCGACATATTTAAGTTTTCTAATACAACATCCGGTCTTTTACAGGAACAAGAACCCAAAACTTGAGGATGAGAACAAAGAATATTTGCAATGTCTTGTGTTTCCATTCCTATCTCAGCTAGGAAGTGCACGGACTGCCACAAATTCTTTGTGAAATTTCCCAGTAGAATGCGAGGATACTGCAGGAACAAAGTTAATATGCTGTTCATCTTGAGCCCTAGTTTCAACAACATGGCGGCAAGAATATATATCTTTTTCCCTGAATCATCGAAAATAAATTTTGGGTATTTCTTAATTAAACTGGCCAAATCCCTCTTGTCACATCCCATTCCATCGAGGAAATTCAGCATCTCAAGTATTCTACTCCAACTGTACATGCTCTTGTCAGAAAAACATCCTCTGATCCAATCCAGCTCAACCCCTAAACTCTTCAATTTGTCGAGAACCTGAAGAAATTCCACATCTATATTCCCAACTAAAAGTGAAGGGCAACAAGTGATCAATTTGATAATGGTGGGCTTGGTTAGGCCAAGATTCTCAAAAGCTTGAAGCTTCGAAGACAAGACGCCGTAGCCATATCCAAACATTTTAGTTCCCTCCTTGTACATCTTCCCAATTTTACTGCGAGGAACCCCGTAATTACAAAGCACGCGGTAATTCTCAAGCAGAATATCATCATCACCAAGATACATGAGATTTCTCGGAAGGAGAGGATAAAATTCTGAGGGTTTCAAGCCCAAGCTCTCGAAGAATGGCTCGAACTCATTAATGGGGTTGTAGCGAAGAAACTTAGTGAGAGACCGGCCTATATCGTGCTCGTTTTCAAATTGAGAAAGGAGATTCTGAAGAAAGACGGGGCAGTTCTTGCTCATGTGCTCTGCATCAGTGAAATGTAAGCTTCTAGTACCGTGGAGGTACTCAAAAAGAGCATTTTGGGCGTCTAATCTACCGGCTCGAGAAATCCGTAAAGCCAAAGGGCCGTCCTGAGATGGTCTTGAATCCATTACTGCGTCGTAATCAGAAAACGCCGATCGAGTACCGGAGAAGAAGAATCGGCGCTGCCGACGATCGAGCAATTTACGAGCCAAAGTGAGGTTTGGAGCATCGGCAGACAAATTACTAGGACAAAACCATCCTGTCCCCGTTCTAAAGCCTAATGATGATGAGTAGTAGTTCCTCAATCTTCCGGAAGATACGGCCGGGGGAACCAAATTGTTGATACAAATAAACCAATTTTTTTGCGGTAAACGGCAAGACGGGTCACTCCGAAAACCAAAAATTCTCATAGAAATTTCGGGGGAAACGAGAGAGCTACGCATTCGGAAGCAACTCGCAGTTGGAACTAATCGGTTAGCGAAAGAGAGCATGACTATTCCAGGCTCGGGAAATGCCTCTGACAAAAAAAAAAAAAATCACCGTCCGTCCATGCGTAGTTTTTCTTCAGATTAAAATCATAAATAGAGCTGGGTTTTACGCCCTTACCTCGATTTGGGAATCGGGATCTCTCGACCTCCTCCTTGATCGAAGAATGATCCGCTGGTGCGTTTGGGGCGTTGGCGAAACCCTACACTAGTCGCTCCGAAAGGGAGGAGGAACTCCCAAGGAAAAATGAGCCCCTTGAGGAAGAAGATGTGTTTTCATCCGTCTGATTTTAGATCGGACGGTTCAAAACTATCGGCCTAAATAACACACTGATCACACTGGTGTGGGGTTCTGTACCCTTCTCTACTAAACCCTTATATTAATTAAACCCTCCATGTACACGCTTTCTAGTTTCTCCGTGCCAAATCAAACAATCCCCTCGCCCTAAGAAGAAGAAGAAGAAGAATAAGAAGAGAGGAAGAAGAAGAAGAAGAAGAAAGGGAGATATCTTCGCGTGCGTTATGGCGAATCGCTGGGGGCCTATCGAGCGATTTGGGAGATTACCCAAAAGCTGGGGCTAATGAGGTAACTCTGTTCTCTTCGAAATTTGGGATTTTGGCTCTTTACTTTACTTCCCCTTCATCTTCTCAAATCTCTTCCGAGTTACTATGACCCACTGGAGGAAAACCCTGGTTTTGGTTTCTCGATTCGGTCCGGTGGAAGCTCGGGGTTTGTCAAAAGCCCTAGCTTTTTACGCTGCCGATGCTCTCTGCTGTAGAAAGATTCAAACTCTCCGATTTTTCCTTCGAGATCTATGTGTGATAGAATCGTCCGCTTCCGAATGGGCCTCTCCCTTTTCTTCTAAAAGAGCATGTTTCTCCCATGCAAGCACGCGTTCTTCGGTAAAAATCTCGTCTTTTGCGAGGAGTAGAGGCTTTAGTAATGAAGCTACAGCTCAAAGCCCTAGAGCTGTCGAGGAAGATCAAGAAGCAATTTTGGAACTGTCGCATGGAGCGAGACGGAGCAGCCGTTCGGTGGTGGAGGCTCAGGAAGCACTTCTGGACTACCTTCACTGCACGCGAGGATTAAACTTCACGGATGCCGAGCGCATGAGCAAACACTCCCCTGTTTTTCTCCACAAGCTACTTGAGAAGGTCGAAAAGGGGGAAGAAATAGGCAAGGCATTGACCCGATTCTTTCGCTACCACCCAATCAATGAATTCGAGCCTTTCTTCGAGAGCATAGGTCTCAAGCCTGGCGAGTTCATTTCATTTCTGCCTCGTGATTTAATGTTCCTTTCTGATGATGAGCAATTGCTAGAGAATTTCCGTGTTCTTTGCAATTATGGGGTTGCTCGTAGCAAGATAGGGAAAATATATAGGGATGCTACCAAAATTTTTAGGTATAAATCAGGTGTATTGTTATTGAAGCTTCAGGCTTATGAGGGATTGGGTCTCAGCAAGAGTAGCGTTATCAAGATTGCGGCCTCGACTCCAGTTGTTTTGATTGGTGAAGTTAATGCGGAACTTGTGAGAGTTCTGGAGTGCCTGGATGATTTTGGAATCCAGCGAGATTGGATTGGGAGTGTTTTGTCGGATAAAAAGTTGTACGATTGGCGTAGGATGAATGCTCTTCTACAGTTTTTTATTGAATTGGGATTTAGTAAAGAAGAAATGGGAGATTTGATTAAATGGCATCCGGACTTTTTGCTCGATGGTTCTGGAAAGATGGTTTTCTCGGTGGTTGCACTTTTTTCTAAATTGGGAGGAGGGAAAAAAAAATTATTCCATCTATTTTCAAACTTCCCAAGCATTTCGATTGGCAATTTTATGAAGAACTTTCGAAAGGGTCTACTATTCTTAATTGAGATTGAAATGAGTCCCGAGGATATCGAAAAGCTTTTGGTTTCTCATCCAGAAATATTTGGTTCTTGTTCACTAAAGAAACCGAACAGCATATTCACATATCTTAACGTCGGGAAAAAGCGTTTGTGTGCAATTATAAAGGAGGATCCGCATCAGCTAAAGAAATATACATTGGGGACGAAAGTATGCCGTCTCCCAAACTCCGGTGCAAATGAAAGATCACTTAGGGAGAAGAAGAAATTCTTGGTAAAAATAGGGTTTGCTGAGGAATCAGAAGATATGAAGAAGGCACTCAAGGTTTTTCGCGGTAAAGGTGATGAACTTCAAGACCGGTATAATTTTCTGGTCAAAGTTGGTTTTGATCCAAATGATCTTGCTAATATGATCAAATTAGCTCCGCAGGTTCTGAACCAGAAAATAGATGTCCTTGAGAGCAAAATTAGCTTCCTTGTAAATAACTTAGGATACCCCTTAAGCTCACTGGTGGCTTTCCCCTCGTACATGTCGTATACTGTTGGGAGGGTCAAACTTAGGTTCTTGATGTACACTTGGCTCAAGGATAGGGGAAAAGCTAGTCCGTGTTTAGCACTGAGCAGCGTCGTTGCTTGTTCTGATAAGCTGTTTATGAAGAAGTTTGTAAATTCACATCCAGAGGGTCCTGAAGCCTGGGAAAACTTCAAGAAGAAAGCATTATCATTGAGCTAATTATGTACACCCTTTTTTGATTATATTCTGTTTTTTACATACATCTTCTCCCTTGAATCTATTAACCAATTAGCAATTTATAATTATGGACAAATATGATTAACTTGTTGAAAGCTCACTCTTTTTTTTAATGTTGAATGTCACAGCATTGATATTACATTGACGTATGTTTTTAACCTGTAGTTTCGCAACACCTTTCTGCTGCACCTGCTTCTATCTTTTGACTGGGAAGCTTTAATAATTTCTCTTTCGGCTATGCTTGTTTACAGATTTCTACTGATAATGATAACCATGAGAAAACCAAGTTTGTTGTGCCGGCGAGGTTCATGTGCTGTCTTCCTGGGTATTGATTATCTAGTATTCACTTTTATCTTGAAAATCTGTGTTTCCGTGAAGATGGCGGATAAATGGCAGTGCTAGTATGCATGCTTTTACGGCAGAAATATCTGGAAACATACTGATCATAGCGTCTCTTTATTTACATGTTGATTGCTTTCGGCTCTGACTCATGCTTCTTAATTGTCACAAATCTGGTACATATCCTACAGTTCTTCCTACTTAGCCGGAATAAATTACTGAGTATCAGCCGGAAAATCTCAATTATTTGTTTAACCAGAAAATTCGCTACGAAGATATGCCGTATGAGTTGTTTATGTTTGTGTTGTATTTTCGACAGGCTCAGGCTCAGTAGTCTTTGCAATATTGTTCTCTATTTTTTAACTTAGTAGGCAGCATCGAGGTTTTTATCATGTTGGCTATCCGGAGGTTCTATAGATTGTCTGCAAGTAGCATATCTCTGTAATCTCAGATAGTAATTTCATGCAGTAAATTTCATCTTAAGAAACTGCCAAATTATTAGATGCACCTGTAACAACAAAATTGAGCGATTATTCTTCTTGGACATTGAGGTTGCGATTTATCCATGTTGTTTTATGTCGTTGCTCTGTTGACACGTTCAATTGTTTGGGATTTCAATGCGGAGACGAGCAGGCATGTCGCAGTAGAAAATAAAAGATAAAGAAAAGGCCCAACCCTCTAATTAATCCTCTTATTGCTGAGAAGAATCAGGCTGAGCCCAACCTGCTACTAACCCATTTCATTAGCAGGCCTGGGCCTTGGGCCTTGGGCCGGGCCTCGGCCCGATCTGAGCAGTTGAGAGAAATCTTGGGAGCGCAGTTTAAACCGGTTAAACCGGACGCATCACAAAAAAATTTGTACGGGCAAATATAAATAAATAAATAAATAAACGCATGAAGGCTACAGTTCCCACCAAATTAGAATCAAACCACATCATTCACAATTCACAACCCGACCTTATCCTAATTTAAAGTCACTATCCCGAATAAGCTGAGCAACTTTTACAACCTGTAATTCATGAATATGCCGTTAGTTTCTTGAAGACACTATATTATTTTACCCGCAAGTTAATTTATTTTATTTAATTCTATAGAAATAATTTTGGAATTGATACTTTTTATCTACTAATTACTATATATATGTTTAATGAGTCAAAAAAAAAAAAAAAAAAAAAAAAAAAAAAAAAAAAAAAAAAAAAAAAAAAAAAAAAAAAAATCTAAGTAGAGTCTAAGGACATGTTTGTTTGAAGATTTGAGATTTTGAATGAGAATCCGAATGAATGATTTTCATATTCTTATTTTCATTACAGTAGAAATCAAATTTTTTCAAAAATTTTTCATATTCTTATTATTTTTTGTTATCAATTGATGGATATAAATTTAAATTTGGGTTTTATTTTTTTTAGTTCAAATTTGAATCCAATGTCCAATGTAAGTTTGTTTGTTTTTTTTTTTTTGAATTTGTAGTTCTATTTTTATATCTTGACTTGAACTTGAATTTGAACTTAATTTACTTATTAAATCATATTGTTTGGATTTGAATCACGAATTCATATATAATTTTAATTTGTAATTCCGAATTTGGATTCAAATTTTGATTACAAATTTAAATAGTAAAATTCAATTTTTATTAAAGTTTTAACGGTTGAGTTTGTTGTTTGAATTTAACTTTATCTTTGAATTCCAACCTAAATATGAATTTGAATTGTGAATTCAATACAATATCTAATTTTGAATTTAAACTCGAACACAAACTAGCTAGAGATCAAATTTAATACATGCTGTTAAAATTATTACTATTTTCATAAGCAATCATTAATAATGGGAATCAAGTACCATTCCGATTCTCAACACATCAACAAGCTAGATAGAATATTTTATTATCTATTTTTATTTGTAATTGAATTTTTATTTTTATTTTGAAGCAAACATGCCATTACTTTCTTCGTAAATTAATATAAGCTAAATAGGGACCGTACAAGTGGAAAGCGCGCCCACTTGCTCTCCCACCCAAAACGGGATAGCGTAGAGTGAAAAGAATAAAAGAATTTAATTATTTTATATTTTTAGTTAAATTTAGTTATGAAAGAGATAAATAAAATTGATTGTGTGTTAATTTTTTTTAAAAAAATTATAAACCATTTTAAACACGTACTATCAAGTTTCGATTATTTTTATTTTAAATTATTATTTCTATGTAAAGACTTAGTTATTTTTAAAAATTAACGACCGAATACATTAATTTTATAGATGCTAATTAAGAAAGTTTATAATTTCAACATCATGTGAGCAACCATTTGGAACAATCAAATTTGAGAGAATTATTGTTGAATTTTATAAAAATTTTAAATTAATTAATCAAAATAACTTAAAGTAAAAAAAAAATCAAAATTAAATAAATATCAGCCAAATCGACCGACCGTCCCTAACGTAAGTGACAAAAAGTTTGGTAATTGATATCTGAGCTCCCAAGTTCGAAGGCTAATTACTTCACATTTTCAGCTAAGTTTATTTCAAAATAATTAAAATAAACAAAATAGATAGCATGCTACATTTCTCTATCAATTTTTTTTTATATATGTTCAATTAAGTTTAATTCAAAATAAAAAAGCGGATAGCATATTATTTTTTTCTTAAAAAATATAAATAAATATCAGCCAAAGAAAATAGTGGTGGAAGCGAATTGAAATATTAATTAAAATGGGCACATATTCTTATAAATTGTTAGAGAGAAAAATCAAAAGGCTCTTTTGTATAAATACAGTTGCAAACATACAAAGTTACACAAAAATTCTCAAAAAAATAAAAAAAAACCAGTATCTATTCTTAGAATGATCGACCAGTGGAATATTATATCTTTCACTCTTGATCCTAATAGCTTTGTCCAACGATGTACGTAACTTGCGCGCTCGTGCCTTCCTCAACTTATCAGTTTAATTCTCTAACACTGCATTTGGTTCAGGTAAACGAAAATTAGTTATTTTTGAAATAAATATAAGTTCAGAAACAAGTAGAAACTAGAGTAATTTTGTGTTTGTTTGAGTACAAAAATTATATCGGGGATAAGAAAAATTGTGTTTGGTAAATTAAAAAGAAATAAGAATTATAGAGGGGATTAAATTTTTAATTTAAGATAAAAATTTTATTCGTATGATTTTAAATATTTAATTTAAAATATTTATTAAAAAAATTTATTTAAATTTATATTTTACTTATATATAAAAAAAAATTTTGGTTTTTGAAACTTTATAAATTTTTAAAAATTCAAAATTTTGTATATAAAAATTAGTATAAATTTTAAAATTTTTAAAATTTCGTATAGATTTATTAAAAATTAAAATTAAAAATTTGTATACATTTTAAAATTCTATAAATTTGTAAATTTTATAAATTTGTAAATTTATTAAAAATTAAAATTAAAAATTTTAAAGACTATAAAATTTAAAAATTCTCTAAAGTTAAAAAATTAAAAGTGGGAGGAAAAATTTTAATTTTAAAATTGGTATAAATTTAAAAAATTTTATAAATTTTTTTTTTATAAATTTAAAAATTTAAAAATTAATAATTTTTTAAAAATTAGATTTTTAGATTTATTAAAAGGTAAGCTAAAAATTTTAAAATTTGTAAAATAAAAAATAAATAAATTTTAAATTATATAAATTTAAATATCTTATAATTTAAAAAAATTTAATTAAAAAAAAAATTATGGAACAACTTAGGGAGAACAACTGTTCCCTCCTCCCATTTTACCGTTTGGGTACAAAGGGAGAATAACCCCCTTATCCCCCTTATATCGGTATCCAAACGGTACCTACCGTTTGATTGTGAAATAAAAGAGAACTAGTGTATTGGGGATAAGTATATATAAATATGGGAACTAGCTGAAATTATTGTAAAAATATATTTGGTATGATAATGAAAGATAAAAGAAATAAATAAATAGCAATCGTATGAAATAACAAAATTGTCCTTAAGTATAATAGTTTTTTAAAATAAATAGAAATTTTACACGTATGATTTTAAATATTTAATTTAAAATATTTATTAAAATTTATATTTTATTGTATATAAAAAAAATTATTAAAAAATTATTAAAATTTTATATTTTAAAATTTTTAAAATTTTAAAATTTATAAATTTAAATATTTTAAAATTTAAAATTTTTTAATTTTATTTAAAAAAAAAAAATCAGGTGGGGCCTAACCAAGGAGGTTTATACAAAATTTTTAAATTTATTAAAAATTAAGGTTAAAAATTTTTAAATTTATTAAAAATTAAAGTTTAAAAAATTTGTATAAATTTTAATTTTTATAAAAATTTTAAGTGGGAGTAAAAGATTTAATTTTAAACTTTAAGTGGAAGCAAAAATTTTAATTTTTAAATTTGTATAAATTTAAAAATTTTTATAAAAAATTTGTATAAATTTTAAAATTTTAAAAATTAATAAATTTTAAAAAAATTTTAAATAAAATAAAAGTTTTAGATTTATTAAAAAGTAAAGTTAAAAAATTTAAAATTTATAAAATAAAAAAAAATTTAAATTTTTTAAATTTAAATATTTTTTAAATTTTAAAATTTTTTAATTTTAAAAAAATAGAGGGGGGAGGGGGTGGGGGGAGACTACTTGCTCCCCCCTTATCGGATTATACCAGGAATAACTTTTAAATTTTATACTCTTTAAATTTTTAATTTTAATTTTTAATAAATTTATAAATTTATAAAATTTGAAAATTTATTAATTTTAAATTTTAAATTTTATATAAAATTTTAAATTTTAACTTTAAATTTTAATCAATTATAAAAATTTTAAAATTTATACAAATTTTTATATACAAAATTTTGAATTTTTAAAAATTTATAAATTTTCAAAATTTTAAAATTTTTTAATAATTTTTTTTATATACAAAAAACTAAATTTAAATAATATAAATTATAATTAATTTTTTAAAAATAAATTTTTTAATTAAAATAATTATTTTTCTCTTTATTCGTTTTATTCCACATTATCAAACAAAATATAATTTTTTTTTTATATCTGATATAATTCTAAATTTCATATAAATATAAAATTATATTAATTTTTATTTATTCAGATATAAATTTATATTTATTTTTAAAATAAATAATTTTTGTTTATATTCGAATCAAGCACATTCTAAGTTAATAAAAACGAGCCGAATTCGGATAAGATAGAGGTCACACGTGTTCAGCTACGTATATATGATAGGTACCACTTGAGTAATTGTGAGGCTGAGGTGGAGATATCACTTCCATCATATCCCATTACTGTGCTATGCTTTGCGTAGTTGATGTTCACTGCATGGGGAGTGACGATCCACTCAGGGACGAAACTACGTACTCACAGTGGTTACGGTCGCTTTTAATATTTTTAAAATTACATATCAATTTATTCTTAAATTATTAAAAAAAAAATTAAACTAAATTTTTTTTAAATAATATTATTTTATGAATTACGAAATATAAATTTAATTAATTCAATATTTGATTAAAAAATTATGAAAAATTTTAATACTTAATTTTTTAATATATCATAATACTTAATTTGTAAATTATATTAAATTTTAATATTTAATTTTTTAAAATATTTTTTTTTTATAAATATCTAAAATATTATTATTTTAATAGTAAAGATAACTATATTTTATTTTTTAAAAAAAAATATATATTAAAATTCCAAAACTAATGAACAAAAAAATTCTTTATATATAATTTTTTATTAATAATTTTTAAAAATTAATATATTTTGTATAATATATTTTTAACCCCTCTAAAATTAAAATTTTGATTTCATCCCTGCATCCACTTGAGTAATTGTGAGGCTGAGGAGGGGAGATATCACTTCCATCATTTCTCAGTAGCTGATGTTTAGTGGAAAGTGATAATCCAACATACTCTGTCGTAACAAAAAAAAAAAAGAAAAAAAAAAAAAAGAAGAGCAATTTTATTTCTGCACCCAATTTTGATAATTTTATATTTTATTCATTCAACTATGAAAAAAATTTTATGTATTACTTTAAAATGATGAATAAAATTTATTTCATTTAAATGTAAAATATATATTCATTTCGAAATATACATTTAGCATTTTTTGCAAAAAAAACTCATGACAAGATGGTAACTATTGAGAAGGTAGTGCTCTCAGCATTATGAGTACGAGTGTCACACGTTACCATACATACAGAAATCTTAATAAAAAAATACTTTTTGTGTACTTCTAAAAAAAATATATATTTTATATTTTATTTATTTAAAAATAAAATAAATTTTATTGATCATATCTAAATGATCAGTAAAAATAGCACCACCCTTAAATAACATTCCTGATCTTAATAAGTGGATGGGTATTATTAATCAAGAGAATATTTATTAGGTTTGAACACGTGTGGATGCAGAAACTACTGCTTGTGCCGTTTTATTCTATTTAATGCATGGACTGCTGGCGTGGTGCACGAGAGAGTGATCAAACATTGAATTTTGGACGGCCATGGATCGTTCCACTGATTCTCCTGCCCTTCTGTAGTTGTTGATGAACATATAAAACAAAAACAGTTTGTCTAAGTACCATTAATGAGTTCTGACCTTTCCATTTTCATTTTCAAGCAGACAATGTGGGGACGGAAATAAAAATGATCGCTCAATGATACGACAAAAAGGGGCAGGCGGGGAAGAAAACAAGTGAGAATGCACCACAAATTAACGCCATCAAAAAACGATAACGAATGGAATGTGAAGGGGGACCGGCCGTGGGGTTACCGAGCACACCTCAACCCACACAGCACACGAGCGCAGCGGAAACAGAATCTTTCATAGATGAAAATAGGCGAAAACGATTGTAGAAAACAAGCACGAGAATAACTAAAGAAATAAAACAAATAAGGGAATGTAAGGACACGAGAATTACGGGGTTCGGCCAACAATGTGTCAACCTACGTCCACGGGCAAGACCACCTCAATGCGTTATTCGATTAATCCACGGCACAAAAGTACAAGGAGTAAAATTGGATTACAAAAAACTCTCTCACGGAGGCTCTCCACGTTTTTCCTCTCAATTAGGATTTTTCAATGAAGCCCTAAAAAATAAAAGATGAATCGCAAGAGTTAATATAACTCTAAAAACCTAATTCTAATAGGAAACGATCTCCACCGTCCATCCGAGATTTTAAATCACTTCTAGTCATCGTCCATATTATCTTAAGAATTATCTTTAAGATATTCCTAAATCTTCCCTAATCTTTAGGAACAAGATTGGATCAAATCCATATGGACTCGAAACATGATTTTACATAATCCAACAATTCTCCCACTTAAAAACATGTGCCGAATTTAGGAATATCTTAAAGATAATTCTTAAGATAATATGGACGATGACTAGAAGTGATTTAAAATCTCGGATGGACGGTGGAGATCGTTTCCTATTAGAATTAGGTTTTTAGAGTTATATTAACTCTTGCGATTCATCTTTTATTTTTTAGGGCTTCATTGAAAAATCCTAATTGAGAGGAAAAACGTGGAGAGCCTCCGTGAGAGAGTTTTTTGTAATCCAATTTTACTCCTTGTACTTTTGTGCCGTGGATTAATCGAATAACGCATTGAGGTGGTCTTGCCCGTGGACGTAGGTTGACACATTGTTGGCCGAACCCCGTAATTCTCGTGTCCTTACATTCCCTTATTTGTTTTATTTCTTTAGTTATTCTCGTGCTTGTTTTCTATAATCGTTTTCGCCTATTTTCATCTATGAAAGATTCTGTTTCCGCTGCGCTCGTGTGCTGTGTGGGTTGAGGTGTGCTCGGTAACCCCACGGCCGGTCCCCCTTCAATTGGTATCGGAGTAAGGTTATTCGTAGTTCGTTAACGGCGAAACGATGGCGGGAAAAGTTTCAGCGACAAAGTATGAGATTTCTCGATTTGATGGAGCGAACTTTGCGTTGTGGAAACTGAAGATGCAAGCAGTTTTGATTAAAGATGCTTGTGAGATCGCCCTGCAAGGAATAGAGAATAAGCCGGAAGGGATGACGGATAAACAATTTGAAGAGAAGGACAAGATGGCTTTGGCAAACCTATATTTGGCACTGGATGATTCGGTGTTATTCAATGTGGAGACCGAGACTACCGCAAAAGGGATTTGGGATAAATTAAAAAATCTCTATGAAGGAAAGTCATTGGTGAACAAAATTTTCTTAAGGCGACAATTGTACAATCTAAAGATGAAGGACGGGGCACCGGTACAAGAACATCTAAGTACATTCAACTATATCGTGAGCAAACTCGCTGCCCTAGACGTGAGAATTGATGAAGAAGAAAAGGCAAGTATTTTACTTTGCTCGATGCCGGAAACTTGGGATAATTTGATTATGAACTTGAGCCATGTTGAAACCCTTAAGATGGAGTCGGTTGTTGCATCATTACTTACCGAGGAGATGAGGCGGAAGTCTAGCTAAGGAAGTTCTTCGGGGGAGGCTATGATAGCACGGGGAAGACCTTTCGAGAGGGAGTATGGTGATCGAGGAAAGTCGAGATCAAAATCCAAGGGCAAAAAGAAAGTAAAGTGCTGGAATTGTGGAAAGTTGGGGCATGTGAAGAAAGATTGTCGGGTTAAAGGAGTTGATGGTAAATCCGATTCAAATAATTTTCAAGGTAATATAGCCGAAGCGGATGCTAAGTCGGCTAGTTCAGAAGACGGAGATGCGTTAGTCGCATTGGATAGATCCGAGCTTATTTATCATTGGATCTTGGATTCGGGGGCGTCATTCCACATGACTCCCTATAGGGAGTAGTTTCATTCTTATAAGTCACGGGATTGTGGAGTTATCTATTTGGGTGACAACACGGCATGTCCGGTGGTTGGAGTGGGAGACGTTCGGATCAAGATGTTTGATGGTGTTATTCGGACGGTTTCTAATGTTCGACATGTTCCTGCACTTCGAAAAAGTCTTCTATCACTTGGAAAATTTTGCAAACAAGGGTTTAAATTCATCGGCGAGAAAGATCACTTGAAGGTATGTCAAGGTTGTTTGGTGTTGATGAAAGGAGAGCAAGTAGGTGGCCTTTATAGATTAGTGGGCGAGACTCAAGTGGGAGAAGCGGTTGTTGCAAGCGTTAAGGTGGAGTCTTCAACGGTGTGGCATCGCCGTTTAGGACACATGAGTGAGCGCGGATTGCAGGTATTATCCAACCGTGAACTTCTTTCAGGTTACAAGTCCGCGCCATTAGATTTTTGTGAAGATTGCATCTACGGGAAGCAACAAAGGTTGTCTTTTTCTCTATCACATCAAAGAAGTAAGAAGCATCTCGAGTTGATTCATTCGGATACTTGGGAGTCGCCCGATACTTCGTTGGGCGGATGTTCTTACTTTGTTTCTTTTATTGATGATTATTCTCGGAAGGCTTGGGTGTATATTCTAAAGCGAAAGTCCGATGTGTTTGAGACTTTTAAGAAGTTCAAAACTCTTGTGGAGAATGAAAAGGATTTAAAAATTAAGTGCCTACGTTCTGATAACGGAGGGGAGTATTGTTCAAGAGAATTTGATGAGTTTTGTATTGAGCATGGAATTAAGCGGCATCTCACGGTACCAGGTACACCGCAACAAAACGGTGTAGCGGAGAGGTTAAATAGAACACTCATGGAGAGGGCCCGTAGCATGTTGAGTACTTCAAAACTCGACAAGAGATTTTGGGCGGAAGCCGTGAGCACGGCTTGTTATTTGATTAATCGAGCGCCAACAAAATCACTTGGTTTGGAAATTCCTGAAGAAGTCTGGAGCGGCAAGTCCGTTGATTACTCCTATCTTCGTGTCTTTGGATGTGATGCTTATGCATGGATACCGAAGGAGAAAAGGTCAAAATTGGATAAGAACTTTCGGAGGTGTATATTTCTTGGCTATGCGAAAGGTGTTAAGGGGTATCGATTGTGGGACCCTACTACCCACAAAATAGTCATAAGTCGTGACGTTATCTTCAATGAAGGGTCCTTTCAAGGCACCAAGGAAAAGCAAGATGATGATGCTATGATTCCAATTGAGCTCTTTGAAGCGCGCGATGAGGTGCAAGTTGAGCAAGCACAACAGGATGATGAAGTGGTTGATGATGAACCTGACTTGGAATCTCCGCAATCATCCGAAGATACAAATTCACCGGTAGAGTCGCCAGCGGATTCCGGGCGTCCTAGTAGAGTTATTAGACCTCCTGCGAGGTATAATGACTATATTACTTCATTTATTTCTTCTGCAAACCATGTTAGTGCATATGTTGCTTTAGCGGAAGAAGATGAGCCGACTTCGTATAAGGAGGCTTGTGAGTCGACTGACGCTGGGAAGTGGCAATGCGCGATGGAGGAGGAGATGGAGTCAATTCGGAAGAACAAGACTTGGGAACTTGTTGATTTGCCGAAGAGAAGGAACGCGATTGGATGTCGGTGGGTGTTTAAGGTGAAAAATGATACAGATGGGAATGTGGAGAGGTTCAAGGCAAGATTGGTGGTGAAGGGATATGCTCAGAAGCCGGGAATCGATTTCGATGAGATCTTCTCACCGGTGGTTCATCTTACCACTATTCGGGCTGTTTTGGCGATCGCAGCGGTCATGGATTTGGAGCTCGAGCAGATGGATGTAAAAACAGCATTCTTGCATGGTGACCTGGAGGAGGAGATATATATGTCACAACCGGAAGGTTTTATCGAAAAAGGCAAGGAGTATTTGGTTTGTCGGTTGAACAAATCGTTGTACGGCTTGAAACAGGCGCCAAGGTGTTGGTACAAGCGATTTGATTCCTTCATTATAAGTTTGGGTTTTGATAGGCTTGAAGCGGATCATTGTGCATATTTCTGCGATTATAATGACGGGAGCTTCTGTATTTTGTTATTATATGTCGACGACATGGTGGTCGCCGGAAATAACAAGGACCAGATATCTATCTTGAAGACTCAGTTAGCCGGTGAGTTCGATATGAAGGACTTAGGAACTGTGAATCAAATACTCGGGATGAAGGTACTACGGGAGAGAAAGAATAGGAAAGTTTGGCTTTCACAGAAGAGTTATGTGGAGAAGGTTCTGCGGCGCTTCAACTTGCAGAACGCAAAGCCAGTTTCTACCCCGTTTCCTATTCATTTAAAATTGTCGGCCGAGCAATCACCGGGTACGGAAGCAGAAAAGACCGACATGGCTCGGGTACCATATTCATCGGCAGTAGGGAGCCTTATGTTTGCCATGGTGTGCACGAGACCCGACATTGCTCAAGCAATGGGAGCAGTGAGTTGGTATATGGCGAATCCAGGTTGTGAACATTGGAATGCAGTGAAGTGGATTCTCAGATATTTGAGAGGTACTGCGGATTTCTCACTCTGTTATGGTTCTGCGGGTTTGGAGTGCATCGGATATGTGGATGCAGATTTCGCAGGAGATAAAGACAGAAGAAAGTCTACCACGGGTTATGTTTTCTCCATGGGCGGTGGTGCTATTAGCTAGGAGTCGAAGCTTCAGTCGGTAGGCGCTTTGTCGACGACGGAGGCGGAGTACATAGCAATGACACATGCTTGTAAGGAGGCTATCTGGCTAAAAAGACTTTTAGGAGAATTAAAAGTGAAGCAAGATGTGGTGGGAGTGAATTGTGATAGTCAAAGTGCAATACACTTGGCGAAGAATCCGACGTTTCACTCTCGGACGAAACACATTGATATTCGCTATCACTTCGTGAGAGATGTGGTGGATGAGGGTTTTATCTCATTGTTGAAAATTCACACAGATGCGAATCCAGCGGATATTTTAACGAAACCGGTAACTCGAGAGAAGTTCAATTGGAGTATGACTTCTCTCGGTCTTGGAGCTACATGAGGAGAGTGGGAATTTTGGCAAGATCTTCAATTTTGTGAAATTCGGCACATGTTTTTAAGTGGGAGAATTGTTGGATTATGTAAAATCATGTTTCGAGTCCATATGGATTTGATCCAATCTTGTTCCTAAAGATTAGGGAAGATTTAGGAATATCTTAAAGATAATTCTTAAATCTTCCCTAATCTTTAGGAACAAGATTGTATCAAATCCATATGGACTCGAAACATGATTTTACATAATCCAACAGAATGGAGTGTAGGGATAGCAACGGGAGTCTTCGTCCCCACGGGAATGGGAGCAGGGATTTCCATTCAAGCCTGCTCAACAATTTTTTTTTTTTTTTAAAGAAAAGAAAATACTAAATTAAAATTTTTATTTAATTTTATTTAAATTGGTTTGAATTTTATTTAGTATCAAGTTAAATTTTTTTTTACTGTCAAATTATTAAATATGCGTCACATAGTAAATTACTAAAAATATACAGATATTGCATAAAAATATAAAAAATTAAATATGTTTAAAATATTTAATTAAATTATAAATAAATAACAACTATAAAATATCATATTTTTTATGGGGATGGAGGATTTCACAAGTTGCAGAATAATATCTTGTTTCCACCCTGTTCCTGGCAGGCAAAAAAAAATTTCTCGTGAACCCGACCCAAACAATTCGGTGCGGATCCTCACACAGATCTAAATTCGTAAGAAAATTTGATATTTTTAGAATAAAGAATTGTGCAAGAAAAATCTAAAGATTTTACAGTTATTTTATGTGATAATAATTGATTAATTATTTTTATTATATATAAGTAGGAAAAATTAAATTTTTAAGCATAATTTAAACATGAACCATTTTGAAATAGGCCTTTTTAACTTCTAATTTTTAATTTAAATTATTTTAGCTAATAAATTTAATATTTCTTTTAGATTTTAGGTATAAAATATTACAAAAATTATTTGCTTGAAAATAATTAAAATTAGTACAATTTAAAAATTAATTTTTACGTTAATTTTTTTTTAATATAATTACTAGAATTATTTCCCAATTTGCATAATTTTTTTTTTTATTTTAAGATTTTGTAAAAGCGGGTCATTTTTTTTATTTTTGTAAATTTAATCTGAATTTTATGATTACGCACGAAAATACCCTTCATTCCAATCCTTTCATATACGTATAAAATTTACGGTACGATCCATCGTCAACGACATTAAGTACACGTTATTGCAAGTGATCACATCAGTTGTTTGGTTGAAATGCGAATCAAATCGCGTCGTGTCATTCGCCAACTTTGCTGTTTGCTTGTTCAAATAGTACATTTCTTTCACTATGTAGTACAGTACGCAAACATAATAATGCAAGTGTGCAAACATCCTTCCAAAATTTATAATACGGATATAATAATGCAATGCTCCTCATTCTTACTTCCTATCTTTTATTATAATTTTTTTGGTGCTGCTTTTTTTTCTTTGAAAATGGCCTATAGCTCAAAGAGACAAAATGGCCTACAGTTGAAAGAGACTTGTAATGAGGATCTCAGTCACGTGATTTTGGAGGTTACAAAAACCGCGACCTGTTCTTTCAGGCAGTTTTCTCATAAATTAGAGAAAAATACTCATTAATCTAAGTTAATTTTCAGAGTAAAATGTAAAATAATGTTCAAAGTCGTTATAGAAGTAAATAATTTCGTTTTAAAGATTAATACACTGACTCAAATTTTTTAAAAATAGATAAATTTATGCATTTTTTACGTACAGGAAAAATGCCATTTGTACGTTGAAAAAGATAGAGTAGAATTTTCATTAGATTAATTCGGAAGTTCTTTAAATTTGTACTTTAAAAAGAAAATTAACAAGACAAAAATCCAAATTAAGTCAATGAATAAGAAATATAATATGCACTGTCCATTTTGAATGTATTAGTACAAGTATATTTTTTAGGTGTTACCTTAGGTAGTATTGCTTGTGCAAAAAAAAAAAATGCTATATGTAAACCACCAGTAGAAATATACATCTTACACCACGAGAGTTAAAAACTGATACATTTTTTAAAATTTTAGTAGAAAAACACCTTAACAAGGCAACAAAAATCATATAGGCCACAAGGACTCTCTAGATGTTGATTTTGTACTTGTCCTTTAATTTGATGTATAGACACTACTGATCTACATGCAAAATTAAAGGCCACCGATATTTGTTGTCCTTTCATGGTCTCGTATATTCTTTTTTACTTTGTGGTTCGCAGTTTAATTGCTACTTTTACAATATGTTTTGGTCGCAAGCCTGTTTTGATTAAAGTTTGGCTGCAGGCACGGATTGAGCGCATTGTACATCAATTAGAGAGTTCTCTCTGTTATTTACAAAAGTAAAAAACAACTTTTTCAAGGACATTTTGGAAAGTATACCATTTTTCATAGAGCAATACTACTCGTATAATTTATTTGGGGTGTACGATGCACATCCCATCCATCTAAGAGTGAGAGGTTCTCTACTCATCACTTTGAAATGACGAGTAAAATTCGCTCAATTCTAGAATATATGGGATGTAAGATGTACATCTTTTTTACCATTAGCATTTTTCTTTTTCATATATAGTAATTTTTTTATTTTTTTTACAGCCTTCGAATTACCTTTTAGGCCCCCCTATCGAAACCATACAGAAGTAGTGTATTAGTTAAAAACTGAACATGTTGATTCATATTGTAAATTTTTTTCAGAAATGGTTGTTTGAATATCTTTAGGCAAAACAAAAATACAAGAAAATAATGTCATTCTTATGTAATCTTAAATTAAAAATAAATAAAATAAAAAACTAAGTACCAATCTCAAAATTGGTAATTTTAATGATTACTGTAATACATTTGTAAGTTTAATAGGTTAAAACAATTTAAATTCAGTAAAATTTTGATATTTTTTTTTTTACTATTTACAATAGGATACATACATACCTCCAATTTAAAATTTCACTTTTTTTTTATTATTATTTTTTAAATAATTTTTGTGTTCAGTCATTTATTTCGAAATTATTCTCCTTTTATAGGTAAATAATGTCGAAAATCCTAAAAATTTATTTTCAAATACTTTCAATATATAGTGTAAAATTATGTTTAATCAAATTGATTGTCGATTCGGATGTATATATCATCATTGAAAATCACTTAGCAGCACCGATTGCTCCTTACTACTCATATTATATATTCAACCCTAATTTATATATAAATAATGTTTACTATCTACTTTTTAGTCCTCCAATGCTTTGAATTTAGTAGAGATAGGTAGAGAAATTGTATTTAATCAAAGAGTTACAAACTAGATGGTAAAACACTATTTATTTGCTATTGCTACTGTCCAAACACTTTACACACATAATTTTTTAACATGAAATATTATTATTTTGAGCAAGTCGATCGGCCAATGTAAATAAAATTAAGAATATTAAATTAAATTTCAGAGTTTTCAAGATAAGTGTTATTTGAAGATTGTGGATTTGGATGTGTCGTGAGAATGAGATGGTCTTCTATATATATAGCACTTATATCATATTATTTAAATTTCACAGCGAATTAATTTTTTTTTAAAAAATATATAATAATTTTTAAAAAATTATATTGTGATGAATGAATTTTATAGACATATTTTAATTGGCTGAGAATATATTGATATAATGTCATGCGATATTTCAAGCTTTTTTCGGCTGGAGAAACCATCTTATCGCACTCACGTACATAAGCCAATATATGGACTGTCGTCGCTTCACTGTACAAATATTCTCTGCTATAACTTGGCTCGAAGGATGCTATTATTTCGCTCCTCTCTCTCTCTCTCTCTCTCTCTCTCTCTCTCTCTCTCTCTCACTCACTCACTCATATAAGCCAATATATGGACTGTCGCCTTGCCGTACAAATGATTCTCTCTCTCTCTCTCTCCGTTTTATCATACTGGCTATGTACGTGCATGCCCATCCATGCATTTGTTCATGTACGTTTATCAGGCTCTAATTCATGAGTTAATTGAGACGAACTTACCCAAACCAAATTAGAATCAAACCACATCAACAGATTCACCCGAGAGGAAACTGAGATTCAAGGCAATTATCATTGCAGACATCTAGATGTAGCTCTCTCGGAAAGGTTCCAGATACCCGAGTTTAGTCTCATTGGATTCCAAAAGCTCCGATTGGTCCAGATAAATTAACCCTGGTAGCTAGTTTACAGCTTTTACTCCACCAAAATAATGTCCACTTCTTCAACTTGATATTTCCAAAAAATAAAAGGATTCCATATAATATATAAGTTTTTAATAGATCTTCATATTCTCATAGATCGTCAACAAAAATTTTATCAGCCAAAACCTTTTTCTTTCGACACGAGAAAGTTCTGAGTTTTTTTCCCAGCTATTGCCCCTCTATGGTTTTGTGCATTTTTTACTTTGCCACAAAAAATTACACTAATTAACTACCATATAATATTATTTTTATTTTACCATAGAAATATATTATTACATAGTGTACAAAAATGATACTTTTTGTAAACCATAAGATGGAAAAGTATATATTATAGGATGACAAAATGCAATAATGTACTGCTTCCGCTGCCAAGTTGCGGTCGACGACCTGTCGGACATCCCGGAGACGCTGTCGATCTCGCTGGGGGACCACGTCGTCTCCTGCGAAGTAAGGATCGAAACCACCTCCCCGTTCGGCGGCGACGACCGGGGCATCCCCCTTGCGGGTGGAGGGCCCGACGAGGGCGGCGACCAAACCGACCCCCAAGGCGCCCGCCTGGCTCGCAGGGTGGCTACTGTGGGCCTTGCTGGCTCGGATTCCCGGGACGCCACTCGGGCGGGCTCGAGCGACACCTGGAACTCCTCGGAGATCCGGGACCGTCGCCGACGGCCCACCTCTCCCCCGGCCGGGTGCTCTCGGACGCCGGTGGCCGCTGTTGGGCCACCGACTGCTGGTGCTGGACCCCGCGACGCGTGCGTCTCTCCTCTTCTGTCTGCTGCGGTCCCCTGTCCGGCGGGCCGGCCCTGCAGCCCCACCGCCGCGCCGCCGGTGGCAAAGCCGTTGCTACCTGCTGTCAGGGACAGCCGACCCGCCGTCCTCGAGCCGCCCCCGCGTACTTCTGATGGTTTTTTTTCAAATCTCTTGCACGGTTCTGGATCACCGTACCGCCGCTGTGGACGTCACCTGCAGGGTGATGCATGCCTCACCCTCGACGTCAGGGACCCACTGCTGCGCCTCATCCCTTGCATCCCTCGAGCCCCGCGAGCCACCGGTTGGACCCTGCTTCTGCCCGGGCCGCCCCTGGGCCCACCTGGCTCTGGCGGATTGGACCCGGTGCCAGCCCTGGTCTCCGCGCTGGGACGCCTCTAGGGCCCCTCTGGGTCTGCCTCCTCCCCCTGGGCCCCGACCCTGTCGGTGACGCTGGGCCAGGCGCTGGGCCCAGCTTCCCCTGGCGCGCCGCTGGCCCGTGGGCCCACCCGCGGGCCCCCGAACCCCTTGGACCCTCCGCCTGGGCCGCGGAGCCCGCCTTCCCGGCCCTGTCTTGAGGGGCGCCCCGGGCCGCCATCTTTGTCCTGGGCTTCTGTGGGCCCATCCGAGGGCCCTATCTTCGGTTCCACTGTGCCGCTGGGAGCCGCACCCCTTACTGCCAGGCCCGGCCCTCTTCCCCTTCGTGTATGCCGCCGTGGCCCCGTTGGAGGGGAGCCGCCGCTCGGGGGGGGGCCTCGATTCCCTGGGGCCTTCCCCGGGCTGCCCTCTCTCCCTTGTCCCGGGTCTGGCCGGCGGGCCTGGGCTGCTCAAGGGCGCCGCCACCATCCATGCAGAGCTGGAGGATGCCCCCTCTCGCCCGGATTCGGCCGTGCTGCTGTCGACCGAGGTCTCGCCGCCTCGCGCCCCGGAGCACGTACGAATTGGCCGGCGCACGTCGCCTCTGCAGCCCGGTTCTACTTTGGGTGGTAGCCCCCCGTCCCCGGCTGTCAGAAGGAGCTCCCGTCTTGCTAAGTTGGCGGGCACTTTGGCGCTTGACCGTGCTGTCGCCCGTTAATCCCTGCTCCTCGGCCAGGGCCTGCCCGACAACTCTTGCCACGACACCAGCGGATCTCCGGCCATCTCCTCGCTCATCTCGAAATCGGCGAAGCTTGGCATCCTGCTCAACGAGGGGGACGCCCGCTCCTTCCTCGCCGCTTCTGGCCCTGTGTGCTGATTGCACGGCCGCTTGACTTTCGTCGTTTGGTGTCTTGTCTTTTTTTATGTTTCAGCTCTGCTCTTGGAATGTCAGAGGGTTGAACGACCCTACCAAGCGCGCCCTCGTCAAGTCCGTTGTCTGTAACCTTAAGGTGTCTGTACTTTGCTTCCAAGAAACGAAAGTCACTTCGTTCCCTCGTCACTTCCTCTCCTCTGTCGCCGGGAATGGGTTCGACAAATGCCACTTCATCCCTGCTGCGGGGGCTTCGGGTGGTCTTTCCACTTGCTGGAACTCTAGATTCTTCAACTGCTCTGAAGTCTTGGTGCGCACTTACTCCATCACGCTACGCCTGACCTGCGTCTCCACCGGATCTTCCTTCTACCTTACCAACGTCTACGGGCCGCCGTCCTGGGATGGGAAGGACGACTTCTGCCGTGAACTCCGAGCCCTCAAACCTGCTTGCCCTGGACCGTGGGCTATCTGCGGGGACTTCAACCTAACCCGCTCCCAGGCTGAAAGGCAGGGCCGACGTTGGTGCAACCGCCTGATGACCCTATTCTCCAATCTGATCAACGAGCTGGAGCTGGTGGACCTCCCGCTGACCAACCAGCGCTTCACGTGGTCCAGCATGCAGAACCCACCCTCTCTTGCTAAACTTGACCGCTTCCTGGTCTCCACCGAGTGGGACCTCTCCTTTCCCCTCTCCTCGGTGTCGGCACTGCCCAGGATTACCTCGGACCACTGCCCTCTCCTCCTAAAAACGCAGACTAACAGACCACCCTGCCCCTTCAGATTCGAGAAGGTGTGGCTCACCAGACCCGACTTCATCTCTCTGGTCCCGATCTGGTGGCACGAAATCGATGTCAGGCAGGGGAGACAGGGGAGTATCCTCACCTTCACCGCGAAACTGCGGCACTGCCGCAAACGCATCCGGGAATGGCAGGCCACCAGCTTCCATAGCATTCGCATCGCATCGAGGGCAGCTTCGGTGGAGATCCATAAGCTCGACTCTCTCGAAGAGCTTCGGTGCCTTACCAGCGATGAGCTGGCTCAAAGGATGCTGCTCAGAGAACAGCTAAAGGGCACCATTGTGGAGGAGGAATTGCTTTGGAAAACCAGAGCCAAGCAGCACTGGCTTAAAGAAGGGGACGGTAACACTAAGTTCTTTCACGCAATGGCTAACGGCAGGCAAAGAGCCAATCGCATCGGAACTATCTCGGGAGAGGGCGCGACGATTGAGAGAGAAGAGGATAAGCGCGACTATTTTTTCCATCAGTTCAAGAATCGCTTCGCGCCAGACAACCAACCAGCCACTGGGGGTGGGGATTGGAGCGGCCTCTTCCCTGACAACTCGGCGCTTAGCTCGGAACATCTTACCTCCCCTTTCACCTTGGAGGAAATCCGGTTGGCAACCTTCCAGATGGGCGGAGACAAAGCGCCTGGTCCAGACGGCTTTAGCATGCTCTTCTACCAAAGATTCTGGGATGTCATCAAGGTCGACCTTCTCAGAGTATTTGACGACCTCTTCGAGGGCTCCCTTAATACGGGACCAATTGATTACGCCCACATCTGCCTGATTCCTAAAACTGAAGGGGCGAGCTCGGCGAACGACTTCCGGCCTATCAGCCTCCTCAACTGCATTCAGAAGATTATCTCCAAGGTCCTTACAAACCGACTGCTGACAGTGCTGGACAGGATCATCTCCCCGACCCAGTCTGCTTTCTTAAAAGGCAGGTTTATCCTTGACTCCTTTGTCACGGCCAGCGAACTTCTTAGCTGGGGAGCCAGTAGGCACACCGAGTGTGTCGGAGTCAAGGCGGACTTCGAAAAAGCCTACGACTGCGTAAGCTGGAGCTACCTTAAACATATCTTGCTCTGCCTTGGTGCCAACCCGAAATAGTGCGGGTGGATCGAACAATGCACCGCCAACGGCAAACTCGCCGTTTTGGTGAACGGCACCGCCACCCGTTGGTTCAAAATGAAGAGGGGGCTACGACAGGGAGACCCCCTATCACCCTTCCTCTACCTGCTTGTCGCTGAAGGGCTGGCGCGTCTGACGCACAGAGCCGTTCAGATGAACCTACTAACTGGAGTAGGGCCTTCACGGGACTCTGAAATCTCCCTGATCCAATTTGCGGACGACACTCTCTTCTTCTGCCAGGCGAGACCCAGACAAATCCGCAACCTACGTTTTATTTGGGAAATCTTCGCATGGGCGTCCGGCCTGAAAGTCAACCCGGCTAAATCAGAGCTTCTTTATCTGGGCAGCTCTACCAACAAAGGGGTTCGACTTGCAAGGCTGCTGAATTGCAAACTTGGAACGCTACCGATCAAGTACCTAGGGCTGCCGCTCATTAAGGGCATCATCCCTAACCATGATTGGCAAGCCTTAATCTCCAGGATTGAGCGGAGGATCGCCGGTTGGCAAGCTAAGCTGCTCTCCTATGGGGGCAGGCTAACCCTTGTCAACTCGGTGCTTTCTAACCTTCCGCTTTACTTCCTCTCGGTTTTCCGTGCCCCAGCCTGGGTCGTCAAAAGAATCGACTCGCTACGCCGTGCCTTCTTCTGGAGCAGCCAGAGAACCACGTCGGGGGGAAGGTGTCTGGTCAACTGGAAAACGGCCTGCAGACCCAAGAAACACGGGGGGCTTGGCATCCTGAGCTTGGACAGCATGAACGTCGCTCTTCTAGCCAAATGGTGGTGGAGATTCTTCGACACGGAAGCACCTTGCTGGGCTTCGCTCGTCATGGAACTCTACTACAGCCGCCGAAGTCCGCTCTGTGAGGGAACTTCCTTCAAACCTCACTCGCACTGGTGGAGAAGCGTGTTACGCACGAGGGAAGTCTTCAAGTGCAGCTCGTCCCGCGTGGTTGGGAATGGGGCACGGACTAACTTCTGGACTGACCAGTGGGTTGGAAATGCTTCGCTGTCGACCCAATTTCCGACTATCTTCGCCTTGGCTACCAACAAAGATCTTCGGGTGAAGGATTGCTTTGACCAGACCGGTTGGAACTGGGCCAGGATTCTTGATGGCACACAAGGGGGGTCTTCAAGCACCAACGACTCTATCAGGGACCTGCAGAGCGCTACAGCCCACCTCTCCCTAAACGACGCCATTGACGTGTTCCGTTGGCGTTGGACTTCCACGGGGCTTTTCACGGTCAAATCCCTCTACCTCTTCCTACAGAACAGCGGGGTAACTGATGACCGGTTCAACCAGCTCTGGAGCAGCAAACTGCCACTCAAAGTCAAAATCTTCGTCTGGCTTGTCCTCCGGGGGAGGGTCCTGACCAGAGACATCCTTCTTCAAAGGAACTGGACCGGGCCTGCCTGCTGCCCCATCTGTCTCGGACCACCCGAAAACGCTGACCACCTTTTCCTTTCTTGCCCCTTCATCAGCGCCCTGTTCCAAACCCTGCTCCCCAATAAAGCAGGGCTTCGGACCTGCACATCCGCCGCTTCGCTTTGGGCTACAGGCTCGCAGTTGGGTGGAGCATGGGGAAGAAGGACGCTCAGCACTGTCGCGGCAACTTGGTGGGCGACATGGCTGGAAAGGAACAGGCGGGTGTTCGACAACAAGTGCCGCTCTTTACCCGCTATTCTCGTTGATATCAAATCTTCTCGCGCGGCTTGGGACCTCTCCTGCCCCTAGTTTTTTTTTTTTTTTTTTCAGGGCAACCCGACCCTTCTGCTAAATTCATTTTCGCCATGAATGAAGCGGCAGCATGCTGCCTTTCTCTCAAAAAAAAATGTACTGTTCTATAGTTTACAAAATATTATTTTAAGATCCTATTTAACAAAAGGTTTTTGTAGTGAAATAAAAATAAAATTACATAATAATTAAATACAAATTTTTAATTGAACCATATATAGAAGAGTGAAAATGTGTTAAACGGCATGAAGACAAATTAAGTTCATTCTAATTTATAATATATCTTAATATATATATAATTATATGTCAATGGAAAAATAAAAAAATTAAAATTTTAAAATTTTAAAAAATACATATATTAAGGTGAGCTGGGTGCGTGGGTGAGTTGAGTGGCGAAGTTAATTTATGCCAGCGTGTTGTTCAGACCTCAAGATTATATTATATTTTCTTCTCCTTTAATATATATCATATGATTGTTTATATGTATTTTTTCATTCATAGTCCTTTTAAATATTATATTATATGTATGTATCTAGTTTGCATATAATAATTTTGTTAGTAGTGACACCGAATAGTAAAAATGAAAAAAAAGATAGGGTTCAATAGAAAGAAAATAATAAATGTAAAACTTTATTGCATGTTTAAATGTATAGAGACCACTCTTAGCTATAGTATAAATGATAATTTGAAATGCTATTTGCTTGATTTATTCTATTTATTCAACTAGTTATAAAAAAAGAAAACACCCGCACTGAAGAGCGTGCTACACCACAAGTTATTATATATTTGATGAGTCAAAAAAATAAGCAGAATAAAATTTTCATGCATCTAAATAAAATATTAGACTATGCTTGGTTTGAAAGATTTAGGATTTAAATTTTCATGCATCTAAATAAAATATTAAAATATGTTTAGTTTGAAAGATTTAGGATTTAAATGAGAATCAGAATAAAGGACTTTTGGTTGGAGAGATTCACATCAGTAGAAATCAATTCTCCGCAGAATTAATGACTCCACCGTAGAGTTAAGAGTCAACTTTAGCTTTAGGGGATTGAAGAAAGACGGTCTTTTTTTTTAAAAAAAAATTATCAATCCTTTAAGTTCAAAATTATATTACAAATTCAAATTCAAATTTTATTTTTGAATTTAAATTTATAATTGAGTTTACTTTCTTAAGTTCAAATTTGAATCCAATATAAGTTTGAATTTTAATATAATTTTAATAAAACAACTTGAATTTGAACTTTATTTAAATCATATCGTTTGAATTTGAATTATGAATTCAAATTTTAAGTTTAAATTGTACGTTCGATTTGGATCCAAATTTTGATTACAAATTTAAATGATAAATTTTAAATATTAATTAAAATTTTAATGACTCGTTAAAATTTCATTTTAATCCAAGTTTGTTGTTAGAATTTAATTTTATCTTTGAATTTTAGCTTAAATATGATTTTGAATTGTGAATTCAATGCAATATCTAATATTGAATTTAAATTTGAGCACAAATTTGAAATCAAATTTAATGCATGTTTAAATTGTGAATCTAAGTTTGTTAAAATTATTACGATTTTCTTAACTATTTATTAATAATGAGAATTGACTCTAATTATTATCTTTAACCAAACTGTTAAATATAAAAATATATAAAAATATATAAAAATAATTTTATGCTAGCTTAAACGTTTGAAAAATAATGACGGTTTTATAAACTTTCACTTGGTATCAGAATAGGAAGTTCTGAATTCGAATTCTGTCATGTTCCTTACTGTCTAAACAAAAATCGGATCAGAGATGACCTGAATAGAGTCCTGAGAACGTGATCTAGCGTATTCTTTTGAGATGGATCGATCTCTATATTGACCTTTGAATGTGTCATGTTTTACGAGATCAAGTGATTAGATTGAGAAGGGATTGACTCCACTGGATTCTGATTATATGATTCAAAGAAAATTGAGAACAATTAGACTCGGCTGATCAAAGACTCGTCTGAATGAGACGAATCAATTATATTTCAAACAAAAAATCATAGGTTACAAGTTAATTTGTTCCTACTAAAAGCAGTAAGAAAAGTTGTAAATGTAGAAAAGAAAAACTATTCTAAGAAAAATTGTAAATTGTAAAAGAATAAGTGTGATATTGTTTTAAAGAAGTAAGACCTTTATTATAAGCTTCGAAATTACTATTTACGATATTTTTTTGTGAGCCCGCATTATTAGTTAGTTTGTATAGTAGGAAAGTGCTGTGGTCATAGACGCGTAAGTTACACTCCACTCTCTATAGTCACGACCGCGTAGGTTACGTCCCACGTTTCGACCATTCTCATCTAAAGTCTCTCTACCTTCAAACACTCTTTTTTCGACTCATAGTGTACCATGTGTTTTCACTTCTTTGGCTCATGCGTGGGTTGGGCCGTCTAATACTAATTTATACACCAACACTGTTATTTAATTTTCTCTTATTTAATTACACTTATATTTTCAATCTATTAAATTTTTTTGAATCCCAACTCACGTTTTGAGTTTATTAAAAAATTTCAAGCCTAAATGTGAGGGGAACTATTGAGTATAAAGTATATACATACCATTCTTTAAGGCAGCGTTTGGTTGGGGGATAAAGGGGGAATAACCCCCTTTATCCCCCTATTCTTGCCAAACAACCTACAAAAAAGATAGGGGATAAAATTTTATTTTATCCCCTTCTTAACGGGTTATCCTAGGATAACCCGTTAAGATTTATCCCCCCACCCCCCCGGAATAGGGGTTTATCCCGGGGGCAGTGGATGGGAATTTTAATCTAAAATTTTACATTTTAAATTTTAAATTTCAAAATTGATTTTGAATTTTAAAATTTTAAAATTTTAATGTGAAATTTTAAATTTTAAATTTTAAATTTCAAAATTGATTTTGAATTTTAAAATTTTAAAATTTGAATGTGAAATTTTAAATTTTAAATTTTAAATTTCAAATTTGAATTTGAATTTTAAAATTTTAAATTTTGAATGTGAAATTTAAAATTTAAAATTTCAAATTAAAAAATTTCAAATATAAATTTTAAATTTTAAAATTTAAATTTAAAATTTACAATTAAACTTTTAAAATTCAAAATTTAAAATAAAATTTGAAAATTAAAATTTAAAATTAAAGTTTAAAATTAAAATTTAAAATTTAAAATTAAAATTTAAAATTAAAGTTTTAAATTAAAATTAAAATTTATAATTTATAATTTATAATTAAAATTAAAATTTATAATTTATAATTTATAATTTTTAAAATTTACACTTTCATTTCCAATCTAAAGCTATCTACAACTTGAATTTTGCATTTACTAAAATATACTATAAAATAAAAATTATTATTTTTTTAGGTAAGATATAATTTATTACTTATAATTAAATTGCTTCAAATTAAATATAATTTTAAAATTAATTTTCCTACAAAAAAAGATAAGGACAAAGTTGGTATTTTGAAAAAAATTCTATTTTCGTTTTCCATTATCCTCCACTATTCCATAATTTCAACCAAACACTATTTTAGCTATTCCAGAGAATACCAACTTTTCAACCAAACGCAATTTAACTTTTATACTTCTTTATCCCGGAATAGCAAGCTATCCCAGGTATAAAAAAATTTATACCTCAGAAATTAATCCCCGAACCAAACGGGGCCTAATAGTCTAAACTTTTAGAATACAATGATTATTTTATATAATTTAATGTTATATCAAATCAGAAGGTCCTAAGTTCAAATTATGTTTAAATATAAAAACACACTATAACAAAATTAAGTTATAGAGACACATTTTTGTGACACTTTCGTGCAAATGTCCTATCTATATTTTATCTATATTCAAAATTAGATTATAAGGATACATTTTTGAGACACACTACAATAATGTGCCGCTATATATCCTAGCGACTGTACATATAGCGACACTAATAATAAGTGTCGATATTTTTATCAGCAGTATTTTTTTCAAATTTTAAAAATATTTAAAAATTCTGCTATAACATAATTTTGTTGTCGTGACGCCATTCTCCATTGGCTTAAGTTTTTGAATAATAGAAACTATTTCATATAATTTCATACAAACAAATTAAAATATTTTATTTTATATATATATATATATATATATATATATATATATATATATATATATATATATATATATATATATATATATATATATATATATGAGCAATGCTACATGTACACCCTGAAGGGGTGTATATCATACACCTCCACCATTTTAATGGTAGCGATATCTTTTACGGGTCACATCGATTGACCCATCATCACACCCCACCCATTGGATGGGTGGGGTGTGTGATATACACCCCCAATGGGGTGTACGGGTAGCATTTTCCTATATATATATATATATATATATATATATATATATATATATATTATTTTTATATATATATATTTTTATTTTTTTCACTTTGAAGCAAATATGCCTTTAGTTTCTTCCTAAATACAACAAAACTATAATTGGTTAAGCTAGGCTAAAGAGGGACCATGCAAGTGAAAAGCGCGCCAACTCGCCCGCCCACCCAAAAGTTTACCCGACATTCCACATGTAGTAGTAAGTAACCTCACAACAGGATCGCCTAGAGTGAAAAGAATCAAAGAAAGATACTAAGAGGAATTAATCGCTTGTAAGCATTTGAAGCGTGGTTTTGGGAGATGTACCTTAGAAGGACCTGTAAATATTTTGCAATTAATTTTTTAAAATCCGGTTGATCCGGCTGGTCCGAATGGTCATACTGAACCGATGACCAAGCCGATTCGATTCGATTCGATTTAACTCATTAAATCAGATAAATTTAGAACCCGCTTTGACTTATTCAGACTAGCTAGTGATTCAATTAGTGAACCGATGAACAGAACCTATTTTACAAAAATAGGCCAGATTTTTTTATTTGTATTTCAATAATTACTAAAAATATGAGTTTTTTTTTTATTAATTTACCCTTTAAATATATTTTTAATTATATTTAATATAATAGTATTTAGAAATACTATAAAATACTATATTATTATATTTTTTTATTTTATACAGTATAAAAAATAATAATTAATTATTTATAACATCATGTTGACATTAATTAATCTATTCAATGGTTGAACCACTTATTCATAATCCGGCAATATTAATTTACGGATAGTAAACGGTTCCGAGTTTTGATTGGTATTATTTTTTTGAGATGTATGAATAACTTCCTCAACTGTAGATCATTTTGAACACTCTAACTCTCCTCACTGTGGAACATTTTGAACACTTTATCAACCTTCAATTATATTTGTTTTAAATTATTAATTTTCAAGGCAAAGTAAGGATTTTTTTTTTTTTTAAATAACTAATACATTAGCTATCAGTGCTGTTAATTAAGAAAGATTTTAATAAAATTTTGAGAGAATTACTGTTAAATTTTTTTAAAAAATTAAAATTAATTAAATGAAATAACTTAAAGTAAAATTAAAAAATCAAAATTAAATGAATTAATATCAACCAAAGAAAAATAGAGGGAGCGAACTATTAATTCAAATTAGCTCATATTCCACTAATTTTTTTTTTTGAAAAGAAAACAGCACGTCACCCTCTTCATTCAATTAGAAGATAAATTTGACAACAGAAGTGAGACATCACGGTCTCGAGAGAGAAGCAAAAAAAAAAAAAACTAAGCAACGAGTGGTAAATTACACGATTCTAAGCACCTGGAGCACCCATCGGTCTGACTCCTAGTCTCCTCCCACAACCTACTGAATCTAATGACCCAGGACATCGCAAGCTGGGGATCAGTGAAAATATTATGAAAAATTATTTTGTTCCGAATAAACCAGATCACCCACCATATTGCTGACAACCCGGTAAGTTTATTATTGATTTGTTCGGATCCATCCCGAGTACGCTTTTGATGTCACTGCTTACATTCCCGCTGGCCAGATCCTACGAGAGCATCCACGAAACGTATCTCGTGTAAACACACCTTATAAGTAAGTGGTCTGCTATTTCCGGCTCAGTGCGGCACAATAAATTTTTCGTCCACCCTCTTTTGGTGAGATTACCAGTTTGAATCCGCTTTTTGATAGCAAGCCACACAAGAATTTGTTCTTTCGTCGGCAAGTGTAAAGGCCAGATTTTTAGGGCACAATTGTCCCTTAATCCCCCATCAATGAGCATCCTGTAGGTGGACTTAACGGTGAAGAGTCCGTTAGCGTTCCAGCGCCAAACCACTCTATCTGTCTCTTGTCCCATCCTAATACCCTTCAGCACCTCTTTGAGTTCATTAACGCGTCCGCTTTCGGTTCTCCCTTCCAACCCCAATCCTCCCAGGATAGTCCCCTAGATCGACCTATTATGATCAAGACAATCGCCGGCTTTGATCACTTTGTTCGCCACTTCACAAAACATGTCGGGGAAGTGGGACTGAAGTGTCACCTCTCCACACCAACGTCCGTCCAAAAATCTATCGATTTTTCGTTATCTAGCTCAAATGACACTCCCACTTTGAAGATTTTCCTTGAGAACATTTTTCTACCATTACGAGGCCAGCCTAAAGGATATTCCCTCCCACAGCGGCCTCCTTCGCGAGTAATACAACGCTCTGAAGAGTTTTAAGAATAACAATTCATAAGGCTATTTTTGTGTACATACAGTTTCGAATATATAAAATTACACAAAAATTATCGTAAGACTATTTTAGTGTACATACAGTTTCAAATGTATAAAGTTACACAAAATTTATCAAAACAAAAAGTATTTATTTGTTCATTAATTCAACGATAGCCATAATTTTTTTTTTTTTTTTTTTTTTTGAGAGGGAAAGATAATATGTTACCCGTTTCGTTTAGTTTTAAAATAAATTTAGCTAAAAATATAAACCAACTAAATTTCAAACTCGAATCTCGAATATTAATCACTAAATTTTTTGTCACTTCCGCCAGAAAATGCTGATTAGGATAGCCATACTTGTTTACATGTTTTTTCCTACAGTGACATTTACTGCGAAATGCTGATTAGGATAGCCATACTTGTTTGCATGTTTTTTCCTACAGTGACATTTACTGCGAAATGCTGATTAGGATAGCCATACTTGTTTGCATGTTTTTTCCTACAGTGACATTTACTGCGTACACCTGAAGGGGGTGCATGCGAAGATAATGAAGTTCACCTAAAAGAAGCATTACCAAAAAAAATTACAACAAAAAAAAAAAAAAAAATGAAAAAAAAAGAAGCCCAAGATTCAAAGGTACTTGCTCCATCTATGCGAGCACGTGGTACATATATACGCGGCTCCCTGAAAATTAAAGGCGGGAGCCGGAAGGTGCTTAAGCCCTCCCAACTCTTTGTCAGCATTTGGTAGGGGTATTTTGATAATTTTGTAAGCATTTTCCTCCTATAAATTTGGGCGGAGGAAGCTGCACTTGTTCACAGAGCATAATTAATTATTCTGAAGCCAAAGTTTGAAACTAATTCTGCATGCATGGCTCGAAGAATGAGCAGTGAAATATTATATCTTTCACTGGTGATCCTCATAGCTTTGACGAACAATGTAGCTTGTGCGCTTGTGCCCTTGAACCGAAGTGTTTTCCCAGAGGGGTTTCTCTTTGGTGCATCCTCCTCAGCTTATCAGGTTAATTTAATTCTTTAACATTTTTTCTCTTCTGCATGCTCTTCTCGCCCGACATATGCAAACCAAAAGAAATATTTCTTCTTTTCTTTTCTTTTTGCGGTACTAATGATGATGGTTGTTAATTTAATTGCACAGTATGAAAGTGCTTGGAATGAAGATGGCAAGGGACAGAGCATATGGGATAACTTCACTCACGCCCACCCAGGTTTCTCTTCCTGGAGACTATATACTTATGAGACCCAAAAGTGATGGGGTCGTCCATCTTAGAACTCCCCATCCTGCTATTTGGATTGGACAATCTCTTTTATATATTTAGTATTTTAAAAAATAGAAAAGTAAAAAGACTAGTAAGAAAATAATTGGCCTTTGACTAATGATTTTGCAAGTATTCAATCAAAAATGGATGTATATATATATATATATATATAGCAATGCTCTTAATTATATATATCAGCAATGCCAAGTCTCCAATCCAAAATTGATTGTCATTCTACAGCACCTTAATCCAGAGGATAATTGTTCTCTCCTAGCTAGTCTCATCATCATCTTCTTCTTCTTTTTTCCTTACAATCTTATAAAGGATTGGTATATCCTAGGAATCCTTAGATGACAAGTTGTTCTGATTTAAATCCCTTTTTGGTTTTATACATAGCATTTCTCTAATAATGTTATAACGAGAAATAAGCGCCTCTTAAGAGGACTCCTGCTACGAAGAGAATGCCCAGCACATTAATATATAATTTTGAATTTGTTTATTACTAGATCGGGTTTTTTTCTTCCTTTTTTTTTATATAATATGTGATATTCGAGCTAATTCTAAATTTTTTCGTTATATATAATTAAAAAATAAAAAAATTGTAAAAAATAAAGTTATCCTATCTTCTATCTCACTTATATAAAATTATTTTATATCTATCATGTATATGAGTAGGAGTACTAATATATATCTTTCAAATAACAAAGTAATAGATTGTAAGTGTTACCGAGCTATTTTTAAAGTATGTGTTGATAGAAAAGATTCCATTGCACTTGAGGATTCAGCTATGACGCTTTCGAGTTTTGATTTAACTTAACTAATATAGATATTAGGTCTACTGTTAAATTTTTTACCGTTAGATATATTATGAACTGCAGACTAACTCAACTTATTAAGATCACATAACTTAATTTATTAATTTTTTAGACCTATTATCACACTGGATATGAAGTTGAACTTATTTTAATAAATAAATAGACAAGAAAAGCACGCATGTTTATATATGGAGCTTTTAATTGTCTTTTCGACCATTGAATAGGCTAACTAGGTAATAAATTAAAATTCATACACTCACAACCAAACCCAAAAATAAAAAATTAAGATCGGTTCAAGAATAAATTTAAAAATATAATTTTTTAAATACTTAGAATATGTATAAGTTCAGAAATAAGTAGTAATAGAATTAATTTTGCGTTTGAATGAAAAATAGGTTATTTTTTAAAATAAAAAAAAATAGCGTTTGAATAGTTAAATTAGAATAGTGAGAATATGAGTAATTATAATTTTAAAATAATAATATTTTATATAATTAATTAATATAAAAAATTAATTAAATAATAATTAATATTTGTATAAATTAAAAATTAAATTTTAGCATTTAAATAATAGCGTTTAAATTTTAAATTTATTAAAAATTAAAGTTAAAAATTTAAAAATTTGTATAAATTTTAAAATTAATAAATGTTAAAATTTTATAAATTTATTAAAATTTAAAGTTAAAAATTTAAAAGTTATAAAATTTAAAAATTTTAATTTTAATTGTCTTGAAGAATGTGCAAAAGAGGATGCAAAAATTTTAAACTTTAAATTTGTATAAAAATATTTTAAAATTTCTATAAAAATTTTAAAATTTGTATAAATTTTAAAATTTTAAAATTTTTAAAATTTTTAGATTTATAAAAAATTAAAGTTAAAAATTTTAAAATTTATAAAATAAAAAAATTAAAATTAAAATTTTATAAATTTTAAATTTTTAAAATTTTATAAATTTAATTTAATTTTTTTTTTTTAAGGTATCGTTTGGTTCGGGAATTAGTGAGAATTAGTAGTACCAGGTATAAGTATAAAGTACGGAACAAGGGTAAAAAAGTGTTTGGGATGGTTCTAGGGATAAGAGATTTTGTATTTGGTATGATAATGAGGAATAAGAGAAATAAAGAGGTTAAATTGTGTAAATTACTTTTTTACCCTCAAGATTTAATATGTGATAAAAGTTGTTAAAATCTAATTAGTTCGTTTTAATTAATAAATTAAAGCTTTAAAAAAATTAAGATAAAATCAAAATCATAATCAAATTATATTTTTTAAAAATAATATTTAATTTAATATTTTTTTTCTCAAATTAAATTTAAAATTTTAAATATAAAATTTCAACATTTAAATTTTAAAATTTAAAATTATATAATATTATTTTAAATTGTAAATTTTAAACATAAAATTTTTTAATTTTCAAATAATAACTTTTACTTTCTTCGTTTTAATTAATGGATTAAAGCCTTACAAAAATTAAGATAAAATTAAAATCAAAATCAAAATCAAAATTATAATCAAAATCAAAATTAAATTTCAAATTATATTTTATGAAAATAATATTTAATTTAACATTTTATTTGTTTAAATTAAAGTTAAAATTTCGAATATAAAATTTCAAAATTTGAAGTCTTACAAAAATTATGATAAAATCAAAATCAAAATAAAATTTCTAAAATTTTGAAAATAATATTTATTTTAATATTCAATTAAATTAAAAAGAGAGAGGAGAGAGAGGGATTTGTGATGATGAGAGTGTATTGGGAAGAAGAAAAAAAGAGAGAGGAGAGAGAAATTTGTGATGATGAGTGTATTGGGAAGAAGAGAGAGAGAGGGGAGAGAGAGAGATTTGTGATGATGAGAGTGTATTGAAAAAAAAAAAAAAAGGAGGGGAGGAGGGATAATTTGGTAAAAAATAAATTTATAAAATAATGGGTAAGAACTGTTATTCCAGCTTATTCTGTTTGTACTGGAACTACTGTACCTAATAATTCCTCCTTTGTTCAATAGTGTTTGGGTACAAAGGGGGGATATCCCCTTTGTACCCAAACCAAACAAAGCCTAAAGGAACAAAGTTGTTCCCACTTCTTAACGGGCTATTATGGAATAATCAGTACAATCCTATTTCCACCCAGAAAAAATTATTATCTTTCTCCTTAACGGACTATTCTGGAATAGTACGTGAAGAAAAAATAAAAATTCCTCTTATTCTTTTTTTGTGTTTGCTTTAACCCCTTTATCCCTCAACTAAACAGTGGCTAAAGATAAATATACATGCGGCAGTTTTCGGGCATATCTTAACTCAAAGTTACGAAAAATTATCCAAAATGATCTGACACTTTACATCTTAAATGAGTTTCAGAAAAAAAGAAATAAAGAAGTTCAATCCTAATAATAAATAAGCGATGAATATCCATTTATGTTGAGCTCCTGGGGCCTAGCTATCTGTTGGTAGTTGAGACCCACAAGGGTGTGGTTTCGTATTCAGATGGCACGAATCCTAACTTTTAAAAGATATGTTGATATTCAGAAAAAAGATCAAATTTAGACATATATTGTAAAAAATACTGATCAAATGCATAATTTTACCATTGGTTTAATTACTAATTAGCATCATTAAATAGAGAATTTATTAAGATGACGTTATTAATTGACATCTGTAAATCTGATTCATTAAATTTAAACACAATTTATCGACTGAATTTAATTAAATTCATCATATTTGATTTTTTTTCCTTTATGAAAATAGATTATGTGATAACTATATCACCTCCCTATGAATTTTGAAACCTACGTATGTAACACGAATACAAATACTTAATTCCTACAGAGAAGATCAAGGATGGAAGCAATGGTGATGTAACTGAAGGCTTTTATTATCATTATAAGGTGGGTCTTCAAATTAAATTAGTTTATAGACATACTTTGAACATGCTTTAACTGAAGACTTTTAGGATTATAGAAAGTTGAGTATGGGTGTAATGTATTTAACTGCAGGAAGATGTAGCCCTCATGAAACAAATGGGTTTGGACTCCTTCAGGTTTTCCATCTCCTGGCCTAGAATCCTTCCTAGTAAGTAGTTTAATTAACCCAGCTGCATCATAATGATATTGAGTTATTTTCTTCCAAGTTAACAAAGTTACAATGCCGTGAATCTGCAGATGGTAACGGAGAAATCAACAGAAAGGGCATCGAATTCTACAACAACCTCATCAATGAGCTCGTATCTAATGGTCCTGGGACATCACTGGCTCTCTCTCTCTCTCTCTCTCTCTCTCTCTCTCTCTCTCTCTCTCTCTCTCTACATACTGTTTTCAGAATTAATTAATTTGCGCAGGAATACGACCATTTGTGACAATTTTCCATTGGGACTCTCCTCAAGCTTTGGAAGACCAATACGGAGGTTTTCTGAGTGATACTATAGTGTGAGTAATGCATACGTAACAAATACTCACAGTGGGTTCGTAAAAAGTAACTCCATAATTAGTTTATAAAAATAGAAAAAGACAAATAACGCTGTTGTTAATTGATTTTTAACGCAGGAGAGATTTTGCCTACTACACGGAAGTCCTTTTTAGAGAGTACGGTGACAGGGTTAAGCACTGGATCACATTTAACGAGCCGTGGGGCTTTTGCAACAATGGATACGGGTCGGGAACAGATGCGCCGGGCCGGTGCTCCCCAGAAACGGGCAAGTGCACTGCCGGGGACTCGAGAACAGAGCCGTACACAGTGTGCCATCACCAGTTACTAGCCCATGCAGCCGCCGTTCGGTTGTACAAAACGAAATATCAGGTTCATTTTATAATATGGTGCATCCCGCATCGTTTATTTTTACACGATATAGTTTCCCTGAGATGCTTTTGGCGTTGCCACAATTGCAACGCTTAATGGTCCTGGGAAAGTTTAATTGAACAAGGGCCTATAAACTAAACTAACAACCTGCCCAAAATCTTGATTAATAAAAGCTGTGCCAAGAGGGAGTAGTTTCTTATTTTATTCTGCTTCTAAATTATAGTAAATTGTGAATTGTCCAGTCTTAATTACTACTTTAGTTTGCTCCTAATTAATCAATAAGCACACTGCATGTATTCTTGAACGCAGCCAAAACAGAAAGGTGTAATAGGTATAACATTGGTGTCGCCGTGGTTTATTCCCTTATCCTCTACAGGATCCGATATTAACGCGACAAACAGGATCTTGGATTTCTTTTATGGATGGTACGAACCAGTGTTATCCAGATTTTTTAGCTCTCGACAAAAACAGTCAAGAAGAAGAAGAAAAAATTAATGTAGGTTAATTAATAATGCTTTATATCTATATCTATGCTGTATGTGTAGGTTCATGAATCCGTTAACTCACGGGCACTACCCGCAAAGTATGAGAGCTGCGCTCGGTAATCGTCTGCCGCATTTTACAAAGGATCAGTCGGAAATGGTGAAAGGCGCATACGATTTCATCGGAATCAATTACTATAACTCTTTCTATGCATTCGAACTTCCCCAATTCGTCAATATTACCCCAGTCTATCTTAATGATTCTCGTGCTGGGCTGACAGGTAAATGAACAAAAATAAATACATACAAATATGTATACATAGAGAGAACGTACGGCTAAATCTACAATCCAAAAAGGATTGTAATCGGGAAACCCTCCATTAATGAGTTGAGCCAAGTTGTAGGATTACAACTCATTTATTGCTCATATACAAATATACGAGCACATAGACAATAATTTTTTTTTAAAACAAAATCTCATTCATCCTTAATTTGATAACAGGTTTGCGAAACGGAAGGCCGATAGGTAATCAGGTAAACAACTTCTTATCGCAAGCTTATTTGTGAGAATCATCTATATATATAGACGTAACAAAAATGGGAACTAATTTTTCACCCAACCCGATCGACCCAAACCTTGCATTCTCGGCCAGGTTTAGTCAGCAGGGCGCGACCCAGTGAGGTTAAACTGATCCGAACCTGAATGCATGGATCAGATTCAATGCGCCCCTGATATTTATTTTTGAGTAAATGTAATCTAATGAAGACATGCGCGTGTTAAAATTGTTTTCTTCTATTGCTTTTAAATTGCTTCATGTTATATGCATGTGATGCATCAACAGGTTGATTCAGCTCAATTCTTTATTTATCCGCTTGGAATTCAAGAGCTTTTGAGGTATACAAAGGCCAAATATAACAATCCGCCCATCTACATAACAGAAAATGGTAAAGTGTTATTTCAATTGGTTGGTTGGATTCTGATACAGTTTCTTTACTAAAATAGTATATAGAAATTGCTAACTCAATTAATTCTCTCTTTTAGGCGTGTTCAAGGACAGTAATAGTAGTGAACCAATTAATGAGACTTTGAAGGACGATTTCAGAATAAAATACCACCAAGAACATCTTGCGAAACTACATAGCGCCATCAAGTATGTTTGAGTGATGCCGCTTATAATTATCTACGTGCAACACTATATATATATATTGTTAATTTATATATGTAAAATCTTTTGTTAATTAACAGGGATGGAGTGGACGTGAGAGGGTATTTTGTATGGTCGTTTCTCGATGACTTTGAATGGAGTGGAGGGTTCACTGTTCGCTTTGGCCTAAACTACGTAGACTTCAAAAATGGGTTAAAGAGATTTCCAAAGAACTCTGCTCTCTGGTACCGTAATTTCCTTGGGAAATAATTAAGATGCATGCATGTGTGAGCACTGTAATGCTTAATTATGTATCCTTAATTAATTATCCTATCCTAGTTTAAGCAATCGCTTGGAGGCCGATCTTTTATAACGGTAATAAAGTGTGTGAGCCTCCAACAAGGTTTGTTCTAAATAATTATCGTGTTGGTGTGTTTGAGTTTCGTGTGTCCAAAAGAGAGCTAGCTCAATGTGTTGCTATATATAGATGTATGTATCCATGGAGATGTGCTAGTGTAATAATATTTGTAGCTTGTACACGTCTCACATGCAAGCTACTTAATTAATTATATGTTGCCAAGCCTTTGCTTCGCTCAATATCCCGTTATTTAAATAGAACTTATAAAAAAATCAGTTTACATGTTCAGTCAATTATATATATATACACGTTGCGCGTGAACTTTATTTAATATAATAGTTCCAACTTCTCTATTTATAACTAATTATATAAAATTTTATTCTAATTAAATTTTATCTTAATTATAATTTAAACTATCAAATCTAATAATTAGATAATAAATAATTTAATTTTAATTTAATTACCACAAGGACTATATAGGTGCAAAATTTGTAACTATCCTACAGGAGTAGAGGTAGTATCGATCTATACAAAAAGGTCACTGATATTTGTTGTTCTTTCGTGGTCCCATATGTTCATTTTACTTTGTCAGCAACGAACAACTCGCTATTTTTGCCGTAAGTTTTGGTCGCAAGCCTGTTTTGATTAAAGTAGTTTGGCCGCGCACCGATCGAGCTCACTGTACAACCAGAAAGTTCTCTGTCTATTATTACTTGCAATAAAGATTAAAAAAAACATCTTTTCAGGGCCTTATTCGGAAGTACATCATTTTTCGCAAGTTTTTTAATTTTTTTTTCCCTGTCATGTATAGCCTGCGAATTAACTTTTATGCCTTCTCTAGAAACATCGTCGAAGTAGGGTTTTTATTAAAAACAAGGATATTTTGGGTTTCATTAATTTACGTACACCATCAAGCTCTCTAATTCATGAGCTAAATTAAGACAAACCTTATCCTAATTTAAAATCACTTTAGTGAATGAGCTAAGCATGCAACTTTTATTTAGGACCTGTGATTCATGAATATGCCATTATTAGTTTCTTGAAGACACTGCATTCATAAAAGTAATTTGAAAATTGAATGTATACTATATATAGACATATAATTATTTATTTTATCTATAAATTTGTTATATATTTAATGAATAAAAAATATTAAATTATTTAGTGAATTAACGTGCATGGCAGCAACCTGGTGGGTCATGTTATTGGAACGCAATAAAATTGGTCAGATACATGTGAAATTTTTTTTGTAACTAAGGATTTTATTGTTTTTCTTTTTTCCTTCAGAAGGTTTTGTTGTCTAGATTTGTAGTGTAATTTATTTTTCTAATGAATAAAGTGATAGCATATTATTTTTTTCTAAAAAAAGATAAAATAAATTATTTATGTATCTAAATAAAAATTTAGTTGTTTTTTTAGTGAATAGAATAAAAATAATTAATTAGTTAAGCTGGGGTAATCCACCTCCACGCCCACCGACCCAAAAAAAATAATTTTCCCGACACAAGAGGATCGCGTGGAGTGTAGACAAATTAATTTTGAACAACAGGCCGGATCGATCGCTTGTAAGCAAGCATTTGAAGCGTGAGTCGGCAACTGATCACTTAATTGGGTGTCGATCGTCTTCATTTTAGGAAGAGTACGTGGAAATTAAATTTTTTAAAAATACACGCTGCCTGCGCATGTAGGTGAGCGCAGCTCATCTACGAATGACCGGACATATGCGAAGATGATAACGTTCCTTCTTCGAAAAGAGGCTCCTGAATAACAATTCAAGGACCGTACGTACCTATTTACATGTTTGTACATCATTTATTTACATGTTTGTACATCATTGCTTCGCTGTGATTATCCACGTTCGATTCCGTGAAAATAAAGAAGCCAAGAAGCCGGAAGGTGCCTTAACCCCTCCCAACACTTTGTCACCATTTGTTGGATTGTATTTTGGTAATTTCGTGAGCATTTTCCTCCTACATATTTGAGGGTATATAGGACGCTGCACTCAGATCGTTCGAAGAACTTATTCCGAAGCCAAAATTTGAAGCTGATTAGTATATATTCTGCATAGATCAGAGAATGAGTAGTGGAATATCGTATCTTTCGCTCTTGACCCTCGTTGCTTTGTTTAACAATGTTGCTTGCGCCCCCTTTAACCGAAGCGTTTTCCCAGCTGGGTTTCTCTTTGGTGCATCCTCCTCCGCTTATCAGGTTAATTCTCTAACATTTCGTCTCTTTTTACCTTTTATTCTTGTATATATGCAAGCCAAAAAATAATGGTTCCTTTTATTTTCTTTTCTTTTCGGAAACGCAAAATACAAAAAAAACAAACAAACAAACACGAATAATGATGATGGATGTTAATTTAATTGCATAGTATGAAGGTGCTTGGAGCGCATATGGCAAGGGACAGAGTATATGGGATAACTTCACTCACGCCCACCCAGGTCTCTCTTCCTCAACCCGTCCGTCATTACGTAGTCGATATATTAAATTTTAACAAAATTAATCTTAAGCTCTTACCAATTTGCCATTCATGTACGTGCCTCTTTACATTAATCGGCAAGCACAAAAAGTAAATTATTTTCTATCAAAATGCTCTTTTCAGTATTATCTATAAAATAATGTTCATCTTTTGTGTAACATTTATGCCTGCATCTCGGTGTTGGAAGGGTGGAGACTAATTTACTGGGTCGAGCTTAATTTTACACATTTATTATCTCAATTTTTTTTTTAGAAAAAAAAAGTGAAAAGATTAGTGTGAAAGAAATTGGTTATTAAATAATGATGTTGTAAAATATATAATAAAAAATAAATGCATATGAAGCATTAATTGCTCTTAATAATAGCGAAAAAATAATTATACTGTCTCTATAATCATCTTTTAGTTGTAAAGTAAAATTTACAATATACCTATCCAAATGTCGTACATTTTAAAGGACTAACTAAATCATTAATCTTGATAACTCTAGAAGGAAAGATTGTCTAGTTTATAACCCAAAATGGATTCTAGACATTGATCTTAATAATATCGTAATTCGTAAGTAGATATAAGCGCCACTCTAAAGAGCACCCCTCTTACGATGAGAATGGCGAGCATGCATGGATATATATATATATATATATATATATATATATATATATATATATATATATGGAGCTTTTAAATGCGTATTGGACGGTTGAATAATTATCAAACTAAAATCGAAAAATTAATTGGGGCAATAGTATATTATGGTGTATGAATTTTTTTAAAAAATATAAATAGGTTGAATAAGCATGATTTGACTTTAGTAGCTTTAGTTGCGACTTCTTTCGGGATATATAGGCTAACAACATAATAAATTCATATTCATGTATTTAATTATAGCCTGAGTTAGGATGGAAAAATTAAAGATAAATATATGTGCATGTGACAGATTTCAGGCATATCTTAACCCTAAGTTACGAAAAATTACCCAAAGTGATCTGACACTTTACATCTTAACTGAGTTTCAGAAAAAAGAAATGAACAAGTTCAATCCTAATTACATAATAAATAAGGGACCTATCTGTTGGTAGTTGGGACCCACAAGGGTGTGGTTTCGAATTTAGATTACAGGAATCCTGACTTTCCAACGATATGATGATGTTCAGAAAAAAGATCAAATTTAGATATATATTGTCAAAAATACTGATCAAATGTATAACTTTACCATTTTTTTAATTACTAATTAGCATCATTAAATAGAGAATTTATTAAGATGACGTTATTAATTGACATCTGTAAATCAGATTCATTAAATTTAAACATAATTTATCGACTGAATTTAATTAAATTCATCATATTTGATTTTTTTTCCTTTATGAAAATAGATTATGTGATAACTATATCACCTCCCTATGAATTTTGAAACCTACGTATGTAACACGAATACAAATACTTCCTACAGAGAAGATCAAGGATGGAAGCAATGGTGATGTAGCTGAAGACTTTTATTATCTTTATAAGGTGGGTCTTCAAATTAAATTAGTTTATAAACATACTTTGAACATGCTTTATCGGCCTACGTACAGGATTATAGAAAGTAGAGTACTCTCTTATATAGGTCGGTGTAATATATTCAACTGCAGGAAGATGTAGCCCTCATGAAACAAATGGGTTTGGACTCCTTCAGGTTTTCCATCTCTTGGACTAGAATCCTTCCTAGTAAGTAGTTTAATTAACCCAGCTGCATCATAATGATATTGAGTTATTTTCTTCCAAGTTAACAAAGCTACAATGCGGTGACTCTGCAGATGGTAACGGAGAAATCAACACAAAGGGCATCGAATTCTACAACAACCTCATCAATGAGCTCGTATCTAATGGTCCTGGGACATCACTGGCTCTCTCTCTCTCTCTCTTTCTCTCTCTCTTCATACTGTTTTCAGAATTAATTAATTTGCGCAGGAATACGACCATTTGTGACAATTTTCCATTGGGACTCTCCTCAAGCTTTGGAAGACCAATACGGAGGTTTTCTGAGTGATAATATAGTGTGAGTAATGCATACGTAACAAATACTCACAGTGGGTTCGAAAAAAGTAACTCCATAATTAGTTTATAAAAACAGAAAAAGACAAATAACGCTGTTAATTGATTTTTAATGCAGGAGAGATTTTGCCTACTACACGGAAGTCCTTTTTAGAGAGTACGGTGACAGGGTTAAGCACTGGATCACATTTAACGAGCCGTGGGGCTTTTGCAACAATGGGTACGGGTCGGGAACAGATGCGCCGGGCCGGTGCTCCCCGGACTCGGGCAACTGCACTGCCGGGGACTCGAGAAGGGAGCCGTACACAGTGTGTCATCACCAGCTGCTAGCTCATGCAGCCGCCGTTCGAGTGTACAAAACGAAATATCAGGTTAATTTTATAATATGATGCACATCCCATATAATTTATTTTGGCCTGATATCATTTCTCGAAAATCCATAGGTACGGGCTTGCAGACTGCAAGGCTAAATAGACTTGGCTAATTCTGAACAACGGCCTATAACATAACATTTAGTTTCTAAGCCTGCCCAAAATCTCGATAAATAAAATTAAATTATGCTAAAATTCTTCCTGCAATTTCGTACTTCATCGTCCTTCTAAATTCTTGTCATTTGTGACTAGAATTTACCTCTTAGTTAATTAGTTACCTCTTTAGTTTGCTCCTAATGAATCAATATGCACGCTGCATGTGTTGTTGAACGCAGCCAGAACAGCAGGGTGTAATAGGTATAACATTGGTGTCGCCGTGGTTTGTTCCCTTATCCTCTACAGGACCCAATATTAACGCAACGCACAGGATCTTGGATTTCTTTTATGGATGGTAATAAAACCAGTGTTATATATGCAAATCATTTAGCTCTTGACAACAACACAGTTAAGAAGAAGAAGAAGAAAAAACACTAATGTAGATTAATTAATCATGCCTTGTACTGATGTTTTATGTGTAGGTTCATGGATCCATTAACTCGAGGACACTACCCGCAAAGTATGAGAGCTGCGCTCGGTAATCGTCTGCCGAATTTTACAAAGGATCAGTCGGAAATGGTGAAAGGAGCTTATGACTTCATTGGAATCAATTACTATGACTCATTCTATGCATTCGCACTTCCCTCGTCTGTCAATATTACTCCAGACTATCTTAATGATTCTCGTGCTGGATTGACAGGTGAATAAACGAAAATAAATGCATACATCTATTTGTCTAGAGAGAAAATAATACATCATTATAAGCCGCATTTATTTATACACCAACACTATATATATATATATATATATATATATATATATATATATATATATATATATATATATATAGAGAGAGAGAGAGAGAGAGAGAGAGAGAGAGAGAGAGAGAGAGAGAGAGAGAGAGAGAACTCCTAAATCTACAATCCAAAAAAGGTTGCAATCCCGCAACCCTCCATGAAAGAGTCTCGAGTTGTTAGATCACAACTCATTTATTGTTTATAAACACACACACTAATATATATATATATATATATATATATATATATATATATATATATATATATATATATATATATATATATATATATATATGAGCAATGCTACATGTACACCCCGAAGGGGTGTACATCATACACCTCCACCATTTTAATGGTGGCGATATTTTTTACGGGTCACATCAAGTGACCCATCATCACACCCCCACCCTTAGATGGGTGGGGTGTATGATGTACACCCCGAAAGGGGTGTACACATAGCGATATTTTTTACGGGTCACATCAAGTGACCCATCATCACACCCCCACCCTTAGATGGGTGGGGTGTATGATGTACACCCCGAAAGGGGTGTACACATAGCATTTTCCTATATATATATAGGAAAATGCTATGTGTACACCCCTTTCGGGGTGTACATCATACACCCCACCCATCTAAGGGTGGGGGTGTGATGATGGGTCACTTGATGTGACCCGTAAAAAATATCGCCACCATTAAAATGGTGGAGGTGTATGATGTACACCCCTTCGGGGTGTACAAGTAGCATTGCTCATATATATATATATATATATGGAGAGAGAGAGAGAGGGGTAGGATTTGTGCGTTTTTAAAAGCACGGAGCCCACCGTGTTTTCAAATTATTTTTAATATTGAAACTTTCGAATAAACGATCGACTCTGATAAACTTGATTTAAAATATTTCAACTATCTAAAACTAAATTTTATAATTTTTCGATATTATTTACGTAATGATGGAAAAAGCTCAAATCAACAGCGAAAAATAAAAATCTCACAAAATATGATAATACGATACTAAAATTTTAGATCAAAAATATTGATCTTGTTTTATATAGTATAAAAAATTTTCTATCAATTTTTTACGTGATTTGGATATTTCTACACATTTAAATTTTCAAACGACTCATCACAATCATTAAAATTGTTGATTTTGAGCCACTTTGATCACTAGGCAAATAACATAAAAAATTCACGAAATTTAATTTTTAGGCGTTTTAACTACTTTAGATGAAGTTTAACGGAGCCGATCGTCCATTCAAAAGCCTCAATATCAAAAACAATTTGAAAGTACGGAAGCATCCGTACTTTTAAAAGCACAAAAATCTAGCCACATATATATATATATATATATATATATATATATATATATATATATATATATGAATTGAGCTCCTATATATGCTTGTAAAAGTACCAACTTATTTGTGCTTGTGAGTTTTTTACTCTTGGATGTAGAAATGTGCGGTTAGGATGATGGTGGGCCCATTAAATTTAGTGGGTGGTTGGTGGAATAGTATGATCTAAGAGATAGAATTAATCAAAGGATTAAATATAACGGTAAAAAACTTATAAGCACCAATTATTTGGTATTTGTACAAGCACAGTAGCCAAACTCATATATATATATATATAGTTGAGCTTATATACTTTCATAAATACAAGACCAACTATACTTGTAAATTTTTTACCATTAGATTTGCATTAAGACTTGTGCTATTATAAAGTCAACTAAAGAGAGAAAATGAGAAAGTACAATAATACAAATTTCAATACAAATACAATAATAAAAAATTCACCAGCATAGTTGGTTGGTTTGTGTTTTTGAAAGTATATAAACTCTCTCTCTCTCTCTCTCTCTCTCTCTATATATATATATATATATATATATATATATATATATATATATATATATATATATATATATATATATATATATATATATATATATAATTGAGACTCTATGCTTCTAAAAGTATAAGTCATTGGCACTTGTAGATTTTTAGGTTTTTAATGAAATGATATGTGATTAGAATAATAGTGGGCCCCTTAGGTTTAGTAGGTAGTTAATTAGTGGAATAGCATGATCTAATGGATAAAATTAGTTAAAAAAATAAATATAACGGTAGAACATTTATAAATACCAATTATTTAGTGTTTTTACGAATATAGTAACCTGACAATTTTTTTAAAAAAAGATTATTCTGATTCATGCTTAATTTGATAACAGGTGTGCGAAACGGAAGGCCCATAGGCCGTCAGGTAAACAACTTTTCGTCTCAAGCTTATTAGTGCGATTCATCTTTGTGCAACAAAAGTGGGAATTAATTTATTTTCCACCCAACACGACGACCCAAACCTTGCATTTTGGGCTGGGTTTAGTCAGCCCCGTATGACCTAGCAAGATTAAACTGATCCGAACCTGAATGCATGGATCGGATTAAATGCGCCCCTGATAGTTCGGACTAAATATGATCTAATGAACACATGTACGTGCTAAAATTATTTTCTCCTAATTGCTTTTAAGTTGCTTCATGTGATATGCATGTGATGCATCAACAGGCTGATTCAGCTTTATTCTACATTTACCCGCTCGGACTTCGAAAGCTTTTGAAGTATACAAAAGTCAAATATAACAATCCTCCCATCTACATAACAGAGAACGGTAAATGTTTCATTTCAATCGGAGTATTACCTTGGATTCTAATACAGTTTCTCTACTCATACAAAATAATAGATGAAAATGACCAAGTCAATTAACTCTGTCTGTTTTAGGCATATTCGAGGACAACAACAGTAGTAAACCAATTGAGGAAGCCCTGAAGGACGATTTCAGAATAGAATACCACCGAGAACATCTTAAGAAACTGCATAGCGCTGTCAAGTATGTCTGAGTGACGTCACTTATAATTATCTACGTGCAGCACTATATATTTTTTGTTAATTTATATACGTATAGTCTTTTGTTAATTATATAACAGGGATGGAGTGGACGTGAGAGGGTATTTTGTATGGTCGTTTCTCGATGACTTTGAATGGAGTGGAGGGTTCACCGTTCGCTATGGCCTAAACTATGTAAACTTCAAAAATGGGTTAACGAGATTTCCAAAGAACTCTGCTCGCTGGTACCGTAATTTCCTTGGGAAATAATTAAGATGCATGCATGCGTGAGCACTGTAATGCTTATGTATCCTTAATTAATTATCCTATCCTAGTTTAAGTAATAGCTTGGGGGCTGGACTTTTATAACGGTAATAAAGTGTGTGAGGCTCCAACAAGATTCGTACTAATTAATTATCCTGTTGGTGTTTGAGATTCGCGTGTCCATATATATATATATACATATGGCTCAAAATGGGTTGAGTTGAATGTTAGGTCGATCGCTACTCTAGTTTCATGCAAATCTATAGAGACGATGATACTTTAATATTCTAATGTTATTACTTAAGAAAATGGAGCAAACATAGCCAATTTATTTAGCTATATATTCTATCATTAGAAATTTAGCATGAAAAACAAAATTAATATTTAAAAATATATTTTTTTTACTTAATAATATTTAAAAGCGTCTTAATAATATAGTCTAGTGATGTATTTGAAAGCATCGATTATAGAGTTGGCAAGTGAAGAGTCGCCATATATATATTGACGCTTATGCCAAGTGTCGGTAAAATATATTTTGATATTTTAAAGTATTAGAATTTTTTAAAATTCTGACGCGTTAAAACGTCATAAAATTTAAAACAATAATAAAATTTATTATTTAATAAATTAATTTAATATAATAAAAATTTTATATAAAAATATTTTGTTGTATTATAAAAATACTAAAACGCTTTCTTCTAAGTCTAAAAAATATCATTATATTGCAAATTTTATTTATAGTGAGTGCTATATATAAATTAAAGCGGCCACCACTACAATAAAATTATGTTATAGCGATATTTTTAAATATTTTTAAAATTTAAAAAAATTATCGCAAACAAAAATACCGATATTTGTAATTAGTATCACTATATGTGCCATCGTTAGGGTATATAGCGACACATTATTATAATGTGTCTCAAAAATATGTTCCTAAATTCTAATTTTGAATATTGATGAAACATAAATAAAACACTTATACAAAAATGTTATAAAGATGTATCTCTATAACCTAGTTTTATTGTAACGCATCATATTTGCTCCATTAATTTGTACAGTTGTACAATGGCAGACATGGCGTGAACGCATGCATGATAGGTTCAGTGCACCATGTTTTATTGTAGTGCACCATGTTTGCTCCATTAATTTGTACAGTTGTACAGTGGCAGACATGGTGTGCACTTATGCATGATAGGTACAGTTGTACAGTGATCGAAATGGCTCAAAATTAACGACGAAAAATAAAAATCTCACAAAATAGGATAATACGATGCTAAAATTTTAGATTAAAAATATTGATTTTGTTTTATATAGTATAAAAATTTTCTATGAAATTTTTACGTGATTTGAATATTTTTACACCGTTAAACTTCCAACGGCTCATCACAATCATTAAAATTATTGATTTTGAACCATTTTGATTACTAGGCAAATAATATAAAAAATTTACAAAATTTAATTTTTAGACCTTTTAAATACTCTAGATCAAGTTTACCGGAACCAATCGTCAATTCGAAAGTCTCAACATCGAAAACAACTAAAAAGTACATAAATATCCGTACTTTCAAAAACACACAAACACACACACGCGCGCGCATATCACTACAACAAAATTAGATTATAGGGACACATGTTTGTGACACTTTTTATAAATGTTCTATTTATAGTCCATCTATATCAAAAATTAAGTTATAGGGACACATTTTTGGGACACATTATAATAATGTGTCGCTATACACCCTAGCGACGGCACATATAGCGATATTAATGACAAGTGTCGGTATTTTTTTCAGCAGCAGTATTTTTAGTTTTTAGCAATACTTAAAAGTGTCGTTATAGCATAGTTTTGTCGTAGTATATATATATATATATATATATATATATATATATATATATATATATATATATATATATATATATATATATATATAAGCTTATATATTTTCAAAAAGACAAAACTAAATAACCTTGTGAATTTTTTATTATTGAATTTGTATTAAAATTTGTGCTATTATAAAGTCAACTAAAGAGAGAAAAAAAGAAAGTACAATAGTACAAATTTCAATACAAATCTAATGATAAAAAATTCACAAGTATAGTTGGGCATGTGTTTTTAAAAGTATATAAACTCTACTATATATATATATATATATATATAACTAATGCTTGTAAAAGTATAAGTCATTGGTGTTTGTAGATTTTAGGTTTTAAATGATAAAATGTGTGATTAGAATGATAGTGGGCCCCTTGGGTTTAGTGGGTGGTTAGTGAAATAACATAATTTAATAGATAAAATTAGTTAAAAAATAGATCTAACTATAGAAAATTTATAAAAACCAATTATTTAGCATTTTTACAAATATAATAGCCGAACAATTTCTTTTTAAAAAAATTATTCTGATTCATGCTTAATTTGATAACAGGTGTGCGAAAGGGAAGGCCGATAGGTCCTCATGTAAACAACTTTTTGTCTCAAGCTTATTAGTGAGATTTATCTTTGTGCAACAAAAGTGGGAATTAATTTTCCACCCAACACAACGACCCAAACCTTGCATTCTGGGCTGGGTTTAGTCAGCCCCGCATGACCTAGCAAAGATTAAACTGATCCGGACCTGAATGCATGGATCAGATTCAATGCGCCCCTGAGATTTATTTTTGAGTAAATGTAATCTAATGAAGGCATGCACGTGTTAAAATTATTTTCTTCTATTGCTTTTAAATTGCTTCATGTTATATGCATGAGATGCATCAACAGGTTGATTCAGCTCAATTCTTTATTTATCCGCTTGGAATTCAAGAGCTTTTGAGGTATACAAAGGCCAAATATAACAATCCGCCCATCTACATAACAGAAAATGGTGAAGTGTTATTTCAATTGGTTGGTTGGATTCTGATACAGTTTTGTTACTAAAATAGTATATAGAACATGTTTTCTCTTGGATTTTATACGAATTTAATGTGATTTTAAACTTGTGTTTTTATTTTTTGGTTTTTCTAGACGGCTCAATGTTTATGAGTTTTGTCTGAAAATTCAAACTCATTTTTCATCTATATGTGATGTCTAGTCCCACATTAAAAACTCATTATATGTAGAGTGAATTTATTTACTCCCTCACTTGTATATGTATTAGTTAGAAAAAAATGAGAGCAAAATTTTTTCTAAGCGGCGGCGCACGATCGGTTCATTTTTATTTTGATTTTTTTTTTCTTTTGTCATAACTATTCTTTTAGAAAGTTGTATTTCGAGCTACACAAGAGTCTTTCTTGAAAATTTTTTTATGAATTACCTGAAATTACTATCCGTTGGAGCTTGTGTTTTGTTGGATCCTTGAACTCTTTATATGGAGAGCTGGTGAGCTTGGTTAACTACTAAGCAACAATACTCTACTCTAATTTATAATGACATACTATTTAAGGTAACATGCATGATTAGCCTTCTAATATTGATATAATTGCTTGCCTCGTTGAACCAAACCTTTTTTTTTTTTTTTTTTTTTTTTCTTTTCTTTCTTTGACTCCGTGACATTCCTTCACGCGCGGGGAAAAACGTTAAAACTTGAAAAGTAAGGGACACTAATTAAGACCAAGACTGCGTGACTACGTCCAAACACGTTTGCCGTGAGTTGGAAGAAGTAATTAATAGAACGTGCCGGGTCATTTTATTTTCGATTATGAGAACCCTAGCTGTAAATCTAATATAATAATGTTTCGCCGGGTTGAGTTATAAAAGAAAATTAGTTGTACCAGAAATAAGTATAAATTTTGAAATAAACTGGAACTAATATAAATTTATGTTTTGTTGAATTTTAGATTAATATTAGGTATAAAAAAAATAGTGTTTGAAAATCATTGAAGAATAAGAGAAATAGATAATTAACTTTTGTGTTAAAAGATTAAAATATTTTTTTCTTTTTAGTTTTTTTTTTCAAAATTAAAATTTCAAAATTTATTCAAATTTTAATATTTATTAATTTTAATTTTTATAAAAATGTTAAGTGGGAGCAAAAAAAAAATTAATTTTTAAATTTTAAGTGAGAGTAAAAATTTTAATTTTTAAATTTATATAAATTTTTAAAAAATTATAAAAAAATTGTATAAATTTTAAAATTAATATTTTTTTTACAAAAAATAAAATAAAATTTTCAAATTTATTAAAATATAAAATTAAAAAATTAAAATTTATAAAATTAAAAATTAAAAATTTAAATATCTTTTAAAATTTATAAATTCTAATTAAAAAAAAAACAAAAGAAACAAAAAAAAAAGAAAAAGAAGAAAAAAAAAAAAATAAATAAAAAAAGCAAAGTGCCCCTTCCCAAGGCACTCTGCCTTTGGGAAGCGGCTTTGTTCGGGGTTGTTGGGGGGGGGGGGGGGGGGGGGGGGGGGGAGTGGGGGAACCGAAACCCCCCGCCCCCTAATACCGGATTGTTTCGGTTTTTACCGTTTTTACCGGGACAACCCGGTAAGGGGGGAATAGGTATACCCACCCCATTCCAGTTTTGTTTGGATACAAAGGGGAATATTTCTCCTTTGTACCCAAACCAAACGCCACCTAAGGGTATAGGAATGGAGTCAGAATTTAAATTCTTGATGGCTAAAAGTTATACTATTATAAAAATTTAAAATTAAAATTAAATTTGTTAAATATATATGATGTCATTCAAAGTACATGTATATCAACAATTATAATTATTAGACATCTATATTTTATAGTCTATGATATTTTTTTTTAGAACTATTAGATACGTAAATAATATATACTTAAATTTATAAATTTTTATATATTTAATATACAAGCATTATGAATGTCATATAGTATAATGTATGATGTATGAGATGCATATAATTTTTTTTTAAAAAAAATTATAATAATACACACTAAAATATTTTTTATATAGATCATTATTATAATATTTATTTAGCTATAATTATTTATTTTTTAAATTAATAATAATATAAGATCTAAAGTGAATATTTTAAAAGTTGAGGGGGGTCATGGCTCCCCTCAGTCTACATATAGCTTTGTTACTGTAAGGATATTTAATAAATTTTAGTTTATATATATAAGATCGTTTATATAAATTTTAGTTTCTATATCTAAGCCGTTTTCGATATTGGGACTTATAAATCAACAATCGGTTTCGTTAGACTTAATTTTGAATATTTACAAAATATAAAAAATAAATTTCTTAATTTTTTAATATTATTTGCTTGGTGATCGAAAAGTTTCAAAATTAATAATTTTAATGATCGTGGTGAGTAGTTAGTAAATTTAACGGTATAAAAAATTCAAATCACGTAAAATTTTGATAATAAATTTTTTATACTATATAAAAAAAATATCAACATATTTTATTTAAAATACTATTTATATACCTTTTGATCATTAGATGCCTAGGGTTAAGAGAGGGATGATATGTATAGCAATAATCCAAGAGTAAAAAACTTGAGAGTAAATAATTTATATATACTATCAATAATATACAAAGTGAACTCTTTTTTTCTCTCTTTCTATACACACACATATTTTGGTTACTATGCTATCAATAATCCAAATATTTAGTGCTACCAAATTTTCTCGTTGGTTCCAACCTTTTGATCATTGTCACCTTTTAAATCATACTATTTTCTCAATCACCCACTAAATCTCATGGGTCCGCTATTATCCTAACCACGCATCTCTTCATTCAAGATCTAAAAACCTTATAGCACCGATAACTTAATTCTATAAAAAGTATATATATATATATATATATATATATATATATATATATATATATATATATATATATATATATATATATATATATATATAGAGAGAGAGAGAGAGAGAGAGAGAACACGTTAGGCTGGAATGTTATTAATAGCACCAAGTCATTAGTGTTATTAAGTTTGTAACATTTGAATTAAAAGATGTGTGATTTAAATTATAATGGGCTCCTTGGGTTTAATGGGTGGTTAGAGAAATAGTAAAATCTAACTGGTGAAAATGATTAAAGAGATTGATTTAAGGGTAAAAAATTTAATAGCACCAAAATGCTTGGAGCTATCGATAGTATAGTAGCCGGACTCTCTCTCTCT
>CM055060.1:59774103-59791841 GCA_029204045.2 Tillandsia leiboldiana | reverse complement strand
ATTATCGATAGTATAGTAGTTGGACTACACACACACAACACTATAAGAAATTTAGTATTTAATTTTTTTTTATATACTTCATATAATACTTAAAAATATCTCAATATAGTACTTTAGTGTCGAATTAAAAAGCATCGGTTAAAATATCGGCAAATAAAACATCGCCACGTATATAATGACGCTTATGTCTAGCGTTAGTAAAATATATTTTGATATTTTAAAACATCAGAATTTTTTAAAATCCTAATGCTTTAAAATTTCAAAAAATTTAAAATAATAATAAAATTTATTATTTAAAGTATTCATTTGACAATATTTTCTAAAATGTCTGTATTATTATATTGCAGGGACACTTAGGCTGTGTTTGGATGTGGTATAAAGGGGGATATCCCCCTTTATACCCAAACGGATTTGGGGATATCCCCGTTTGGGGATATCCTCCCAAACGGGGATATCCCTCATTATGGGGTTGGGATATCCCACCCCAACCCCAACCCCCCTGGTTTAAACCCCTCTCTCTCTCTCTCTCCCCTTCCCAAGGCAGTGCCTTGGGAAGGGGCTTTTCCTATTTTTTTTTTTTCTTTTTTTTTTTTCGTTTTTTTTTTCTTTTATATGCTTCAGGATTTTTTTTTTTAATAAAAATTTTTAAATTATAAAAAATATTTAAATTTTAAATTTTAAATTTTATAAATTTTAATTTTTTAAAATTTTATATTTTAATAAATCTTAAAATTTTATTTTATTTTTAAAAATTATTAATTTTAAAATTTATACAATATTTTTATAATTTTTTTAAAATTTATATACATTTATAAATTAAAATTTTTACTCCTACTTAACATTTTAAAATTAACATTTTTTTTACTCCTACTTAGAATTTTTTAAAAAATTAAAATTAATAAAGATTAAAATTTGAATAAATTTAAAAATTTTAATTTTTAAAAAAATTATTAAAAAAAAAGAATATTTTAATTTTTTATAATGAGTATGTATAAATCATTTATAAAATAATATTATTAAATTTTATTTAATAATATTATAATTTTTAATATAACTAAAATTATATTAAATTTTTAATCGTTAAAAATTATTTTTAAGACAAATTAAAATAAAATAGAATTTTATATAGTATATAATTAATTAAATATAATATATAAGATTTGTTATAATTAAATAATTCTAATACATTACCCCATTATCATATTTATAATATACATAAAAGTAAAGGTCACATCGTCATTAAACATAAAAGTCAACTTTATACCTCTTATTCTTCATTCCCAATCCAAACACCTATTTTCTTATACCAGGTTTAAACCAGGTTTAAGCCTAATTCACATCCAAACACAATTTAGGTTTAAACCAGGTTTATCCCTTACTTTATACCTATACCTGGTATAACTCATTCCGGTATAAGCCACATCCAAACAGTACCTTAAGGATTTTTTTTTTAAGTATCGTTTCAAAAATATTCTTATATTGAATTTTTTTTTGTAGTGGGAGGACCCTCCACAATCTGCACTTGAAAATATTCTTATATTGAATTTTTTTTTGTAGTGGGAGGACCCTCCACAATCTGCACTTGTTTAAAATTTGGGCATTTTTTGTGACGAGCTCAGAGAATGGTTCCCATATAATTTATTAATGAATTGTAACAAAAATTGTATTGCTAACACATATGTGGGTACTCTTGTGGTGCCAATAGTGCTACTTAAACAAGTGAAAAGAATATGATTGAGAGGGGTTTTTTTGTTTGGAAAATGCTAGATGTACACTCTAAATGGGGTGTACATCTTACACCCATCCCATTTTGGTGTGGGATGAATTTTACTCGTCATATCGATGTGACGAGTAGATGAATACTCACTTCAGGATGGGGTGGGTGTAGAATGTACACCCCATTTGGAGTGTACACCTAACACTCCTCTTTTACGTTTTCTATCTTACTTGTTTGTACTTCTGCCTTTTCTCCCACTTGTATCAAATAGGGTATATTCCTGTTTAATAAAAAAAAAAAAAAACAAGTGAAAATAAGTATTTGGTCCAATTTAATTAACTCGTGACAATTCCGGAAAAACACATACATGACCAAAATGCATGGACTTCTTTTTATTATTATTATTTGAATCAACACGCGCCTTGCTCATGTCCTGCACCATTATATATTACATTGAGGGTATTTTGGTAATCTTAGAAGCATCTTCTCTCTCTCTCTATGTATATATATATAGAGAGTGAGAATTAAGCAGCTATAATTTTTTTTTTTTATTTTTTTGATTAAACAAAGGTATACCCGAGCAAAAGCAAGATACAGACAAAGACAAAGAAGGAAGAAGGAAGAAAAAGACAAAAATCATCCGGGGGATGGGATAATAGAGTTACGGAGAGGAGACAAGAGGAATAAGTAAAGGCAGAAAGAACGGAAGGTAAATAGGCAGTGAAGGCACAAAAAACACCCAGCAGCTATAATTTTTCATAAGCTTTTTGAGAGCAAAACTGGAAGCTCGAAGGCATCTGCAACATGGCTGTAGGACTTGGTGGTTTTCTTTCCATTTTGTTCTTCATAGTTTTGTTCAACCACGGCACATGCGATCCGTTTAATCGCACTATTTTTCCCCCTGGGTTCCTCTTCGGGGCTTCGTCAGCTGCGTATCAGGTTCTAGCTCCTACAATGTTCACGTTCTCTTCTTATATGAATTTTTAAAATATTATTTTTAGAATGTGTAAAAAAATATTTTAAATGTTTCAATTTTTTTGATTTTCTTTTTCGTAGTATGAAGGTGCCGCTTACGAAGGTGGCAAAGGACAAAGCATATGGGATAACTTTACTCACGCCCACCCAGGTTAATTAATCTGTATATTTTATTTTCTTTCTCTCCCATTACATACTATTTAGAAAAATTATGCATAAATGATACTGTTGTTGTGCCAAAATGTACGCTATTATTTAATGGTTCTAAAATTTTAATTGTCAGGTTGCACTTCCTAACACAAAACAAAGGCAGTTTTTTTTTTTTTTTTTTTTTTTTTTCCCCCTCCATCTGCAGACCCCTTCAAATCATTGTGTAATTACAGACACACCCTTACATGGTCAAAACTTGATTTTTCTCCCAAAAAAAAATAAAATAAAATAAAAAATAAAAAATACAGAAGTTGTAACTAAGTACAAATTCATTCAAGGTAGACTATCATTTTCGCGTAGAAATTTTTTTTTGTCAAGTCAAATCAGTATTGCAAAGAACAAAAAAAAAATAGTTGACTTGTGTGACACATGGCGCGCGACACAGTTGGTAACTTGCTCTTACGCGGAAGGCTCCCAATTCATCTTATTTAACTACTAGCAAAGAAAAGAAAAACGAAAGATAAAATTAGATGAAAAAAATTATTAAATTTATTAGTTAACTTTTAACTGCTCGATCAACTCCACGGGAGACATGCATGTATACATATTTCTCCAATAATGTGATCTGATATTTACTCGGTATTTAAGTTTGACTAAAAAATACACAAATTAAGTATAGCATTAAAAAGTAGCATTTATGACATCGACTATATATATATATATATATATATATATATATATATATATATATATATATATATATATATATATATATATATATATATATGTGTGTGTGTGTGTGTGTGTGTTCATGATTTACAGGTATCGTTTGGTAACGGGATAAGTCAGAACTAGCTAGCTATTCTGGGAATAGGTATAAAGTACGGAATAAGAGCGAAAAAACGTTTGGTTCGGTTTCAGGGATAAGAGATTTTGTATTTGGTATGAGAATGAGGAATAAGAAGAATAAAGAAGTTGTGGTGATGAGAGTGTATTGGGAAGGAAAAAAAAAAGAGGAGAAATAGGGGTTTGTGATGATGAGAGTGTATTGGGAATGAAAAAAGAGAAAGGAGAGAGAGGGATTTGTAATGATGAGAGTGTATTAGGAAGAGAGAAAGGAGGGGAGGAGGGGTAGTTTGGTAAAAAAAAAAAAATTATAAAATAATAAATATGAACTGTTGTTCCAGCTTATTCTGCTTGTACTAGAACTACTGTACCGAATAATTTTTAATGCGTTTGGTATAATAAGGGGGATAAACCTCTTATTCCCTGTTCTAGCCCCGAAACAAACGGTGCCATAAAGTGAGATAAAAAAGGTATCTTGTACTCTTAAAAATATGTAAACATATACTTTCTACTTTTTTTTCTTTTTTTTTATTTTGTACAAAACGTAGCTTATACTATTTAAAATTTGACTAAATATGGAAAAAAAAAAAAAGATAGTGAGAAACTGATGCACAACGTTATATCTACTTTATACAGACAAAATTGCAGATGGAACCAATGGTGATGTAGCTGATGACTTCTATCATCGGTACAAGGTAGGCTTTCAACTTCGCATGCAGTTGCATCATCGTGTCATATATTGATTATAGACAATATAATTTCCGCTTGGCTTTATTCTATATTTGAATCTCTTCTTATAACTGAAATTTAAGGTTCGATTAAATTATGTAATTAACTGCAGGAAGATATAGCCCGAATGAAACAAATGGGTTTGGATTCGTTTAGATTTTCCATCGCATGGACTAGAGTTCTTCCTTGTAAGTATATACACACATTAATTTGTTGGATATAAACTATTAAGATATAGTTTACTGATAATATCTTAAATTAATAATTATTTTACACTATTTATAATAATTTAACAATTAGCACATAATGCATGTTATTTACCGGTGTAATGCTAATTTATGATGGCTTTGCAGCTGGAAATGGAGAAATCAGCAAGGAAGGGGTTAAGTTTTACAACGACCTAATCAATGAGCTCGTAAAAAATGGTCCTGGAATTACATTTTTTCTCTTCTTTTCTTTTTTTTTTTATGGGAAAAAAATACATTTTAGTTAAATCAAAACTGATTTAGTATGATGCTGCTTGGAAATTCGTGCAGGTATAAAGCCATTGGTGACGCTTCACCACTGGGACTCTCCTCAAGCTCTGGAAGACCAATATGGCGGCTTTCTCAGCCCACGTATAGTGTGAGTTACAGATGTTAATTTGTAATCTCTCCTTCGTTTTTTTTTTTTTTCCAGTATCACATTAATTAACTAAAATTGATCAATTACAATTTATTTGATAAATAATAATAAAATTCATTAATATATCTAAATTTCTACCGGTAGTTTATTGATATTACTCAATCCGCAGGGTAATAAAATTATCCATACTATTTTTAATTATTATTCTTTTCCTTAATTTCTAATTACGAGCAATGCTACTAAAACATCGATCTCACAGCCTCTCTATCTAAAATTCGTTAATTTTCTACATGTCATATCAATTTGCTTTTTTTACTAAAAACTATTTGGACTTTTGTAAATTTTAGAATGTAGAGTATAGATCTTACACCCTCTTTCTAGAATATACAAGTAAAATGTTTTCTTTCTAATGGGGCGATGAATTGGTACAGAAAGGACTATGAAAAGTACACTGACATCTGCTTCAAGAAGTTTGGAGATAGAGTGAAGCACTGGATCACATTCAACGAGCCATGGGCCTACTGCACCAATGGATACGGTGGCGGTACGGATGCTCCAGGTCGGTGCACCCCTTCCGGCCCCGGAAATTGCAAAGCTGGAGATTCAAGCACAGAGCCTTATACAGTCTGCCATCACATTATACTAGCCCACGCAGCGGCCGTCCGACATTACCACCATAAATATAAGGTAATTATAATTAATCATGTGCATACTAGCTTACTGGAGATCCATATATATATATGTGCATGCAAGGCTCGATTATGTCGTGACAATTTAATTAGGGTTCTATTTATTGAGAGTTCACATCCATGCCAGAATAGCAATTATCTTATTTAGCAAATAATTATTACGTTCTTTGTTAAAATGGGTGATCAGTTTCTTAATCAAGCAACAAAGAAATTAATATTGATAACGCGCGTTAAAAGCGATGTTAGTTTTCAAAAAAATTTCTTTTCTTTTCTTTTCTAGTTACATATTTAGTGGGATCTCCCTTGCGTGTACCTAAACTATAATTTTTTTCCTTTTTAGTCATCTTTAAGACAACAATATAATATATCAAAAACATTTATCGAATGCCCTATATAATTGCAATTAATTACACATATATATTTCCTCCATTTGTGTAGGCAAAGCAAAATGGCGAGATCGGCATAACGCTAGTCACTCCGTGGTACGTTTCCTTAAGTAATAGGACGGCTGATGTTGATGCAACACAACGGGTCTTGGATTTCACATATGGATGGTACGTAGCTATAATATAAGTCTGTTTTGATCATCCATAGCATTTAACAATAATAAATATACACAGAAATATATTCAGACCTATTCAAATATAGGTCCGTTTATGTTGAAATATAGATTCTTCAATTTTTTTTTTTTTTTAAAAGTTGTTTTGATTGATAATTTTTTTTTAAAAAAAAAATATTAGCAAATAATAATTAGCAGCTAATTGTTAGCAAAAGTTACAGTTTTACTTTAAAAAGCAGTTAAAATTTTTAAGTTTAATAGATATCGTTTAATGTAATAAAATGTTTAAATCAATTATACGAAGACACTCGATATAGGAGATGTAAAAAAAAAAAAAAAAAAAATCAAGGAAAAAAAACCTATTATATATAGTTGAGAGTTTCCATGCATTTCTACAAAACTTGATGAAATTTTCCATAAGCATTTAGTTTTGCACTAACTGACGCATGTGCAGGTTCATGGACCCTCTAACTCGAGGCGATTACCCACAAAATATGAGAACTTACCTTGGGAATCGCCTGCCGAAATTTACCAAGGCAGAGTCAGAACATGTCATCGGATCTTACGATTTCATCGGCATCAATTACTACGACGCCTTCTATGCATTTGATCTTCCCTTGGGTGCCACTATTAACTCAACTTATCTTAATGACTCTCGAGTTGGATTGACAGGTGACGATTTTAAAAATTCAACCTCCGATAATCAATGTCTCCGTACTATTATTATTATTATTATTATTATTATTATTATTATTATTATTATTATTATTATTCAGTAGATTCTGATTTGTGCTTGTTTTAATTGTAGTGATCGGTGGTAATGGAAAGCCAATAGGTCGTCCAGTATGTACATGATGATCTGAAACTTTTCTTTTAGAATTAATCATGTATTCCACATTTAAGCTGATAAGTAATTCCCTCTGTGTCTCTTTCAGGGTGGCACATCTTTCTTCTACATTTATCCACAAGGGTTGATAGATCTTCTACTCTATACCAAGAACAAGTATAACAACCCACCCATCATCATTACTGAAAATGGTAAAATCTTACTATCCACTAACATATTAATTCCTATTGAATAATATGAAAACGTTATACAAAGCCAAGTTACATGCATACATACATACATACTAGGACTTTATGAAAGGTATATTTCCTCTCAAACGAAACATTTTACTTAATATATACAGCTATAAATAGGATATTAAATGAGCGTGCCAAACTAGGTTATCATAATCTCTCTCTCTCTCTCTCTCTCTCTCTCTCTCTCTCTCTCTCTCTCTCTCTCTCTCTCTCTCTCTCTCTCTCTCTCTCTCTCTCTCTCTCTCTCTCTCTCTCTCTCTCTCTCTCTCTCTCTCTTTGTTTGTTCAGGTGTGAGTGAGATCAATAATAGTAGTAAAACAATTGCTGAAGTAGTGAAGGACAACGACAGAGTACTCTACCAAGTCGAACATCTTGGTGCACTCTACAATTCTATGAGGTATAGATTAAATTACTAATCAATCAAATCTCACAAACCCTCGAAAGTTCACTTGGTACAAAGTGACTATTCCTTTGGAACGTACATGTTACTAGTATGTATATATATATATATATATATATATATATATCCTAGTGATCATTAAGAAGAGTGGACTTGATACCCTTACTGTTGGCATTTGGCAAGATATATAGTTTGCCATAGTTTTCTACACTAATTATGTAATATATATGTTCTCAATTTCCTAACAGGGGAAAGGATAAAGTGGATGTGAGAGGATACTTCATATGGTCGTTTTTGGACGATTTTGAATGGGGAGGAGGTTTCAAAATACGCTTTGGGCTTCATTATGTGGACTACAAGGACAAGTTAAAGAGATATTGGAAAAAATCGGCTTGTTGGTATACAGATTTCTTGGGGAAATGTATGACGTGCATCCAAGAGTGTACGGCATTTACTGCTTAATTATCACACCCTGCATATATAGGGTTGAATAATTTCTTATGTACTTTAAATATCTGGTTCGTTATGCACACAACGATCGGCGATCTACGAGACCAGCTAGCTAGAGTTGTAGTTTCCTTATTTTGTGTGTTGTTCTTTAAATATGTACATGCAAGTGTCATTCAGATTTCAAATTTCAGTTTAGTGAGTTTTATTGGTTAGTCTAGGCTTGCTCATGAGCCATATGTTGTGTTTTGCTTTTCTGTAAGTTCTCGTTGGTTGTACTTTATGAATTTGATCCCTTCAATAATATATATGACTGCAAGGGTATGTAAATTAAACCCTAACCGTGTACTTGAGAGAATAATTAGTGTGCTCCTTGAAAGGTAGATATTTTTTTCTAAATAATTTGTGTGCTCCTTGAAAGGTAGATATTTTTACTAATTTAGTTTTTCGCACGCATTCAATTTAAAAAAGTCTTTAATTTGTGCAATGCTTAAATCATGCAATCTATAATTGTTTTGCGGGCATGATATGATAATTTATGCGAGATTATTATTTAATTTAGATCAAATTATAATGCTTGGAGCAAATGCTCAAAACTCCCAATTAACGATTTTTGATAATAAATTATTTATAAATTTTAATATATAGTATAATCTTTATGCTACTATTTAAAAGCCCTCAGCAAAATTAAATCTCTTGTATGGCCCATTTAATATTTAAAAAATTAGGTGTAGACGCAAAATACACTACCAGAGACAAAAAAAATTTCTGTCCTCCTCACAAAAGCTTAATTAATGTGCACATAGATATGATCTTCTCAAATCTGGAGACTTTATATATCTTTATGTCCTTAAAAGGACAATATATATATATATATATATATATATATATATATATATATATATATATATATATATATATATATATATATATATATATATATATATATATATATATGTGATAATAAAACAAATTGGCACACGGAACAGAGATACCGATCGAGTCCTAATGTTAATTACAACGAACGAGTACGGATCAGATTTACTTTTTAAAATTCTCTTGTAAAATATGTAACGTGCATGCGTGAACGGTACGTCTGATGTTGATTATATTAAAACAAATTGGCACATGGAATGGGTATGCCGATCGAATTCCAACGTTAATTACGACGGAACGAGTACGAAAATTGAATCAGGTTTATTTTTTTAAAATTCTCTTCCTAGTAAAATATGTAACGTGCGTGCGTGTATGGCATAGTTAGTTAATTCGGATTCGGCAAAAATTCGGTACGGATATAATACGGATAAAATTCGTATCATAATTTTAAAATTCGTTGAAAAATTCGGCTAAAAAACGGGTTCGTCAATTATTCGGATACGTGATTTATACGGAAATAATACGTTCACTGTTTAAAAATTCGGGATAAAAAATTCGGCTATTAAATTAAAAAAAAATTAAAAAATTTATACTATTAGTATAAACAATTATAATTTTTTAAAATAATTTAATCAATTTATTTAGAAATAAATAAAATATTTATTTAGAACAAAAAAAATATAATTTTAAATTATTCCCGACAAATAATTTTAATTCGGATTTTCAATAATTCGCGAATAATTCGCGAATAATTTTTGAATTAACTAACTATGCTTTGAAAAAGAACGAATTTTTCACCCAAAAATTCGTAATTCGTGAATAATTCGCGAATAATACTTTTTGATTTAAAAATTCACAAATTATTCCGAATTTTTTGAAAAAGTCGGAAAAGGCACGTTTAATTCGGATTCTCAATAATTCACGAATAATTTGCGAATTAACTAACTAGGGTGTACGATACGTTTATATTAAAACAAATTGGCACATGAAATGGTAATACCGATCGAGTCCCAACGTTAATTACAACGGAACAAGTACGAAACCGGATCAGATTTATTTTTTAAAATTTTCTTTCTAGTAAAATATGTAACATGCATATCTGTAGTGTATGTCTGATGTTATATATATATATATGGAAAATGCTATGTGTACACTCCTTTTGGAGTGTACATCATACACCCCACCCATCCAATGGGTGGGGTGATAGTAAGGGTCACTTGAAGTGACCTTTAAAATCACCCCACCCATTAGATGGGTGGGGTGTATGATGTACACCCCTTTAGGGGTGTACATGTAGCATTGCTCTATATATATATATATATATATATATATATAATCGATAGTACCAAGTAATTTGTGCTATCAAATTTTCTGTCGTTGGATAAAAAAATATGCGGTTGTAATTATTAGAGTGGTCCCCTAAGATTTTTACTATTCAACCAACCACCTATTAAATCCTAGGGGGCCACTATCATCTTAACCACATATTTTTTAATCTAAAAATTAAAAACTTAATAGCACCAATGACTTGGTGCTATTGATAGTATTATAGCCTAATTATATATATATATATATATATATATATATATATATATATATATAGATGGAGGTGGCTGTCCCACGTATGTGCCTGGTCTTATGATGATTGAAATTACTAGATCTCATCAAAGGACTCGACCAATTTTTTTTATTTTCACTTAATATTATTAAATAAAATTCAATACATGTTCGCCTACCTTTTTTATTATTAGTTTAATTAATTTTATATGTGTTGAAAATTCGGTACTGGTTTCGATATTAGATTGGGTGAATTTGTAATTCGTTTCGGTACCGAAATTCACTTTCGTACTATCTAGTATTAAGATTTCGTAGCGAAAAGTCAAATCAAATTTTTTACTATAAACTCGTTTTCTTAGCAAAACTGGAATAAATACAACCATGTAGAAAAAAAAAAATTAAAACAGAAAATATGCAGGTAAAATAAAATTCATTAATCAAGAGAAGAATTACACCGATTTCTCTTCTGCAATAGAGTAGTTTCAATCCGAGTCCATATCCTGAATCTCTTTTCTATAAATGTCACGTCCCGGGGTCGAAACTGCGACCCAGGCCCGCCAATAGATCCGCCGCCCATACGGAAAGCCCCGTATAGACGAAGCATCTAACCTGCAAAAGATAGCACTACAGCTATACAGATATCAGAGCTGAAAAATAAACTACTGAAATAAGAAAATACATCTCCGAATAGTACAAGTCTGAATCTCACTACATAAGTCTCTCAAAAATAAAACTCTCAACAACAACTATCTACAATAATCCAACAGACTATATTACAAAGCTCCAAAAAGGGGTACCGCTATACTCCAAAGATGGGTAAGGAACTAGCTCGCGACTCCCTTACCTCGATCAGCTGGTGCAGCAACAGGAGTAGGAACAGGGGTAGATGCCTCTGGAAAATCTGTCACCAACAGAGGGTGTGAGAACTACACTGTCACGTAGTTCTCAGTGGGTACCGTCACCAAGACCAACTGTGACACCCCACTTCCCAGGGGGTCACCCATCCTAGAACTACTCTAGCTCTGGCACGCTTAACTCTCATGTTCCTCTTGGATCTTGCTACCATTCAAAATGCTATAGCCGGGTTAGAGATTTAGTCCTATTATATCATTTATATATAGGACTAATCCAAATTCCGGGGGTGTCACATTCTTCCCCCCTTTAAGCCCTGACGTCCACGTCAGGCTCAAGCACACTCACAAGCACCAGGCGATGTGAGACTCGTCTCGCTAGCCTTAGCCGACCTTGTGAGGAGCTGCACTCCACTCACAACGGTCATTAGCCGGGGAGCCTCGCTCTACCCGCTATATAACCCTGTCTCAGCCGAGACTCATCTCACATTTCCGGCTGGTGAATGGCTCTGATACCAATTGTGACGCCCCACTTCCCAGGGGGTCACCCATCTTAGAACTACTCTAGCTCTAGCACGCTTAACTCTCATGTTCCTCTTGGATCTTTCTACCATCCAAAATGATATAGCCGGGTTAGAGATTTAGTCATATTATATCATTTATATAGAGGACTAATCCAAATTCCGGGAGTGTCACACCAACGGTCTGCCCACTAAGTCTACTAGAGACATAAAATAGCATGAAAACTGAAATAATGTAAAGATAAGCAGGAAAGAAATCTACAGCTATCATGCCTCTATCTATAATGCTCAAAGGGTGATACAGATGAAAATGATGCATCGTCTCTAACCCAATAAACTCAATCAACCCAATCACAGTGACTGTCATATGGGGTCCAGTCAAACCTGCGCCCACCTACTGCCACACATCCACAAAAAGACGGGACTTACGTAGGGCGTCCGTGACTGCCAAACAGCCAAAGGGACTGCGTCGACAAGTCGCGATAGCAAAGTAACAGGCCCAACTCCGGAGCAGCACTCGAGGGGCGTGACCCACCGAGAAAAGTATCCGCGCATCTCTGTCGAGCTCAATATGGCTCATGCAGGCTATAATCCAAATCCACGATCAATCAGATCGACAATGTCCAACTCACAATACTAACCCACTAGATGGAGGTACTCAACAGCCGGGACCGTCGTCAACCCAACGGCTCCCAAAACAGGACATCCAACTCACAGACGAGAAAGAACCAACCGACACAGTAAGGGTCCGAGAATCCCGAAAGGTCGGTGTCTAGAATCCCAATCAAACAAGAACAGACTCCAGACTCAACCTTTCGAAGTTCTCGACCCCTTACAGTTCGGAAAAACAACTCCCTTGGTAAAACATACGGAAGAAACCAACCAGGGTCCGAAAGTTCCGGAAGACCATCACCTATAACCCTATCAAATAAGAACAGGTTCCAGGTACAACCCCCGTAGCTTTCGTCCCGAAAAAAAAGGAACGGCCCCTAGAACCCAGGTCACCCAAACTCTCTCGGGTGAGAAAGTTTGTAATAAAAGATGTCAGTTATTACTGAAAGCTATTTTAATCTGAGAAACCCAATTTAATATATTTTAGTTCTTTAATAAAATCAGTTCAAATAAGTTTTATTTTTCAAATCCCGAAGGGCTATTGCCTTCACCCAAATCAAACAAGAACAGGCTCCGGCGACCCCTCAAAGTTTGGAAGGAAAAATATTAGTTTATATAAATTATGTGTGTCCAAAAACAGTCTTGGTTCTAGGTACTGCTATCACTAGTATACCCCTGTCACTAACATAGTGACGACAAAAAAAACAGAGAAGTACGATAACCCGGGAGCACCGTTTACCCAACGGCTCCCGCCACAGATATAAGACCAGCTACATCTACTAGACTCCACTCTGCCAACAAGCACGAGTGTAATATGCATCCCACACTAAGAGAAATTTCGACCACTCGGCCCACTACCCAGGCGAGGAAAACACTATGTCCAGGAATAGGAAGAAAAATGTGGATGTCTAAAGCATAAATAAACCTAACCCAAGTGAAGATTTTCTACTAATCCGGTTTACACATGCAAACATATGACAGGGTGCTAGGTCAAGTCCAATACTAACATTTAATCAACACAGATAGGAAGTAATAATCAACATGATCAGAATCACCACACTAGAAAATCCTATCTGATACAACATGCTTTCTAATATTGCTCACATAATGCATGCTTACTAACAATATAGAGTTAGAGAACCATCCACCGGTTTTGGAGACGAAGCAACCCACCTGAAGCGCGCGTCAATCCAAGATCCAAAAGGCTGAAACTGAACGAGTACAATCATCGGATTCCAACGATTCCAACGAGTCCAAAAACACCAGAAAACTCCTCCTGGGTACAAAGATATGCTCCAAATATTGCAATAAGTCAAAATTCCCATAACACATACACTGCTGAAAAATCTATCCCAAAGAAGCTTAATTCCCACATGTGAAATAATCTCTAAAAATTCCAATAAAACTATGACGACGATCATCGCGAAGAGTAGATGTCGATCGAGTCATCACAGGCCGAAATTCAATACTCGAGCACAGAGATAAAAATCCGACAAGCCTCCGCTGTCAAGAAAAACCACCAACAACAAAGGGGTTCAAAGATGCCTTGTAAACCATGCCAAGAACTCAGAATGAAGTAAGGTGATAAACATGGAAATCGAAGGTGTGACACCCCCGAAATTTGGATTAGTCCTATATATAAATGATATAATATGACTAAATCTCTTAACCCGGCTATAGCATTTTGGATGATAGCAAGATCCAAGAGGTTGTGAGAGTTAAGCGTGCTAGAGCTAGAGTAGTTCTAGGATGGGTGACCCCCTGGGAAGTGGGGCGTCACAATTGGTATCAGAGACATTCACCAGCCGAAAATGTGAGATGAGTCTCGGCTGAGCCAGGGTTATATAGCGGGTAGAGCGAGGCTCCCCGGCTAATGACCGTTGTGGGTGGAGTGCAGCTCCCCACAAGGTCGGCTAAGGCTAGCGAGACGAGTCTCACATCGCCTGGTGCTTGTGAGTGTGCTTGAGCCTGACGTGGACGTCAGGGCTTAAAGGGGGGAAGAATGTGACACCCCCGGAATTTGGATTAGTCCTATATATAAATGATATAATAGGACTAAATCTCTTAACCTGGCTATAGCATTTTGGATGGTAGCAAGATCCAAGAGGTTGTGAGAGTTAAGCGTGCTAGAGCTAGAGTAGTTCTAGGATGGGTGACCCCCTGGGAAGTGGGGCGTCACAGAAGGCCTACCTCTCATGAAATCGACGCCGTAAAAATCGTCCAAAAATTCCTTCGGAGTAGCTCTGTGGATCTCGTGGACCGAAACGCGACGGAAATGAGCCACCGAAGAAGAAACGTCGCACTGCGTCGAATCGCCGAAACCGTCGATGTCGCGCCCTCCAAAAATTCTGAAACTATTTCGCAAGATGCAACACAAGATGAGGATCAACTTTGCTAGAGGCCTCTGTCGCATAGGAGCTCGGGAAAAGGGGCTAAAGGCCCAAGAAAAGGGCCTATTTATAGGCCCCAACCAAAAACAATCCAAAAGTCCACATTATTGGGCTTTCGGGCCGGGCGCCCGGGGGGTTTCGGGCGCAAACAGTGCCCGAAACTGCCCCCCAGGCCCGGCCCGCGACGAACGTCCGGATCACCTAGCGCCCAACACGTGTCCCGAACAGCGGACAGCGTGTGCGGGGCCAGTGGGGATCCACCGCGTGGCCCGACCCGGGGTCGTGGGGTGGGTGGCGCCCGCCAATCGCCGGGCTCCACGTGGCGCCCTGCGTACGGCGGCCACCTGCCCCGCCTGCTCCCGCTGTTTCCTGGACCGCGCGCACAAGAGCCGGCCACTCACAGGCCGCCACGTGGCCCGCCCCGGTCCATGCGCCAACCCGCTCGATGCCGTGGACCGAGCCGCGTGAGCCCACGAATTCGGGGCTGCCACGTGTCCCCCGCGCCTGGTCCATGCACCAGCGCCCAACTCTGTGGACGGTGCCGCGTGCGCCAGCCAATCAGTGGCCGCCACGTGGCAACCGGCCGGTCCACGACTTCCCCCATGCACCAAAATGCGCAGAAAACTTTCGGGGATCCGTTTTTGGACATCCGGACTCCGAAAAATATAAGTAAATAGCCGATTTTTGACGTTTTTCCGCGCTGAATCCAAATCCGGCCTCGGATTAGCCTGAAACCCTCTCAAAACTTCGGCGAAAGCAGCCGAAAGACAGGCTTGATCCAGAAGCCTCACTGAGTCCGTCCAACACGTCCATTTGACGCGTTGCGGGTCCGACATACCAATAATAGGTGTTCCACGTGAAGTCAAAAAATCACATACTTTTGAATCCAACACGTCTAGCGAGATCAAATTGTGATCGCCGTCCGTGATGATCGGTAATCCAGTACTTTGATGTCGATCTCTTTTGAGGATCGACAACCTTTAGCTCCGATATCAATTGTTGGAAATCTGATACTTGCCCTGATATTAGATTCTGTGAATCTGCAACCCGCTCCGGTACCAAAATCCACTCCGGTACCGCCTAGTGTTGGAATTCCCCAGCGAAAACGTGAAATCAGATTTTTTACGATAAATTCGTCTCCTCAGCAAATCTGGAACCACTACAACCAAATAGAGAAGAAAAATCAAAAACAGAAAATATACGGATGAAATAAGATTCATTAACCAAGAAAAAAAATTATACCGACTCCTCTTCTGCAATAGAATAGTTTCAACCCGAGTCCTCATCCTGAATCTCTCTCACCTTTCTATCGTTTTCTATAAATCTAGAAAAAATTTCTCTTTCCATACGTGCATCCAAAATTATGAATATTTTGGTCATGTCATATGAATGTGACTAAATTCTAACCCCCATCACCCCTATGAATGTGATCACCACCGAAAAATAATAGTGCATATGCTATATTTATAGTTTATATCAAAAATTATTCAAATTCTAGTCTAAATAAATTTTTATTTTAATTAATATTTAAATTCTAACAAATTTATCTCTTATAAATTTTAATTTTAATTTTAATTATTCAACTACAAATCTAATGAAAGTCCTAACAATATGATACAAAAACGAACTTTTTAATTAGTTTTTCCATACTACACAAGTAGATCCGCGTTTATGTGAATGGCTTGGTTGTTTCTCATATTATATATATAATTTTGTAAACACTATAAAAAAAAATTAATATTTAAATATATATATATATATATATATATATATATATATATATATATATATATATATATATATATATATATATATATATATATATATTTAAATTTAAAGATACTAAAAAGCATTCTAGCTAATATAGTATAACATTATATTTAAAAGTGACTTCTGTAAATAAAAAATAATCATATATATACGGGTACTTATATCAAGTATTGGTAAAATATATTTTGGGTTAAGTGATTAAAAAAAGTATAAAAAATTTATTTTTTGAGAAAAAAAAATTTGATGGAAAATCCATCTTTGAATTTTTTGCCCGCACGTTCCACAAAAAGCTTTTTATTTGGAAAAAAAACTTTTCTATATTTCATGAAAAAATAATATTTTAGTTTTCTAATTTTTTTTAAAAAAAAATAGTTTTTTCTAAAATAAAAAAAATAGTTTCTTTAAAACCAAAAGGACGACAAATCGGAAAAAAAGTTTTTCATAAAATATTTTTCTTTCAATTATTTTTTATAATTTTCTAAAAAATCAAATAACTTTTCAATTTATTTCATTAAAAAAATAATAATAATAATACGCTATTATTCTCTCAAAATAATAATAATAATAATAATAATAATAATAATAATAATAATAATAATAAGGGATAATTGTCTGTGTATCCCTGAAATATGAAGAAATATCTGATTTACCCCTCTTATTTTTTTCTTTTCAATATACCCTTCATACGTTCCACCGTTATTAAAAATACCCCTACCGTTTCCCTTTGTTAAGTTAACTAGGGTTAAACTAGAGTTAAATAATAATCGGAGTTGAAAACTATTATATATACCTATTTTGTCCTGGTTTAGGGTTTAGGGTTTAGGGTTTAGGATTTTTTAGGGTTTTAGGGTTTAGGGTTTAGGGTTTTAGGGTTTAGGGTTTAGGGTTTTTTAGGGTTCTAGGGTTTAGGGTTTAGGGTTTTTTAGGGTTTAGGATTTTTTA
>CM055060.1:59624103-59769103 GCA_029204045.2 Tillandsia leiboldiana | reverse complement strand
CTACACTATTATTACTGTTGCTATTATTATAATTATTTCAATTTTGGAAAATGCTATGTATATACTCCATTCGAGGATTACATCTTACACCCACCCCATCTTGAGATGAATAAATTTTATTTATCACATCGATGTGACGAATGAATAAATATCCATTCCAAGATGGAGTGGGTGTAGGATGTACACTCCATTTGGGATGTACACCTAGCACTTCTCTTCAATTTTCACTAGAGATGAAAAGGAGAAAGCGGACGTGAGAGGATATATGCAGTTGGCATTGTCTTGTCGTTTTTTAGACGACATCGAATGGAGAGGAGGTTTCAAAGTAGTGCTATTGCTAATGCGTATTATTAGTAACGAGCTGACCTTATGTATTTTTAAAAATATAAATTTATTTATATTTATAAAATTTTTACTATAAAATTTGTATTAAAATTTATATAATTATATATATTTTTCTCTCTTCTTAATTATTTTTATAATAATACGGATCCAAATATAAATCTTATGGTTAAAATTTTATAAATATAAATTAATTTATATTTTTGAAAAAATATATATATATGGCAATTACTCATTAGTAATTGTCATATTCTAATTAAGAGTTTTTTTTTTTTTTTTGAAAGAGAAAGGTAGCATGCTACCCGCTTCGTTTATTTTTAAAATAAACTTAACTGAAAATATGAAACAACTAGGCTTCGAATTCGGGTCACGGATATTAACCTCTAAATCCTTTGCCACTTACATTAAGGACGGTTGATTATTCTAATTAAGAGTTAGCTGATAAAAAGTTGTTTCTCCTGATATTTTTTTTTTTTTTTTTTTTTTTGTCCAAACGAAAAAACCAATTAAGTTGTCCAGTTCATGGAGTGTAGTTCTTAAGACATGTTTACTTTGAGATAGTATTTGATTGATCAAATGCTTGCATGCACTATTGTTGAAATTAGAGGGCAGCGGAAACTTACAAACTGGATAGCCAACATATTCAGGAACCAAAAGCTGGATCGGTTAGCTTGTTTTACAAGCCTTCTTGGATCGTCCTTGTCTTGGTAATTCTTGACTCTCCACGAATTCCTTGATTGCGGATCGAATGCGAAGAGCGCTATCAGAGTCCTCTTCTATGTTCACATTCCAAAACCCGAGAACGAAGGTAGAAATCCAGAGATATGTTCATACTCCAAAACCCGAGAACGAAGGTGGAAATCCAGAGAAAACGAAGGTGGAAATCCAGAGAAAACGTAGAGAGAATGATGTTATGTCTAACCCGTATAAGGGGAAGAGGTTCTATTTATAAATTATTAGTACCTTTAGGATATTCTCTATCTCACGTAGAAATAAACAGAATATGGTTAGGATATGGGTTAATATATGTTTCTTAACATACAAGAAATATATCCTTATCTTTAACCCATAAGGATAAATCATATTCTTATCCTTAACATATAATGATAAAATCCGATCTTATCCTTAACATAAAATGATGAATCCTAATCCATATCTCATATGGATTGAGTCAAAATAGAATCGGCCAATGTGGACACACAACGTGGCAACAATAAATTATTTGGTGATGATATTTCAAGATATTTATGCTTTTTTTTTTTTTCTTTTCTTTTTCTATTTTGTCTTATCTGAAGTAATGTCCATGTGCAGGCAGTGTCATTGAATTGTTTGACAGCAAACTTCGTATGCCTAATCACATCTTTCCTGCCAGATTTTGGATTATAATTGCCATGTGCACATGGCACACAATTTAGTCACATTTCGTACCTAGTTATGCGGTTGAGTTAATTTTCTCTTTTTTTTTTTTTTGTTTTGGAGTTTAAAACTATCAAATATAAATTTCGAGCATTTTCTACTTAAAACAGTAATATTGTGTCAATTTTACTATTTGAACGTAGACTTTATTTCTCGATCTACTATTTATATCATGAGACAAGATTTCCAACCAAGATAATTTTATAGATATCATACTTTTCCTATTTGCCCGGCCCCTAACCTTCCTTTCAATTGGCTTGATGCAATTAAATCTCTCTTATAAAATATCAAGCAATCCCAAGAATCTCAAATCCATGTCACAAAGCATCCTCCAATAATTTCCATTTCTACTATTTCCCTTTTCTTCAAAGTGATAATTATTTTCATTTAGTTTTTTTTTTTTTTTCTCCTTCAGGTGAATAATTGTAGCCATATTTCATTGTAAACATGATACGCTGCAATTATTTATCATAATAATAATAATAATAATATTAATATTACTTTTTATTTTCATCCACCTATACTTAAAAAGGAGGAGTACAATTGACTTGCTTGATTGAATCTAATAATTGGCTTATAATACTACTTTAGGGCACTCAGAATTTTTTTAAAATTAGTTAATAAGCAGAGAACAAAATATGTAGTTGCTTGAAAGCTCTAGCCATCAACTATTACATTACAAAAATTTATATTGTTTAGTTGGGATATAAAGTGGGGGACGGATAAGGTGGTTATACTTCCACATCATACCCAAACATTAATGTGGGTGGGAGCAACTTGTTCCCACCCTTTTTGCGCATACTTCAAAATATTTTTAAAATTTATAAATTTTTAGTTTTATAATTATATAAAATTTTATAATTTTTTAAATTTTTATTTTTAATTTTAAATATTTTTAATTTTAAATTTTCTAAAAATTTATTAATTTTAAAATTTTAAAATTAATATAAATTTTATATATAAATTTTTAAATTTTTTATATAATTTTTTAAATTTATACAAATTTTTAAATTTTAAAAATTTTTGAAGTTTTAAATTTTTTAACAAATTAAAATTTTATATAAAGAACTAAATTTAAATAATATAAATTATAATTACTTTTTTTAAAAAAATAAAATTTTAAGGTAAAAAGCAATTTTGTTAATTTTAAAAAAAATTCTTCTTTTTATTATTCTTATTTTATTTTATAAAATCAAACATAATTTTTCTTATACATAGTACAGACATTTCTAATACTCATTCAAACATAAAATTACATTACTTGTTTCTGAATTTATACCTATCTCTATAATAAGTTGTTCTCGCTTATATCTAAACAAAACACAATTAGGTGCTGTAAAATTACTCCTTCCAAAAACATAGACAAATATATAAAAAAAAATTTGAAAGATTTATTCCAAATATTGTTCATAATTTATTATTTTTACTTTTTGATTATTGTACGAAATTTAAGTCACATTTATATATAGACATAGCCTATCTCTCCAGATCTCTTATCCAATTATTAATGTTTAGTTGAAATATTAAATTTCTTCAACGAATTACACGCGGGAAATAAATAAATGGGGATAGTATGCAGGAAACACTTTGTCAACTTTTAAAAAATTCCAACATGCTTGTGAGTTTGCTAAACGTACATACTTTCAACTCAGACACTTATACATAATTTGCAAAAAAAAAAAGTAGTTACCAACTTATACTTTTATACCTTGTTCATAATTTATTTGCATTTCTCATATGAGGCAAATAATTAAAATATATATATATATATATATATATTTTTTATTTTATTATAAATATAGATATTAGAATGTGAATTGCCAATCCGCCGCACAATCATGACATAATTGCATGTGCTTTCTAAAATTTTTAATTGACTCCAATTTGCATTTTTTTTTTTTCCCACTGAGATTTTGAGCAAAAATTTTGATATGCAAGTGAGCATACTCTATATCAAAAACCACCATTTGTCGTCTAGTCTAGATAAATGCCTGTAATATACGTATATAAAGGCATACATACCTACATGAGTTCAAAGTGTAAATTAATTATATGAATTGAAAAAATACATAATAAATTTAAAATTTTAAAATATTAGACAAATCTTTTTTATTGTAATGAAAGATGAATATGTTCACAAAAAATATATATATATATATATATATATATATATATATATATATATATATATATATATATATATATATATATATATATATATATATATATATATAGCAGAGCTTATAATATTTTAAAAGTACAAACTCATTCATATTTGTAAATTTTTTACAATAAATTTATATTTGGATTTATACAATTGTATTTTTTTTTCTTTCTCTCCTTAAATGTTTTTACAATAACACGGATCCATCAATCCTTGTGAATTTTTTATCATTAAATTTGTATTGAAATTCGTGTAATTGTATTTTTTTTTTTTCTTTGGTTGACTTTGCAAGAGCACAAACTCAATACAAATTTAATGATAAAAAATTTATATGCATAATTAGACTTATACTTTTAAAAATATATAAACTTTACTATATATATATATATATATATATATATATATATATATATAGAGTTGGGCTGGAATGCTATTGATAGCACCAACCCAACTTTGCCACCCATTTTTTAGCCTTTAGATCGCATTGAGATTTGTGCATACTCTTTAATGAAAAAGAAAAGCTTTTTACTTTTTACTTTTTCTTTTTACTTTTTCTTTTTTCTTTTTTTCATTAAAGAGCATGCACAAATCTCAATGCGATCTAAAGGCTAAAAAATGGATGGCAAAGTTGGGTTGGTGCTATCAATAGCATTCCAGCCCAACTATATATATATATATATATATATATATATATATATATATATATATATATATATATAGAGAGAGAGAGAGAGAGAGAGAGAGAGAGAGAGAGAGAGAGAGAGAGAGACTCCGGCTGAAATATTATCGATAATGCTAAGTAATTAGTGTTACCTAATTTTCAGTTCTTGAATAAAAGGATGTGCTATTGGAATATAATAATTCCTAAAATTTTTATTATTGAATCAACCACCCACTAAATTTTAAGGGACCACTATCATCCTAACATCACATTACTTAATCCAAGCACTAAAAAATTAATAACACCAATGACTTAGTGCCATCAATAATATTCTAGCCTAATTATATTTAATAACACCAAAGACTTAGTGCTATCAATAATATTCCAGACTAATTATATATATATATATATATATATAGCGTAGGGCTATTATACTCTTATGAGTATAAACCTCTTTGTACTCATAACTTTTTCATCCTTGGATGAAGAAATATGCGGTTAGGATGATAGTGGTCCCCTAAGGATTTACTAGGTTGTTGAAAAAATAGTAAAAATCTTAGGAGCTACTATAATCCTAACCGCACATTCCTACATCCAAGGAATGAAAATTTATGGGTACAAAAAAAATTTTACTCATAAGAGTATAGTAGCCGTACCCTATATATATATAAATATATATATATATATATATGCACCATAATTACACCTTCAATAATCCACATTTCCTATATTTTAATTCCAATTCTGCGATTTTTCTACTAAAAAACGGAAGGTTTTATAAATTGAGAATATGTAATGTGATTTTGCATTCATAAATATTGATAAGTTATCTAATATTTTTTATAAGTTTAGATTTAACAGTAATTTAAATTTATTAAATTTATTTTTTAATATCAATTGATTAGGTATTAGATATTAGAAATAAATTTAATTTTTTAAAAATAATTATTATTAGATTTTCTTTTATTTTATGTTAAAAGTTATATATATACATGCTGTAAACATGTGAAATAAATTTATCGTCGAATTCATGAATAATTACTAAAATTTTTATTCTACCGTAATAGCTCTCTGTTATATATAGTCCTGCATGTCCTCTCCTCTCCAATAATAAAAGCCGTGCGTAGCACATGCAATATTTTTTATTATGTTTTTACATTTTTTTTCACTAAGAGATCGAGCATTTAAGTAATACAAGTTGTGGTTGCTATATATATATCCTCTAGCTTCCAAACATATATACATATGCATATGGCTTTGATTACTTATCCAAGATATTAATTAGTCATTTAGAACATTTGGGGATGGCAGTTGGAATTAAAATGTGTTCTCTTCTTGTACTACTCGTGGTAGCTGTGACATTGGAGAGATGCGCATGCTCCTCATTCAATAGAAGCAGCTTCCCGGATGGGTTCATCTTTGGAACCTCGTCTTCATCCTACCAGGTACGATTAGTTCATTCCATTAATTGTGCTCCACGTTGCTATATATATAATGTAGTTACATCTTTAACGTTATGCTTTTCTGATTCAATTTGTGGTGCTCGCGCAGTCGGAAGGTGCTGCTATGGAAGGTGGTAAAGGGCCAAGCATTGTCGACACCTTCACTCACGCGCACTCAGGTAATTAAAGAGTCCTTAATTTAATGGAGTTGTTATCTCTCTTTTGATAAGATTCGGAACAAAGAATATCACAATTTTATGATAATATATATATGGCTGCAGTGTGAGAATGAAAAAGCAAGATGCGCAGTTGAGATTAAGTTAAGTGTTTATGAAGTAGTTTGCAACATATATACTGAAAAAATAATAATAATAATAATAATGAAAATTTAACCTGTCAAAATGTGCAATGAGGAGAGAATCAAATATTCATAATCTCATTGACCAACTCTTAATACTGTGTTTCTCACGATATAAATATTTTATAGCATAAAGATTCTATATATAGAGCACAAACTATTGGGACGTACGTTAAGGGGATGAGAAAGGGTGGTGTCATGAGTTTTTTTGTCTAGAAAAGCGCTCTGAAACAATATATGAATTAGTTGCTGTACGTAATGACCTAGTTTCATAAGTAACAGCTTATTGATCAGGTATAAATTTTTATTTGTTTGCAGACAAGATTGTGGATGGAAGCAACGGTGATGTAGCCGACGACATGTATCATCGTTATAAGGTGTTATTAATTATTCATATTTTTGTAGAATTTCGTCACTTTTAAAATTCATAATTTGTATAGACTTTTTCACCTAATTGGTTCTCGTGCAATTAATCATTATATTAAGTTAAAGTCTATAGATCCATGAGGCTGAGTGAAGCTATGTTGCAGGGGGATGTAAGCATCATGAAGCAAATAGGACTGGATGCTTTCAGGCTCTCCATCTCTTGGCCTAGAATCTTACCTCGTATGAAATTATACGCTTCACAACAGAGAGCTATATATATATATATATATATATATATATATATATATATATATATATATATGTCTGGAATATTATTAATAGTATCAGATTATTGGTGCTACTAAGTTTTTAATTTTTGGATTAAAAAATGTGTGGTTGAGATGATAGTGAGCCTCTTGTGTTTAATAGGTAGTTGAGGAAATAATAAAATCTAACGGATGAAAATGATCAAAAAAGTTGGTTTAAGGGTAGAAAACTTGATAGCATCAATAACTTGATACTATTAATGGTATAGTAGCCGGACTATATATATATATATAGAGTAGGGCTTATATACTTTCAAAAACACAAGCCTAAATATGCTTGTGAATTTTTTACCATTGAATTTACATTGAGATTTGTGCTATTGTAAAGTCAACTAAAAAAATAAAATAAAATAAAAAAATAGAACAAATCTCAATGCAAATTTAATGGTAAAAAATTCACAAGCATATTTGGCTATTACTTTTGAAAATATATAAGCCCTACACACACACACACTCTCTCTCTCTCTCTCTCTCTCTCTCTCTCTCTCTCTCTCTCTCTCTCTCTCTATATATATATATATATATATATATATATATATATATATATATATATATATATATATATATATATATATATATATATATATATATATATATATATATAGTAGAGCAATTGTATGCTTTTAAAAATACAAGATAATTCATATTTATGAATTTTTTACCATTAGAATTGTATTAGGATTAGTATTTTTGTAAAGTCAACTAAAGAGAGAGAAAGATAAAATAAAAAATACAAATCTCAATACAAATTTAATGATAAAAAATTTACAAGTATAATTTTTTTTGTACTTTTAAAAACATATAAACTCTACTATATATATATATATATATATATATATATATATATATATATATATATATATATATATATAAAAGAAAAGTTTAATTCATTTTCAAAATGATGTGTAGATGGAAGCCTAAGTGGGGGAATCAACAAAGAGGGTGTAGAGTTCTACAACAACCTCATCAATGAGCTCATATCGAAAGGTATACAAGCACCATATATATTTTACACAGATATAACTTAGTTTTTATTTTTCAGGAAAAAATTGGACCAATTTATATGCCACTCGAATCCTATTTTATTATGTTACATACTATAAAATATGCGCAGGTTTGCAACCAATGGTGACAATATTCCACTGGGACCTGCCCCAAGGCCTAGAAGACAAATACGGAGGTTTCTTAAGCAACCGCATTATGTGAGATGTTGGCTTTAACTTCCTACAAGGCAATATATATATATATATATATATATAGTTCGGTTGGAATACTATCGATAGTATCAAATAATTAATGTTATCAAATTTTCAGTCGTTGAATAAAAAGATGTGCGGTTGGAATTATAGTAATCCCTTAAAATTTTTATTATTCAACCAACTATTCACTAAATCCTAGGAGACCATTGTCATTGTGACACCATATTTCTTAATTTAATGGCTAAAAAATTAATAGCACCAATAATTTACTACTATCGATAGTATTCCAGCCTAATTATATATATATATATATATATATATATATATATATATATATATATATATATATATATATATATATATATATATATAGAGAGAGAGAGAGAGAGAGAGAGAGAGAGAGAGAGAGAGTTTATCTACTATATTTGTACAAGTATTAAACAATTGATATTTATAAGTTTTTTACCGTTAAATCTATTTTTTGATTAATTTTATTTTTTAGATTATTCTATTCTACCAATCGCTCACTTAACTCAGAGTTGCCAGTATCATCCTAACCACACATTTGTTCATCCAACCGCTAAAAATTTATAAGCATCAATAAATTAATACCTTTAAAAATATATGAGCTCAATATATATATATATATATATATATATATATATATATATATATATATTGAGCTCAATATTAAGTCATTAGTGTTATTAAATTTTTAACCCTTGAAATAAGACATATGTGGTTGGGATGATAGTAGGCGCTAGGATTTACTTGGTGGTTGGAAAAATAGTATAATCTAACGAGTGAAAATGATCAAAGAAGTTAATTTAATGGTAAAAAACTTGATAATACCAAATATTTGGTGCTATCGATAGTATAGTAGCCGATATATATATATGGTCCGGCTACTATACTCTTATGAGTAAAATTCTTTTGTACTTATAAGTTTTCGTATATACCAATGCTAATGCCAAACGTCGGTAAAATATATTCTGACGCTTTAAAGCGTCAGAATTTTTTAAAATTCAGACTGTTTAAAATGTCAAAAAATTAAAAGTAATAGTAAAGTTTATCATTTAATAAGCTAGTTTGATATAATAGTGGGGTTATATGATAACACTTTTTGAAGTGTGGATATTTGCTATATTGGAAGGACGCTTTCCTTAGGCGTCGTCTAAAAAACATTTTTATATTAAAATTTTCTTGTAGTGATAGTACCAATGACTTGGTGTTATGGTAATATTAATTGTATAGTAATATATATATAGTTTTGCTACTATATATTTGTTTGTAAAAGTACTAAATAATCGATGCTTGTAAGTTTTATACCGTTAGATTTAACCATTTAATTAACTAATTTTATCCTTTAAATCATACTATTTCACCAACCATCTATTAAACCGAAGATGCCCATTATCTTTCTAACCGCATATTTTTTTATGGCTAAAAATCTACAAAACCAATGATTTTATACTTTTATAAACATAGGAGTTCAATTATATATATATATATATTTAAAATTATCAAGCCATTGGTGTTTGTAGATTTTTGACCGTTTGATGAAAAGATGTGTGGTTAGAATTATAGTGGCATTCTTAAGTTAAGTGAGTGTAAAGAGAAAGAGAAAAAGAGAGACTTCGGCTACTATGCTTGTATAAAGACCAAGCAATTTGTGCTTGTAAGTTTTCTATCATTAGATCTATTCCTTTGACTAATTTTATTTCTTAAATCATTCTATTCTACAACTATTCACTTAACCTAAGGAGCCTACAATCATCTTAACCACAAATCTTTTTATCTAAGGGCTAAAACCTACAAGTACCAAGAACTTAGTATTTTTAAAAGAATAGGAGCTCAATTATATATATATATATATATATAGAGAGAGAGAGAGAGAGAGAGAGAGAGAGAGCTAGGCTCTTATACTATCGATAGTACCGGAGCTTTGGTACTATAGTCTCGTTTTAATTTTAGAGTATTTAAATCAACGATCTACTACGTTAAAAATGATCTAGAATATTTAAAGTTTTTTAATTTTTTTTTTATATTTTTTCGACATAGTTAATTTACTTTATGATCGAACTATTTCAAAATTATTAATTTTCAATTGTTACTATGTTGACTCTTCATTTGTCGATGTTTTAATCAGTACTTTCAAATATGACGTTAAAGTATATTTGAATACTTTTAATTATTATTAAATATAAAAAAATTTATTCCTAAATGTTAATTTGTTTATAGTATATTAAATTTTCGATATTAGATAAAAATTTAATGAATGTTTGAAAAAATTAGTATGTTTTCATAAATAAAAATGATTAAAAGAATATATATAAAACAGTAAAACATTTGGCGCCATCATGTATAATTAACAATGATGGATTCTTGTTACAATTTGAACCAAAATACTTAATTATCTGGGTTAAAAAAGGGGGGAAAAAAAAAAAAACCTGCTTTTATTATTAACTATTTTCTTAAATAATGTTTGCAGAAAGGACTACGTGGATTACACGGAGGTTTGTTTCAAAGAGTTTGGCGATCGGGTAAAACTGTGGATCACATTCAATGAGCCGTGGACATTTTGCTCGGCGGGGTATGCATCGGGCACGTTGGCGCCCGGCCGGTGCTCCCCCTGGTCCGGAAATTGCACCGCCGGAGATTCGGGGAGGGAGCCTTACACAGTTTGCCATAACCAGCTACTAGCTCACGCTGCGGCCGTGAAGGTGTACAAAAACAAGTATCAGGTATCAAACCATGCATGCACGTACGGCAGGTTTTTCTATTATAATTAAGAATTAATCTTGATCCCCTATATACCCTAATTTTATATATCCGGTTGAAACTAAATAACGTGGGTAAAATTTATAACAAGTAATTAAATACGCACCGTCGGCCATAAATGACGCTCATGCCACATTTAATCACCATTAATAACAAGCTACGTACACCCAAATGCAGGGAACCCAGAAGGGCAAAATCGGAATTACACTAGTCTCACACTGGTTTATTCCCTACTCGGATTCAAAATCCGACCGGGAAGCCAAGCAAAGGAGCCTGGATTTTATGTACGGATGGTGAGTCATTTTTATCAATCAATGGATTCCCGACGGTCAAAATAATTGTACGCAAATTCATGAAAAATTTATATCAAATATCATATATATTTATATATATATATTTTTTCTTTTTTTTTTTATAGGTTTATGGATCCGCTGACGCGAGGAGATTATCCATTTAGCATGAAAAAAATAGTCGGAAATCGTCTGCCGACATTCACAAAGGAGCAATCGGAATGGGTCAAAGGGTCGTATGATTTCATTGGACTTAACTACTACACCACCAATTATGCGTACAGTGTTCCACCATCTAATGGTCTTTATACAAGCTACAGCACTGATTCTCAGGCTAATATTACAGGTAAAAGTTTTACTCTCTATTTGTATAGCTGTTCGTTGCGACCGCATAAAATCAATTATACACTATATATTTTTGAGGATGTACATAAATTCGCAGCTTAATTTGTAACAGGGGTTCGCAATGGGATCCCATTAGGTCCGCAGGTAATTAAGTATCTTGTTATACCGGAGTTTAATTGCTTATTAATTTCAACGTACTATGTATGAAATATTGAAATATTGAAGCCTAAATTATTTGACCAAAACTGGCTTTTATCAAAAAGGAAAAGCTTACATTGTATATACGGAGGATTAAATTGAAAATAATAATAATAATAATAAAGTATTTCGTATTCTTTGTTTGCACAAAATTTATATTGAATTTTAATATAATAGGCGGCTTCACCTTGGCTGTATATTTATCCACCGGGAATACGGGATATTCTGGTGTACACAAAGACCAGATATAACAACCCAGTTATCTACATCACAGAGAACGGTATGTTAATATTTTGTTATCTTCATTTTTTTTTTTTTTTCCCTCTCTTTTAATTGGATGATAGGAAGAGAATCTTAAACACGTGTTAATAATCAATTTAATACACACAATTTAGTTCTTGTTTGGTCCAACTTCCGAAACTTGTATTTCTTTTCGCTTGGTTTATTTTTTTATCCCGGGTTTTTTTTGTTTGTTTGTGATAGGTGTTAATGAGTTAAATATCCCGAGTCTACCGCTCAAAGTTGCATTGAAGGATGACGTAAGAGTATCATTCCACCAGAAGCACATCCAAAACATTCACAAAGCTATCAGGTTTGTTAATTATTATTCCACATACCCAACTCTGCCCACAAAATTCTCTTGTTATTACACTAATTTTTTTTTTTTTTTTTTTTTTTTTTTTAAACACTCTTTGTAGGAAAGGGGTAGATCTGAAAGGATATTTCGTGTGGTCATTCATGGATGATTTTGAGTGGGGAAGCGGCTACACTCATCGATTTGGGCTCGTATTTGTAGACTACAATGATGGACTGAAGAGATACCCTAAAAAGTCAGCTCGTTGGTTTCGCCGATTCCTCAATAAATAATTAACATGCATTAATTCCAGCGTAGCTGTATAATCTCCTGCGGGAGATTGATTGATTGATTAATAAAAGTGCCTCAAGGGGTTGTTGTTGCCTTTCGCTTTTCACTAAACCAGGGTTTTATTTTTATATATTGCTTATTATTATTATTCATTTTTTATTTTTCATTTTTCGTGCGGATACGAACTACCTCCGCGTAATTTCCATATTCATCACGAATATTATTAATTTCATAAATTTGGTGAAATGAATTAGTTCAGATGATGGAGCAACGCCACATAGCACGATCGCATGCAGAACTCAGTCAGGTATTATATTCCTATTAGAATTGCAAAATAATAATCATAAAAAAGAGGAGTTTAAAACCCTGTTAATTGATAGCCCTGGCCCCACCTGGCCTGGTCCACGTGGCCTCAATCTTGAAGTGGGCCTAGATTGAGCCCAACTCCATTAAAAATACTTCATGTACGTACTTTGCAAAAGTAAAAAAACCCAATTAAGGCCCAAATTATATGGACCAGCCCAGCGCAGTAAGCTCTGAACCCTAGACTCGGCCCATAAGAACACTGGGCCGAGTGGGCCGATTAATTTTTATGAGAAAATGTATGGATACACCCTCAACAATACGGCCATTATAGTTGAGCCATGGACCTTCTGCGCCCCGCAGGAAGGTCAACAGTGCTTCGGTGGATTATCAGCAACCGAGCCTTACACCGTGTGCTATCACACACTAGTAGCCCACACCGAAGCCGTCCAATTATATAAACAAAAGTACCAGGTATACTATGAAAACCACAACATTCCAAGTTCAAATTTTATCACGTTGCAATCACTTATATTCTTATGTATTAGCAATATGCTCCTAAGGCAAAACAAAATGGCGAAATCGGTATAACACTATCCTCACACTGGTACACTCCCTATTCACCTTCAAAAGCTGATAAAGAAGCAACACGACAAACACCTTGCATAAGCTTAAAATAAATCCATATTCATTTCATTCAAGGGTTGAAACAAACATTTCTTACAGGTTTATGGGACCCTCTTACACACGGAGATTATCCGTCAATCATGAGAGAATTGGTCGGCGATCGCCTTCCCAAGTTCACAAAGAAGCAATCAGATGTGATCAAAGGATCATATGACTTTGTTGGACTTAATTACTACACAACATTACTATGCCTTCGATGTTCCATCATCTAACAATAGTGCAAGCAAAAGCTACATAACTGATTCCCGGGCCAATTCTACAGGTATGTGTGCATAAAATATAAACTAATTCAACCCCTTCTCAAAGTTAAAAATTATTTCACCCAAATCATATTGATTACAATGTCTAACTTCGTAATACTTTTAATAGGGGTTCGCAATGGGGTCCCAATTGGTCCACAGGTGCGTATACGATTTACCAAAAGTAAGCTTGCGGATAGAAAAGATATTATGTATACCCAATTCCATTGTACAACAAATAATGTGGAGGCATACATGTATGAAATAATGAAATGTTGCATATAACTTATTTGGTGACAACTTAGAGTGCTACATCTTGGATCTACATTTACCAGCGTGGTTTACGAGAACTGCTGCTGTATATGAAGAGCAAATATAACAATCCGGTCATCTACATTACAGAGAATGGTAAGATGGTCCCTCAGTAGTAATTCTCATATTAGTGCTATTCACTTACAAAGCTGAAAGCTCAAATTCCCTTGAAAAAGGGAAAACTAGAAAAGATTTATACCAAACAAGCATTTCTACAAAAGTTTCAGCTAATACAAATAGGTTATTAATATCTACCTTCGTTATTTTCTTGCTTTACATCTCTAATTAGTATTTCTTTTTTTCTCATAGGTCTCAATGGGGTCCTTAACAGCAGTATTCCGCTCGAGGTTGCCTTGAAGGATGATCTGAGAGTATCCTGCCACCAGAAGCATCTCCTATACCTCCAGAGAGCCATTAGGTGTGTTTTGCACTAAGTTCCTGAACTGCACAATACATTTAGGCCCCAGTTTGGCACACAGAACTTGGTTGGATAAAAGATTAGATGGAAGAGCGATATTAGCAGAGATAGAGAGAGAGATGGTTCAACAACTAGAAAAGCATCAAAAGTCACGATCGATAGGGATGGGTCTGCTAAGTCGCTAAACCATTCATTCTTTCCCAACCATGCCTGCTCGTCAAATCCAATCTTCAGTGCCAAACAGGCCATTAGCGCTACCAATATAACACTAGCTGCTTCTTTTTCCCTTTTTCCCCTCAGGGATGGGGTGGATGTAAGAGGATACTTCGCCTGGCCATTCACGGACAACTTTGAATGGCCGAGTGGCTTCACCATACGTTTTGGCCTATATTACGTTTCTGATGGATTAAAGAGATATCCCAAGAACGCTGCATGCTGGTTCCGTCGCTTCCTCACGGGATGAGATGACCCATGAGTAAAAATTGTAATGATCTACATTGTGCCAAGAAACTATGATGCCCCCGCAAGAGTAGGAGAAATTGATGTTGTTTCATTTCTTAACATGAAATTAATGCCGGGTTCCTCTTATCTTACCAACTTATGTATAGTCGTTGAATTTTTTTTCCTCTTTTTTTACCTAAGAGGTCAAAGATTGCCATATCTACTTTCACTATAGAAAGGACATTGAAAGGGATGGAACTTTTGAAAAGCCCCCAAAACTTGGCTATAGAGAACAGCCAAAATGAATTTTGACACCCTAAATGCAAAAGATTCAATTTCAAGCTTTCGTTCTCGCAGCCAAAATGAATTTTGGGACCCTAAAAGCAAACGCTTCAATTTCAAGCTTTTGTTCTTGCAAAGGAAAGCCGTTGAAGGGCCTACCTAAAAACCTGAAAGGGATAGAACCCTCTTGTCTCCCCACACAGGAATAATTGCTAGGGTTATTTAATCCTATGCCACCCGAAACTAAGGAACATAATACTTTTTTTGCCAATTAAGAGAGAAAGGCGTTAGGTTTAGTTGTTCGAGCTTTGAACTATCATTTCCCTAAAATGATGTAATATCCACGTCCTAGACTTTTCCGGAAACACTTAATCAATTACCTAATTATTCGAGAATGTAGGAGGAAAAAATTTTCTTAACACTACAAATTGTTCAACCTGTGTGTGAAACATAAGAAGAAACTAAAAGATGTACAATACTGTAAATAAAGTTATACATACCTCACTAACTGACACTAGAATTTATTATTGTATTGATCTCGCCAATTATGTTGACTGGCCTCCCATCAAACATAGAAGATAATGTTGTCTCGCACAACTTCTTTAGTTCCCTTGTTTTTGCAATGGCTGCTTCCTGAAGCATTAATGAGTTTCAGATATGGCAATGTCCACTACATCTCTAGGGGATATAAGCAGAAATATTTATAAAAATCATGCAAGCCTCTGATAATATAATCCTCTATAATTTGACATAGAAGTTTTGCACATGCAATGAACGCGGCTTAAATGTGAAGAGAATTACTTTGTAATTGCATAATATATTAGCAAAGCTCAAACAATACTATAATAGACATGCCTCATCAGTTGGAAGGAATTTTCTACTCAACATTAACCAATTCACGTAGGAAATGTATATAAGTAGCGCTAGTACGAGGAAAGGGCAAATACAACTTACTTGCTTTGGCCAGGATGATGACAATGCATTGTGCAGCTCCATGCGCCTCACTGACAAATCATTCAAGCTCTCTTGGAGTTTGACTCCGTGATGCTTCTTTTCCTCCACAGTTGTCACTAATCTGTCTAAAAATCTTCAGCAACAAAAGTAAAGCATTTAATCAAATGAAAAAAAAGGCCACTAAAGATAGAAAGAAAGAAAATCTCATATTTCAACTGAAGAGAACGTAAAAATACACTCATATCTGATGAACATAGTTGCCGGTTCTAATTATTAAACAAATAATAGGAGGAAAAACAGAGCACCACTAACCTTTTGGAATTGAGAATCATGATTAAATCACGTGTTTTCCTGTTTGTAAGCAAGGAGATAGCCAGGGATACCTCCGATAGCATCCCATGGACGGCATCAGAAGAATATTGCTGAAGCACGAAAGGAGCTACAGCCTGAACTTGGTGTTGTAGGGATGAAGTTTCCTCATTCCTCATTTCCATCAAACGTTGATTTAAAAATGATTTTATCTGAGAGGAGGTTCACACTGAATCAGCATTTAAGTCTTGAGAGAATGGAAGTGTCAAGAAACCAAAACTTTTGATATTATGAAACACAATAGAACAGCCAATATAAGTTTCTCTGATAACACTACTTCAATCTTTCCACTGTACATTTGGGTTTTTGTGATCACAACTTATACCAGAAGTATCCAAAGAGATGCCTAAATACATTAGAGGCCTATGGATAATCTGTCAGTTTACCTAGGTAAAAACAAGCCATAAAATGAAAACCAAATAAAGTTAATCTACATATATGTATTATGTAGTAAATTTGAAAAGCAACTTCTTCTAGATAGTCATACATGATTTAAACTAAGCAGACAAAACCATCCTATGCACTAGCAAAGAAATAAATTGGACAAGAAAGAAAATGAAGTGTCAAAAAAATAATTCCAATGGAGAAAAGGAAATAGCACTACACCTCAAACAGATCATCAAGAATCTTATTTCTATATTCAGTGTCCAATAATTGACTTCTTCCTTCTGCTACGCTTTCAGGTTGCCTTAATTTGTTCAAACTCGATAATTCATTTTGAGGATTCTGAATGCCAATATCCCAGCATATCTCCGATTCAGAATTGCTAGAGACAACACCCTCCTCTGCTTTATTCGACATTGTGTTTTCTGATACTACACCACTACCATTTTCAGAATCCCCTAAGTCTACGTTAGCATCAATTATTTCATAAGCAAAGGCATCACCCGATTCTTCAGGTTGTTCAGCTTTTCCAAGATCAAAGTCGATTTGGGAATCGTCCACAGAAATATTCCAATCAATAGCATCCATGGGTTCATTAGAATACAATGGCTTCCCTCCTGTTTCAAGCGAAGATAAGTCGGGCTTTGCCAAATTTTCCAGAGAATTTTGGACCTCAGCAGATAATGACACATTAAGAGTAGGAGGATTTTCTTTTAGGTGCCTCAGATTTTGTAGCAGAGAAACTGAGCTTTTCTGCATAAAAGGAAGAGAATTTTAGACTTGTCTAACGATTACACTTGAAACTTGCACGTTGACTTACAACAAAGGACTGAGAAACGGATTTAAATTGCAGTTATACTGTTTTAATGGTCACAAGACATACCTCTTCCTCTGTATGAGCATCTCTGACAAAGTTTGTATAATATTCTACGGCCCTTGAAACAGAATCTCCATTGAGGACTTCCAAAATTCTGCTAAATGTAGAAGGAAGAGATTCCGCCGTCTCTATAAGCTCTAATCTTACGTTATTACCCTATGCAAAAACAAAACCATTCAAACATTTTCACTTGATCTTCTAGGTTAACGCAGGGAAGTAACAGCATAGCAAATAATAGGATGGCAAACATAGAAAAAACCATACCTGCAATCCGAGCTCCAGACAAGCTTCAGAATACTTAGTTGCAGATAGAGCAGTGTTTCTTTTGATATCAGCCTCCTTTCTTTCTAGCTCTGCGAGTTGCTGTTGAATCTTCTGAACCTGCTTTTTCTGGTAGGGACTTTATCCAATTTGATAATCAGAGAAATTAGTCAGAAAACACAGGCTTCTTCATACCTTAATCAACAATATGGGATAAAACTTTACACGAAAAAATACCATACATTTCATAGTTAACATTTTGGACCATTATTTGAGCAGCCTCACCAAGAAATACATGATCCTTCTCGAAAGATCGAACTATGGTCTCCCACTCACCCTGCAAAAGAGATGGATCACAAGCGTAATTTATGACAAAAAGGGGATACAATAAAAACTAAAGAATTTGAAACAGCGGGCTTCACGAATCTTACTGCAGAACCAGAAAGACGTCCAAAAATGTTACGGCTTTCTGAGGTTGAATTTAAAAGAATTGTATATATTTGCTTTGCTTCCAAGTACCCGATTGCTGAAGAAAAAGAGAAGAACATATTGTTAGACCTGTTAAAGTTAATAAGCAACAGATCTTCCAAAATAGACCAATGTATCTTCAAAATGATTCACGAAAAGAAGAATAAAAGAAACAACCGAATAATCCGTTGGTACTGATGCCTGCGCCAAGTCTAAGATAAAAATATGTAAAAATTGTGGCGATCATCAAATCCCCTACGTTTGTCAATACTGATGCTATGCTATCACATAACAGTATAAAGATTCTAAATTTCTTCAAGCGAAATCAATTAGATCACGAAAACTAATTGCAGGAAATCGATGTCTATGTTTCTGCACTTTTTCTTTAATTGGAATTGGAATTATACGATCGTGTCGCCAAGAGAAAATATATATTTTTTTTTAAAAAAAAATGAGCAAACGATAAACAATTTACAATATAATTGCAAAGAATCTGCCATCAAACACATTTAATCACACAAAATGATAGCTTAAAAGAGCAACCAAAAAAGGAAAAAAAAAAAAAAAAAAAAAAAGCGTAACCAAAATGAGTTGCACCTTCGGGGTCTAGGGTTTGAAGGAACGGGTCGAGATCGCGGGGGAGGGAGGCGAGGGCGGAGGAGATCCGGGACCTGATCGCGCTCGCCCGCTTCCTCCAGTCGTACGGTATCTTCTTCCGATCCACCAACCATTCTACAGTTCGAGATTTGCTCAAAATTACTCGAGAAATTTTCCCAAAAAAAAAAAAAATTAAAAAATCGAGAGAGAGAGAGAAAAAAAAAAAAAAACATTTTTGGAACCTCCGAGGCGAGCGAAGGCGATATCGATGGGGAGGTTTCGGATCTCCGCTGGATCTTGATGCATTTACTCCACTACCAACACTACGAACTACAGAGAGATCGGAGAACCCACGACGATGCTCTCCTTAGGAGCGCCGTTTCTCGCCGCTCTTTTGATTTCTCCTTAGGCGGTGGCCCAGCGGATTCACTACAAGCACAAACCCGACCCATTTTATAAGCCCATCTAGGGCAAGCACTTCATGGGCCCAACCCACTTATTCGACATTTTTACAAAGGACCTTTTGAATCCCATTTCCCAAGTTATATGATGGGCCTAGTCCACAATTTCTCCACGGGGGTCCAATTTCCACAGAGGGAAAAGTTATAGGCTGCGACTGACAAATCCGGGCCTTACGATAACGATCAGACGGTGGAAAGTGCTTCTCCCGTTCCCTCAATCGAAACGATCTGAGGGCATTTCGGTAATTTAGTCTCCGGCGTGTTCGTTTTAGAACTTGCTGGGGGGCTCCCTCGAGCTCTACCGTGTTCGAGAGAGCTCGTCACCCCAAGCGATCCTCTCCCATTCTAATTTTTTTGATTTCCAGATTAATTTTACATCAATTCGAGAATCGATCTTCTTTGCGACTTCAGAATCAGTATATGTTGCGATTTCCCGATCTTTTTCTTAAAAAAAAAAAATTGAACTAGGGTTCTCAGATGATCTTTCCCCATTGTTTGATCGATTCGATTTGATTTAGTTTAAGCATAAGAGGCGATTCTATGATGGATGAAGCGGAGCTCGACAACTGGGTGGGGGAGGAGGAGGAGGATTCGGCGGTGATGAAGACGATCAAGGGGGGCGACGACGGGAACGATCTGGGGCACGGTGGTGGCGACGTGGTGCGACGTGCCTCGCGTGGAGCGGAAGGTGGCGCTCCCGGGCTTGATCCGGACGCTGAGGATGTGCAGCAACTACTGCCTCACCTTCGGCGCCATCGGAGGCATCTACATCGGCGTGGAGCAGCTAGCTGATGCAGAAGCACCGGATGAAGAGGGACTTCATCAATGGCGGCTTCGGCGCTTTCGTCGCGGGAGCCACCGTTCACGGATACAAAGGTATAACAATGTCTTCCGTTCAATTGCGCCCCCCCTTTTGTTAAAACTATAATTCTGTAGAATTTGAAGGTTAAACTTATAACATTGGTTGCTCCCAAAACTAGTAAACTACTGTCCCTAAACTTTGATTTGCTACATCAGGAAATTTGCCCCGTCTTCAGCTTTTATCACGTTGAGATCACTCGCAACGTAAGAACACATAATTAGCAGGCTTAGGACAATAATTTATAGCTTCTGTATTGTCGTGTTTGTTTAATAATTTTCTAGTTACTACTTATGTTTGGTTGTTCCCGATGGTAGTGGATAAGTGGATCATAGTGCAGCAATTCATGGCTAATTTAATCTATTTTTTAGTATTAATTAATCAGGCTAGAAACCAAATGTTGTGTTTCCAATTATTTATTTTTGTTTGATAATTTATAACCTCTTCCCATCATTTTTCCATGTGGTGATGGTGTTTGGATGCAATTGCCGGTATGGTCGTCCAGAAGCTGAAAATTTTGCTGGATGGACGCTCCCATTCCTTCTTTTTGCATGATATATGTGTCCATCACTTCTTGTTTGCACATGGAGCTTCGTTCAACATTCAAAATTCCCTACTCTATTGGAATATTTTGGTTCGTGGATGGAATAATCCATAAAAAAATGTTAACAATTATCGTAAGTTTAGGCAGTAGAACTAAACTTTATGAAATAAACAATTAGTTAGAATTTCTGGAGTACCCAATAAAAAGTCCTCGTCTTTTATGTTATGTGGATATAATTCCACGAGTACGTCTGTTAGCAATATTTCACTCTATGAGTTTTTTCTCATCAACAGGAGGGCTAGTTCCATATGATTTGTCAAGTCTAGAGCATCAAATAAAAGTTGTAAAGACACCGACCACTCCCGGTAATTAGATCCAGATAATAGGTAGAAGATGCCATGACAAAACAAATAAAGAAACAGAATAGACAAATATGAAAAAATAGCTTGCTAGACAGCAAGTTTGCCGACAACTGAGATGGACTCGGGCAGGCTCCCAACGATGTGGGACCACACTGACGTGATGATGGCGATCGCGGCCTTAGTCAATGACACGAACCGGTGCAACGCACCTCGGACGGACAATTCGCTTTTTGAAGAACGGAGCAATACTGTCGTCGATTGGAAAAAAAAATAATAAAAAAAAATGATCCTAGAAGGGCTCTAATACCATAAAACAAGATAATTAAAAAAATTTGTATATACTATTCATCTAAACCCATTCTCTTATATAGAGAAAAGGAAAAAGTTTTACATGAAAGAACAGAATTATATCATGTTATATAAAAAAAATATGATAATATATCATAATAATATATATGGTGGCATATCATGTAAAAAAAATAATATATCATAACAATAAAAAAATATATATGGTAATATACTATGTAAAGAAAATAAAATATATGATAATATAAATATTACAATCCTAATAAAAAATTTAATATATAAAATAATATATATATATATATATATATATATATATATATATATATATATATATATATATATGATAACACTTACATCATGCCTATCCTATGTTAGGTACTCACCCATCCTAAGAAACGCCATTTTTGGTAATTATAAACGGGAAAATGCTATATGTACACAGGATTTGCAAGTCCACGAGTCTGATAAAAAAAAGAGTCAAATCAAATCATCACAGCGTCAGATAAAATAAAAAAGTCTATAAAAAAAAGAGTCAAATCAAATCATCACAGCGTCAGATAAAATAGAAAAATAGACCGTACAATAAAGGCGGCTGATTGGCTCGTTGTAATAATAACAAGAATAATGATAATAATAATTCCACACCAACCAAGTCGCCGTCGACCCCACCAACCACTTCCGTAAAAGAAAATAATTAAGATTGTATTTGATTGAAAAATAAATAAAAATTATTTATTTTTAAAAAAATTATAAATTTAAAAATAAATAAAAATTAATATAATTTTATATTTGACGAGTATATAAATTATATTAAATATAAAAAAATATATTTATTTTGATAAAATAAAATTAGAAGAATAAAAAATAATATTAATTATAATTTATATTATTTAAATTTTATTTTTATATAAAAAAATTTAAAAAAAATAATTTTAAATTTTTTTAAAAAAAATTTGTAAATTAAAAAATTTGTATAACAATTTTAAAAATTTTAAAATTTGTATATTAAAAATTAGTATAAATTTTAAAAATGCTATACTTTTCTAAGATTACAATCTGGTCGTAATTAAGACGGTTGTTTGAATCTGGCTTGGGCACTTCTCTCAAAATAAATAAATAAATAAATAAATAAAAATCTTGCTGGTCAAATATTTCAGAAACAAGCGACGACCGGAACGGACTCCATTTGTCCTATAAATATATAAGAAACTCTAATCCAGTACCTTACAAGCAAAGCCCCTTGGTCGATCTATTTTTTTCCTACGTGATAAATTACACACCACACCATGTCTTCCTCCTCTTTAGTCTTCGCGGCGGGGCGGAAAGATCCGGTGCTCGTCGCGCCGGCTAAGCCCACCCCGCGAGAGCTGAAGCCCCTGTCCGACATCGACGACCAGCCGAGCCTCCGGTTCTACCGGTCGGGCCTCTTCTTCTACCGCCGCAACCCCTCGAAGGCCGGCCGCGACCCGGCCAGAGCCGTAAAGGAGGCCCTCGCCAGGTGCCTCGTCTTCTACTACCCTATCGCCGGTCGGCTACGTGATCACGGGCCCGGTGGGAAGCTCCTTGTCGACTGCAACGGCGAGGGCGCCGTGTTCGTGGAGGCCTACGCCGACGTATGTATCGACGATTTTGGACCCGCATTGATCCCGCCCATCCCATGCGCAGACGAGCTTCTTTGTTTTCCCGACAGCTCCGCCGCCGACGTGGTCGACCGCCCGTTGCTTTACATTCAGGTGAATTGCACAACAACTGCTCACTTGATTTTTTTTTTATTATTATTTTTTTCTCTAAAAGAAAAAAATAATTAAGTAGATTTGATACGTAGCAAAATTTATGCTGCATATATTTAATAAATATTATTATGATCGTGATATAGGTGACGCGGCTGAAGTGTGGCGGCTTCGTCTTTGGCCTACAGATATGCCACAACATCGCGGACGCACCTGGAGTTTCGCAGTTCATGACAGCCCTCGGCGAGCTGGCGCGCGGGGCCGAAGCCCCGACCGTGACGCCAGTGTGGGAGAGGGCGCTGCACACCGCGCGAACCCCGCCGCGCGTCACGTACGCGCACCCGGAGTACGAGCCCCTGCCCGGCGACGACATGATATCTCCCCACGACAAGCTGGTGCACCGCGCATTCTTCTTCGGCCCCGAGGAGATCTCCACCTTACAAAACGCCGCCCCACCGCATCTCCGTAATTGCTGCTCCCGTTTCGAGCTTATCGCGTCGTTCGTGTGGCGGTGCCGCACAGCCGCTCTCCGATACCGTCCGCAAGACGACATTCGCCTGCAGTTCGTTGTCAACGCGCGCGGCAAAGGCGGCAGCGATCCTCCGCTGCCGAAGGGTTTCTACGGGAACGCGTTAATGTTCGGCGTGGCGTCGTCGACGGCGGGGGAGCTGCGCAAGAAGCCATATGACTACGCATTGGAGCTGGTGAGGAAAGCAAAGGAGAGAGTGATGGCGGCGGAGGGGTACCTGCGGTCGACGGCAGACCTGATGGTGCTGCGGGGACGGCCGAGGTTTGCGACGAAGCGGACTTACCTCGTTACGGATTTGACGAAGGCGGGGTTAGATCGTGTCGACGTGATCGGGTGGGGAAGGCCCGTCTACGGTGGGCCGGCCACGACGACGCTGGGAACGTTTCACTTGTTGAGCAGGAATGAGAGAGGGGAGGAATTAGGAGTCACGGTGCCCGTTTGCTTGCCCCCTGAAGCCATGGACAGGTTTGCTGCAGAGGTGGAGAGCTCATTAGCAAAAGGGATTGATGGAGATATTAAGGTCGCGAGATCTGCTCGGGTTAGAGAAGGACTAGAATATTGCGGCACGGGCATAAGCTCCAGCCTATAACACCTGAAACGGTCCATCATTTCTTATGCTTGTAAATTTTATTTACTGTTAATTGGCTCTATTTTATAAATAAATTTGACTCTTCAATTATATTATTATTTTACTAACTATCTACTAATTATGCCTTAGAGAATCACCATTATTCTAATTTTATAAATTTTTATTCAATAATAAAAAAATTCATAAATATTAATAATTTTATATTTTTAAAAATATAAAAGCTCAAATAAATAAATAAATAAATAGTATATAAATATAAAATAAAGTTACTATACCATTAATAGCACCGAGTCATTGATACTATTAAGTTTTTAATTTATAAATAAAAAAAAATATGCGATTAGAATGATTCTAATTTTTTAGAATTTAATAAGCAATGAGTATAATATAATCAAACCAATGAAAATAATAATAATAATAATAATAATAATAATAATAATAATAATAATAATAATAAAAAAAAAAAAAAAAAAAAACTAGTGATGAAGTGGTGTGATTTCTTATTGTGTATGATCTAAGGAGTGTTTGGTTCGGGTACAAAGGGGGATATCCCCCCTATTGTACCCAAACACTATGGAACGGGGGGAATTGGAATCCCCCCTTTTCCATTTTGTCCTGGTATTAGCTAGTACAAACCCTCCCCCTTGGAATAACTCACTTTCTCTCTCCTCTATTATTACCCTCACCCTTATCACTTTTTACCCACTCCTCTTCTCCCCTATCTTATCTCCTCTTCTCTTTCGTCCTCGCTAGTGCTTGATCCCTGCCTTTGTGAGCCGCGCGCCCTCAATAATTCCAAAAGTTGAAAGCATCAAGAACTTTGATGATTTTCAAAGCATCCAAAGCAGGACTCAATAATTCCAAAGTTTAGTTTGCACAAGTTAGATGAAAATTTGCTTTTTTATCTCAAAAAAGAATTTTCTTCTAATTTGTTTTCGTAAGGCTTTTTCTTAATTTAATTTCTTCTAGTTGTCATTTGTTTCATTCAGTTCTTCCAGAATGGTTCGCCCCAATCTCTCGTATAATCATGGATTGTGTGTTGTGTGTTAAGAATAGTGGAGTTAAATTTGCAATGAGTATGAATATTAGCCCCTCTCTCTCTCTCTCTCTCTCTCTCTCTCTCTCTCTCTCTCTCTCTCTCTCTCTCTCTATATATATATATATATATATATATATATATATATATATATATATATATATATATATATATATATATATATATATATATATATATATTAAAGAGCAATGCTACATGTACACCCCGAAGGGGTGTACATCATACACCTCCATCATTTTAATGGTGCCGATATTTTTTACGGGTCACATCGAGTGATCCATCATCACACCCCCACCCTTAGATGGATGGGGTGTATGATGTACACCCCGAAAGGAGTGTACATATAGCATTTTCCTATATTAAATATGAAAATCATCTATCATATTTTTAAATGAAAAGTAGCTAATTATACTGCATAGTTTGGAATAGATTGGATCATAATACAAATATAATAGAAGAATAGTGGCTCAAATTAACCGTTTAATTAGTCTCGCCAAATTTTTTCTTTCCCAGTTGTTAGCTATTTCAGAACATCCTGGATGAGTTTACAATATATGGACTTAATTTATAAAAAAATGTATATTAAGAAAAAAGAAAGAGAGAAAATAAAACTTTTTGTAAAAAGAAAACTCAAATGCTCTGTTAATGTACATTGTTGTATATTTCTTTCTAAGCCGATCTCATGTTCTTTGTGCTTGTAGCCACAATTAATGCAGTGATCAATGGTTTCTCCACCAAAAACTTGGTTCATTTATTATTTCTGATTATCAGAGAAACAAGATTACAATTGATCCAAAAAACAGAGAATTGGTACAAGAGGAAACATGCATGGTTACTCCATTGCACAATTTGCTTCTAAAAAAAAAAAACAATAATAAAAAGAAAGATCTTGTGCACAAAATTTAATCGTGCATTATTAGCGAAACAATTGCCATATGAAGTATGGATTGTGATAGACAACTAAAACACGTTCGATCCTTAATTATCTTTCGAGAAGTCACCCTCTCTTCCTCGTAGTTACTATCAAAATGACATACTTCGCTTTCTCCTTTTTGACGCGCTCCGCGACTACCGCTGTGAATCTCGAAAATAATTCGTCGATTATGGCCTCGCCAAAGTGAGATGCTAATAGAGATTCTGCGACTGATCTTATGATCTTCGCCAAAAACTCTGCAGCTGCGAAGTTGTCGATTAGGGAATTCTCATCCAAGTTGCTGAGAGCTTCCCAATTCAAATCGAAAACATGCTCGTGCACGATATCGAACGATCCTTCGTCTCGAGTGGCCATCTTCACTTCTTCCATGCAAGGTTGATAATATGGTAGATTGAATGAATCCACTTCAGATGCTTTTATAGTCCCCTAAATTTGAAAAGATTAAGATGATCGATCATTTATTTAGCTAAAAGTTTGTATTTGAATGGATTGAGCATTGAAACAAATTTTGTAAGAAATGTATCATTTATGAATGGCCTTTCCTATTTGACAAATTACCTACCTCTAGGACCATGTCATTGAGAGCCTTAGTAAGCAAAGTCCAAATGTAGTTATTTTCTTCTTCTGCGGGGTCCGAACTTCTCCGACCGAAGAACATTAACACCATTTGTCCCCCGGAGAACATTTCATCGGATCGAAGCTTGAGGAATAAATTAAAGTCTCTCTGAAATTGCTCCAGGTACAATTTAGAAACAAGAGGAGCGCTTGTCTTTGAGATATAAATATTTCCTTCGTTCACTGCAGTATTTGCCTTGCTCTCGAGTCCTTGAGGAACCTACAGTGGAAAGATATATACCACATGTATGTATAGTTACTAGTGAAAAATGAAAATCATTGTAATTCGTAACACATTATAATGATGTACACCTACAAACCTACCATATTATTTTGAAGTATTACAGTAGGGGATCGATCACCAGGTTCAATGATAAAAAAAATGGCGCATCAATATAACCAGACAATGATACAAATTCGTAAGCGGGCATCGCATTTTTCTTGTAAAAACATTAATTCTCTATGCATGTTAGATTTAAATTTGCAAATCTAAAAATTCTGCTTTATGTTTCCCAAAATATTATCCTTATCAAGTTGTGTCATATAAGAATACATAAAGTGATCGAAGATCTGTTTTTTTAATCACATAGGCCTTGTTTGGTAACGAGAACAAGGAGGGATAAGGACTTATCCCCCTAGTTATATCCAAACGCAATTAAGGTCGAATTGGAACAGCTGTTCTCATCTTTCTGGAATAAACTGGTATAAGACTGGAATTACTATTCCAGTCTTTTTCTAGAACAAATCTTGTTCCCATTTGAAAATAAGCTTAATTAAATTAATATAATTTTAATTATTGTTTTAACTCTTTAATTAATTCAATATTTTAATTAATTTAATTATTTTATTAACTAATTATTTAAGTATTTAGATAATTAACTAATTATTTAATACAATTAAAATTAAAATTTTTAACATTTATAAATTTTTAAATTTTATAGCTTTTAAAATTTTTAACTTTAATTTTTAATAAATTTATCATATAATTTTAATAAATTATATGATAAATTTTTTTAATAATTTTTTATATATATAAGTAAAATATAAATTTTAATAAATATTTTAAATTAAATATTTAAAATCATATCAGTAAAATTTTAATCATAAATTAAAATTTTAGTACTCTTTATTTTTCTTATTCCTCTTTAATTTACCAAACACAATTTTTTTTATACCCGGTATAACTCTTAAACCCAACCAAGCAGAAATTTACACTAGTTCCTGCTAATATCATAACTTATACCTATTCCCGGTATAACTAAATTTTTTTTTAGCCCCGAACCAAACACAGCCATACAGAAGTAGAATATCATATATATACTAATTAATTGGATTATATATTTTATAGAAAATGTTATATGTTCACTTCTATACATAGGTCTAAATCTTGCACCCATTTAATTTTAAGATTCACAAAATTTTTAGTAAATTATAATAATAATAATAATAAAGATAAATTAACGGAAGAAAAATGACTTTTGGATAAGTGGGGTCGTTTAGTTAAATGTAATTATAAATACAATAGTTGCAATTATAGATATCTCCTTTAGTTGAATACAGTAAAAAAATAATGTAACTATAAATAATTTGTATAATTACATATAATTGATAAGTGTGTTTACAAAATTTTATCTCTTGATATACATGATGATTAGATTACCACCAATATATAAAAGAATATATTCCTTATTTAAAAAGTAATTAGGGAGATAATCTTTTCTTTTTATTTAAAGTTACTTGAATATGTGACCAATTTAGGTGATCAGCGATCAATTTGGACATAGATTAAGCTGCTCTAGTTGAATTTTCTCATACAATTCTAGATATAATAGTTAGATTCGAACGTATTAAATCGAATATCAAATTTAAATTTATATATAATTACAACTATGCCGTAATTACAACTATATATAACTAAATAAATTTTTAATCTAAAAATGTGTTGATAACATTAATTGCACGTAAACAATTGATAGTGATGGCCAGAAAAAAATTTAAAAAAAGAAATAAATAAATGGTCAATTGAGTAGTCAGCTGATTTCGAAAGGTGAATGCTCCATTTTAGGAAGACGTACCAACGATTCCGATTTCTTTTTCTGTTTTTTTTTTCCCTTTAAGGTAAAAAGAGATTTAGAAAGATAATATCGCGATTGGCCAACTGGTACGTGCCCAGTAAAATATATTAAAAATTAATTTTTTTATCTATATATTTTATTTTAAAAAAAATTGAAAATTTTATTTTTATGGATTTGAATAAAAAAATTAGTATTTCTGTTTTTCATTGATTTTCAACGAAAAATAAATTAAAATTTTAAACTGCATAAATTTTATTATTATTATTAATTTTTTTTTTATCAAACCAAACAAATTTATTTTTTTTTCTTTCCACCAAATAAATATTAATATAATTTTTTTTTTCTGCTAACCAAAGGCTAGTGCAAAACATAAAATTTCAGTCCCACTAAAATTTTACTTTATAAAGAATAGTATTTTGTGGGGTTCGAGATCTAGCTACTTTAAGATAAAGAATAGTATTTTGTTGGCTCAGAAATATATTCGCCATCTAATTAAAATATATATATATATATATATATATATATATATATATATATATATATATATATATATATATATAGCAATGCTACATGTACACCCCGAAGAGGTGTACATCATACACCTCCATCATTTTAATGGTGGCGATATTTTTTACGGGTCACATCAAGTGACCCATCATCACACCCCCACCCTTGGATGGGTGGGGTGTATGATGTACACCCCGAAAGGGATGTACACATAGCATTTTCCATATATATATATATATATATATATATATATATATATATATATATATATATATATATATATACATACACCTCCACCATTTCCATATATATATATATATATATGGAAAATGCTATGTGTACATCCCTTTCGGGGTGTACATCATACACCCCACCCATCCAAGGGTGGGGGTGTGATGATGGGTCACTTGATGTGACCCGTAAAAAATATCGCCACCATTAAAATGGTGGAGGTGTATGATGTACACCCCTTCGGGGTGTACATGTAGCATTGCTCTATATATATATATATATATATATATATATATATATATATATATATATATATATATATATATATATATATATATATTCACAAATCCACTATAGAAATTAACATGGTGGACCTGTTTTAATAAATTCTTAATTTCTCCATCTTATAATATTCTAATATTAAAAAACTAAAACCAAATTTATGCACAATAATCTACAAAAAAAAGTGTGTATATATATAGTTTGGCAAACCTGGGAGAGCCAGTGAAGGCTAAGACATGAATACATGAAGTGAACACTCGTGGCAGGGAACAACCTCTCATAGAACGATCCAGGGACACCTGCAGGGTAGAAAGGTAAAAAGTTGTCACCCATCTCCTCCTTCAACTTCTCCTTGCTCGACGCGAAGAGTCCGAAGAGGGTGTTGAAGTCGTTTCCGGGGAGGTCGTTCAAGAGGAGGTGGAGCTCCGGCGGGGGACAGCTCAGGCGGTCGCAGCTCTCTCTCACGGCGTCCATGATCTGAGAGAAGTACATGAACGTGTTCGTCCCCGACGAGCACCCCAAGTCGGCGACGACCATGTAATTCTCCGGGAGGAGGTCGCGGTAGAGCTCCTCTACTGATCGTTTCATTACTAATATAACATTTGCTACGGTTTTGTCCTGGAAATATCACGAGTGAAGTGATAAGGATTAACGCAAAGGGATATATACCAAGACAGATTTATACATGCAAAAGTTACAGAAAGTGGTGGTGCTTCTTCCACTTTTGTACGTACGTGGTAGCTAGATTGATTACCATAAAATCAACAATGATCGATCCAGCGTACGATAAGATCTTTCATAGTACAATATATTTTGTCTAATAATTAATATTTTTCCTATATATCATTTTCGAAAAGTAATTTGTATTATATACTAATTAAGAGCCTAAAAAGAACTGGATCACGATCTTCTTTTCTGATATTTATCATCTGAATTAACAATTCTTTTTGTATGGATGTTAATATATTTTCAATCATTCATACTCAAAACACACACACACACACATAGAGAGAGAGAGAGAGAGAGAGAGAGAGACCTCAAGCTTGGAGACAGTAGCATAGCTGTTATCTCCGGTTCCTCCAAGCATGCTAAGCACTTCTTCCACCTTCATTGCGAAGCGAGATATTAACTATTACTTACTGTTATCTTCAGTACTGTATTTGGTTGCTTTCCCTGCATTTTCTATACACCAGGTGACCCTTTATATAGGCTAAGTTAACTGCAACAAGTTTTTATTTTTTAACCTATTTACCCTATTTTTTAACCCATTACTTTCTAGGATATTATTTTTTTTTCTTTTTATATTAGATTATATTATCATGTAGTCCTCTTCGTGCAGTACAGGTCAACGTACCTCCTTCTAGATTGATTATCCGACAGCAGAAATTAATGTTGTGGAACCCCTTATCTCTCTAACTTTTGTTCGTAGGCATTCTTTCCATTTTTTCTAGTTATTACAAATTACATAAAAAAATTATTAAATTTTATAAAAAAATCGTTAATTTAACTTTCCCGAATTCTTCTCAGCTAACAGAATTGTGGTTTTCTTTAATATTCAATGCAAATGCCATGTAGAGAATTTAATTAACTTTAATTAGCATTTATATCTGCAGTTTGTAAATTAAAAAAAAACACTTGAAATGTTTAATTTTCAATTGAATTAAACGCGCTATATTTTTATTTTTTTTTAAACAATTAAAGAATCCATTTTAAAAAATATATATACATTTAATAATAATATATTTCTCTTGGACTTTGCACATATCTAGAATGATCTCTGCTGAGTACAAAAAGCAGGTCTATAATGGAGGCTCGCATCAGTAGTGTTTTTAGAATTTAGAAGCCTTTCTGGCACGGCTCTTTCTAGTGGTTGTTGTTCAACCTATTCACGGCATAGTAACCGAGTTCAATATAAAAGTATACTATTATATTATCAATCTTATCAAATATTTGATAATATTAAATTTGTTATTTTTAAATTTAAAAAATATATGATTAAAATAATAATAATTTTATAAAATTGAGTGATTAGTTGATAAAATAGTATAATTTAAAAAAAATGATGAAAAAAATAAAGTTAACAGCAGAAAAATTAAAAATATATACTAGATGTTTGAATCTATTAATAACATAATAGTCCCTATATATAAAGCTAGTTTTCTATGCATTTCAAAACTACTAAAACTTTCATACTTATAACTTATTTCTAATTTATTTTCAATAATAAGATATCTGATTCTGTGATCGGTTCTGTTAGATATAATTTATAATGTTAAAATATTTAAAAATTAAATTTTATAATTTTTTTAATTCATTTGTCTATTCTATGAGTAGTTCCAAAATCAACGATTGAAAATAAAAATTTTATAAAAAATAATGATAAAAGACTTAAATTTCATACCGAAAATTTTGATCTCACACTTAAGATTAAGTAAAATTTTCTATTAAAATTTCACGTAATTTGAATTGCTCTATACCGTTAAACTTACTAACGTATCAAATCGGCCATTAAAATAGTCATTTTTAAGATACTTTAATCACTTGCTAAATGATGCCGAAAAATTATAAAATTTGATTCTTAAATTGTTCTAATAACATATCGATATTCTTTTCTTATCCATCAAGTGGACACAAAATAAACGGCTGAAAAAAAATATCCTTCAAAAAGTAATGATAGTAGTCTTATAATCAAGATCCAAAGTATAGATCTTATTTTAAATAGTTTTAAAAAATTTCTATTCAAAATTCAATCAATTTATATTTCTTTACACTGTTAAACGAGTAAACGTCTCATATATATTATTAAAATTATAAATTTTACAACCCTTTGATTATCAGGTCAATGATATCGAAAATATTTAAAATTTGATTTCTAGATAGTTCTAGAGATCTAAATCATGTTCAACGATACCGATCGTCGGTTCAGAGACTCCATCATAAAAAAAAAAAATCGATAGTAACAATGAAATTTTACTACTGATAATATTACGACACCACTATATATATATATATATATATATATATATATATATATATATATATATATATATATATATATATATATATATATATATATATATATATATATATATATATATATATATATATATATATATAGAGAGAGAGAGAGAGAGAGAGAGAGAGAGAGAGAGAGTCCGACAACTATACTATCGATAGCACCAAATATTTGGTGCTATCAAGTTTCTACCTTTAGATCAACCTCTTTGTAATTTTCACTCGTTAGACTTTACTATTTTCCTAACCACCTATTAAACCTAAGAGGCCCACTATCATCTCAACCACACATCTTTTAATCCAAGGGTTAAAAACTTAATAGCACCGATTACTTGGTACTATTAATAGTATTTCAGTCTAACTCTATATAAAGTCCGGCTACTATACTATTTAATATATGAAGGCGACTGTGAATTTCATTTTAAGGTTTGACTTTTATTATATTATATTATTTTATTGTACCATTTTTTTCTTCTGTAAATTAGTAATATTGTTATTTACTAAATATTTATATATTATTTTATATATTTTTTTATATTTTGAAACTATCACAAACAAAAAAATAATCCGAAACAAATTAAATTTTAAAAATAAATTAAAAATCAGAAACAAATCAAATTAAAAAAATAAATTTAAAATCAAAAGGAATTGAAAGAAATCAAATATAGCAAAATTTAAAAATAAATTAATTTAAATGTATATTCATGTCACTAATAAATATTTAAACAAACAATCAAAGCAATCAAATTTATAAAAAAATCAAATTTCAAAAAAAAAATAAAAAAATATAGATTTTTAAAAAATAAAAGAATATGTCAAAAAATACATACGTAGAAAAATTAAGTTTCCCATTCTATTTTTTATTTTTTTATTTATTAAATATTTATGTATTATTTTATATCTTTACTATATTTTTAAATGGGGCAATTTTCTAAATATCTCTAAAAATTTTCCTGTTTTCAGATTTACCCCTCTTAGAAGGCTAATATTAAAACTACCATTCTTACGTTCCAACTTCTTTCCAAAATACCCCTGAAGTTAAACTCGGTTAGTGTACCGTTTGGAACTGCCGTTATCTGTGTATAATTACTATTTTGCCCTTTCAAATATACCCTAAACCCTAAACCCTAAACCCCTAAACCCTAAAACCCTAAACCCTAAACTCTAAAACCCTAAAAAATTCTAAACCCTAAACCCTAAAACCCTAAACCCTAAACCCTAGAACCCTAAAAAATCCTAAACCCTAAACCCTAAACCCTAAAATCCTAAAAAATCCTAAACCCCAAACCCTAAATCCTAAATCCGGGCAAAATAGGTATATCTGATAGTTTTCAACTCCGATTATTATTTAACTCTAGTTTAACCCTAGTTAACTTAACAAAGGGAAACGGTAGGGGTATTTTTAATAACGGTGGAACGTATGAAGGGTATATTGGAAAGAAAAAAATAAGAGGGGTAAATCAGATATTTCTTCAGATTTCAGGGTTACACAGGCAATTATTCCTTTTTAAATTATATCAAACAAACGAATATTTTTTTTTATTATTTTCATACCAAAAAAAAAATTATTTTTATCGTTTTGGCAGAAAAGAAAATTTTGGTTTTTTTTTTCTTACGCAAGAAATAGTAAAATAAATATTAATAATATAATAAAATTTAAAATAAATTAATTTAAATATATATTCATGTCGCTAATAAATATTCAAACCAACAATAAAAATAATTAAATTTAGAAAGAATAAATTTTTTTTAAAAACAAATCAATTTTTAATTTAATTTCAAAATATTCTTTCTTTTTGCAAAAAAATATTTTCAAATTTTTTACTTTTAATTTCTATATCGTTTTGGCGAAAAAAAAAAATTCAAATTTAGAAAAAATCAAATTTATGAAAAAATAAAAGAATATCAACATAAAAAATCAAAATTTAAAAAAGAATAAAAGAATATGATAAAAAATACCAACGTAAAAAAAATAAGTTCTACATTCTAATTTTTATTTTTTATTTATTAATATTTTTAAATTTTATCCTTTTTTTTTTGCGGCAAAAGAAGTATTTTCAAATTTTGCATCCACTTTTTTTTTTTTTCTCTAACTGATATTTTTTAAATTTTTTTTTATATAAAAAAATAAATTTTAAAAATGAATTAAAAAATATGCCAAAAAATATTTACGTAGAATAACTAAGTTTCATATTCCATTTTCTTATTTTTTATTTATTAATATTTTAAATTTTTTATTTTTTATTGAGACAAAAAAATTATTTTCAAATTTTTCATCTACTTATTTTTCTCTAACTGATATTTTTTTTTATTATCTATTAAATTTGTATATATAGTTATATATAATTTATATCTTTATATTTAAATAAGTTTGCGGCATTAACAGCGAAATTTATTTTATCTTCAAATAGTCAGTAAAACCAACGAATTTACTATATCAAGGTGACTGCGAATCTCATTCTAAGATTTGATTTCTATTTTATTTTACTTTTTCGTATCATATTTTTCTACTGTAATGTAAATTAGTAATATTATTATTTATTAAATATTTATATATTATTTTATATTTTTTCTATATTTTTAAATTATCTTAAACAAAAAAATAATTTGAAGCAAATCAAAGTTAAAAAATAAATTACAAATAAAAAAAAATTTAAACAAATCAAATAATTATATTTTAAATTATCTCAAACAACGGATATTATTTTTTTTTTTTTTTTGCGTTTTAAATTCCACATCATTTCGTATCATTATATTTAAATTATCTCAATACTATATACTAATATTTAATTTTACTCAAAATAAATAACATTACGAAACAAGTTTTGAATTATTTTTTATATAATAGATAAAACTAAAAGTATCAAAATTTAAATTCACATTTAATTCATATTTTTAAATTTGATTTTCATCCACTATAATTAAAAAAAATTATTTTAATTTTAATTTTGATATCTAAAGTTAAATTTAATTCACAATTTATAAAATAAAAATCAGAACTATATAATTATTATTAGCAATAATTATATATTTAAATTTAAGTTAAAGTATGATAAATATTCTCTAATAAAATACAACATATGGATTTATTTTTTAAAAATTTAATTTTTAATTATAAACTTTTGAATTAATTTGATGCATAAAAATTAATATTAATTTGATATAACTATTAAAATAATTGTTACGTGAATTTATACTTACACTCAGCTAGCATATATATATATATATATATATAATGCGACTACTATACTTATATATATGAACCAAGCAATTGGTGCTTATAAATTTTCTATCGTTAGACCTACTTTTTGGACGAATTTCATCTCTTAGATTATTCTATTCCATCAATCCCTTACTTAACCGAAATAGCCCATTATTTTTTTAACCACACATCTTTTCATCCAAAAATTAAAAACCTACACACACTAATAATTTATACTTTTAAAAATATAAAAGTTTAATTATATATATATAGAGAGAGAGAGAGAGTAGAGCTAATATACTTTTAAAAATATAAATTTATTTATACTTGTAAATTTTTTACTATTAAATTTATATTAAGATTTGTTTTTTTTACTTATTTTTTTTTTTTAGTTGACTTTACAATAATATATTCAATACAAATTTAATGGTAAAAAATTTACAAATACAGATGAACTTATATTTTTAAAATATATAAACTCTACTCTCTCTCTCTCTCTCTCTCTCTCTCTATATATATATATATATATATATATATATATATATATATATATATATATATATATATATATATATGAGTAGAGTTTATCTAGATTTTTTTTCAAAAATAAATCAACTGGTAAAAAAAGATGGGGGAGGCAAGTTACTTCCATTGTCAGTCAAAGCGAGTAGATGATGCCGCGATAACATTTTTTTTATTTTTTTACTTTTTTGAGAGAAAAAAAATAACATATTATTCAATTTATTTATTTTTAAAATAAATTTAATTAAAAATATAAAATAATTAAATTTTAAATTTATAATTTCGAATATCAACCACCAAATATTTTAGTGACGTGATTCGCCCAACAACATGCATCACATGCCAAACAAAGTAACTCAACATGCATCACATGCCAAACAAAGTAACTTTCACAATTAATATGCATCACATTCATTTAATGCTGCCCAATTCCATGTGCGCTATTAATACTGGTCAAAAAAATAAAGACTCGTGCTTATACGACTCGGAGCAAAATATTTTACTAGAATATAGTGCAGTCGTGCTTTTGAGTCGATTTAAAGTTTTTGAAGTGACGATCAATCGCGGTAGATTTGGTAGTATATTTTTAAAATATTTAAAAGATAAATTTTATAATATTTTAATATTATTTATTTATTAACCAAAAGAGTTTAAAATTAATGATTAAAAATAAAAATATTATAAAATATAATAGTATGATCGATGCTAAAATTTTAGATAAAAAATATTTATTTTATTTTTATATAGTATAAAAAAAATTTATTGAAATTTCACATGATTTAAATATTTTTACATCATTAAATTTGCAAACGGTTTACCACGATCATTAAAATTATTAATTTTGAGTTCATTCGATCATTAGGTAAATGATATAAAAAAATAACAAATTTTATTTTCTAGTCTGTCTACTATGCTTGTACAAACACCAAGCAATTGCAAAAAATATTATAATAAAATTATACTATAACGACACTTTTGAGTGTTTCTAAAATTCAAAAAAAGTATCGCTGGCAAAAATACCAACACTTATTGTAAGTGTTGCTATATGTGCCGTCGCTAGGGTGTATAAAGACACATTTTTGTAATGTGTTCCAAAAATATGTCCCTATAACCTAATTTTGAATATAGATGGAATATAGATAGGACACTTATATAAAAGTGTCACAAACATGTGTTCCTTTTGACTAATTTCAACCCTTAGATTATTCTATTCAATGAATCACTTATTTAACCCAAGAGGTCCACTATTATTCTAACCATACATTTTTTCACCTAAGGACTAAACAATTATTGTAAGTGTTGCTATATGTGCCGTCGCTAGGGTGTATAAAAACACATTTTTGTAATGTGTTCCAAAAATATGTCCCTATAACCTAATTTTGAATATAGATGGAATATAGATAGGACACTTATATAAAAGTGTCACAAACATGTGTTCCTTTTGACTAATTTCAACCCTTAGATTATTCTATTCAATGAATCACTTATTTAACCCAAGAGGTCCACTATTATTCTAACCATACATTTTTTCACCTAAGGACTAAACAATTATATATATATATATATATATATATATATATATATATATATATATATATATATATATATATATATATATATAGAGAGAGAGAGAGAGAGAGAGAGAGAGAGAGAGAGAGAGAGTATATCTCGTGTACTTTCAAAAGTACGGAGATTTTTGTATTTGTAAATTATTTTTGATGATGGACATCCGATTGGACGTTCGGCTTTCTAGAGAGCTTAGCAATCTCGAGATTTTGTTCAGTATTCCTTTTTACCCTATTTTTACTTGTCGATAGGTTTAGAGTTGTGGTGGTTCGGTTTATGTCTGGTTGTTTGATTGGTTTACAATTGGATGGACTAACAATGGATTTTTGTTGCTATGATCTCGTGGTTTTATGCAAAATGTTTTCTACCTCTCGTGGGACCTCTCGTGGTAGCCGATTTTTAAAAGATTATGTTTCCGTGTGGGAAACCATTTTAAAAAAATTTGGATTTTCATTTCACTCGTAGATTTCAAATAAGGTTTCCGTGTGGGAAACGCTTCCGCAAGGATAGGAATACTTGATAACCTGTGCATATGCATCATCTGCGGTAAGGACATTGTAGAGAATTAAAGTACAATGTTTAAGGATCATTTAGCTGTATGTACATCCTGTGTGAATGTGGTGTGTGTGTGAGTTGGAATTGGTGGTTGTGAAACTGTACTGTGTGTGACGCCGTGCGAATATAGGGGAGGTTCTGTCCGTGTGAAGAGAGGGTTATCTTGTTGAAATAAAATTAAAATAGAATTTAAACAAATTCTTTTCCTCTCTTTTATTTTTTCACTTATCTAAAAGAAAAGCCTTCTCTACTCTTACTTTACACCCTACTATAGTATAGTATTTATAGGTGTGCATGTAACCTCCCATCACATTAATTAATGAGAGAGAGCGGCTAATTAGTGAAAAAGAAACGTTTGAAAATTAAATAAAAAATTAAATGACAATAATTAAGAATCAATTAAAAATTAATAAATGAGAATAAATTTAATAAATAAATTGAAAATTGATAATAAAATAATATTGAGAATTTTTGAATTTTAAATTTTATTCCAACAATCCCCCACAAAATTTAAAATTTCGAAATAATTATTAAACTCAACAATTTAAAATTTAAATAAAATTATCGGGTGTTTATACTATGTAATAGGTAAGATATCTTTAAGAGACTTAACCTCACTTAGTGTAAGCAATTTTCATCAGAAGGAATCGGAGTGAACCAGGTCTTGAAATACGTTCCTTTGACCCTGACTTCAACTGCCACACACACAGTACAGAATTCTCCGTCGCGAGTCTGTGCGTTAAAGGCCATACACAGTACCTTGATTTTTCATAAGAATTTCTATGAACAGCCCGCATCTCATAGTCGCGGTTTTATACGAATATTCTTATATAGGTAGTCTCCTCCAAGGATGTGTACATGTAGAGTCACATCTCGCGAAAATTATCGCCTCGGATTTCATTAAGAGCTGTAAGCTCAACCTCAACCACTACACAGAGCACTACTCATTATAGGGATGGAATTGGAACTAAAGTTTCTTTGAATAAACTGTAGAAAGTGCTCTATAGCCAACCTGACAGCTTGTTTTTACCACATTGAACCTTCTTCAAGGGATCTCCTATCACAAAGGTTGGGTTCCCACTGCAGGAAGGCCCTTTATGGGCAAAGTCCCATCCCCCTCGATGACTCTAGGACCTTAGTCCTATTTAGGTCTTTCGTCAAGCAATCTGCAAGATTCTGTTCAGATCTGATAAAACTCAAATAAATAATATTATAATAAGTTAGCCATCTAACAGATTTTTATTTCAATTTAATATGTCGAATAGACTTCGAATATATTAATTTCTTTTTATAAAAATTAATTGCAGTTCGAAAATAATAGGGAATGTCAACTAGTATTCGAATTTATTAATTTTTTTTTATAAAAATTAATTGCAGTTCGAAAATAATAGGGATGCAACAAAAGAACTTTCCAAAGGTCACCCATCTTAGTAATACTCTCGCCCAAGCACACTTAACTGCGGAATTCTGATAGAATCCGGTGCTTTAGTGCTGGTATGATCGCATCCATAATTAAAATAGTATATATATATATATATATATATATATATATATATATATATATATATATATATATATATATATATATATTCTTTTACTGTAGCAAACAATAATATATTTTTGTAAAAAAAAATACTATAGCAAAATAATTAAAACAGTAATTTTATTTATTTATTTATATATATATATTTTTTTTATTTTTCTCGAAACAGTAAATAAATTTTTTTTTTCCGAAACTAAAACAATAAATAAATTTTTATATTTTACTGTAGCTATTTTTTTTTTCTCGAAACAGTAAATAATTTTTTTTATATATATATATATATATTTAAAGTCAAGAAAAGAGAGCAAACAAATTACAATAATCTATATGCAATTAAAATTTTAAAATACTAATTTCAATATGTTTAAATTTGAATGTTAAACATACTAATAAGTTGACAACAAAATTATATGTAATATGCAATATTTTTTCGGATTAGCACTCGTTAGATTTAATCACAAACAAATCGGATATACGCCTTAGACTGTTAGAAAAAATAATCGCACTAAATCTGTTTGTGATTAAATTATGTAACTAGTTTATGTTTAAATTTAAATAACAGAACTTACCTTTAATCGCTATGAAATTCCAGAAATTGTAGATAAAAATAAATCGAAATAAAATTGATCCGGAAGCGTGCGAGGCACTGCCCTAAGGCGTATTTCCGTCATTCGTGCGGATTAATCGGAGATACCACCCCAAGGTACGACCGGAACTCCTTCCTACGAGCACGACCGCGGAAGAGGTTGACGAAGTTTCTTTCAACACCCGATAAATAAAAATAATTAAAAAAACGAAATAAAATTAAAATAGAATTTAAACAAATTCTTTTCCTCTCTTTTATTTTTTCACTTATCTAAAAGAAAAGCCTTCTCTACTCTTACTTTACACCCTACTATAGTATAGTATTTATAGGTGTGCATGTAACCTCCCATCACATTAATTAAGGAGAGAGAGAGAGGCTAATTAGTGAAAAAGAAACGTTTGAAAATTAAATAAAAAATTAAATGACAATAATTAAGAATCAATTAAAAATTAATAAATGAGAATAAATTTAGAATAAAATTTAAAATTCCAAAATTCTCAATATTATTTTATTATCAATTTTCAATTTATTTGTTAAATTTATTCTCATTTATTAATTTTTAATTGATTCTTAATTATTGTCATTTAATTTTTTATTTAATTTTCAAACGTTTCTTTTTCACTAATTAGCCTCTCTCTCTCTCCTTAATTAATGTGATGGGAGGTTACATGCACACTTATTAATGTGATGGAAGGTTACATGCACAGCATAGGTGTGCATGTAACCTCCCATCACATTAATTAAGGAGAGAGAGAGGCTAATTAGTGAAAAAGAAATATTTGAAAATTAAATAAAAAATTAAATGACAATAATTAAGAATCAATTAAAAATTAATAAATGAGAATAAATTTAATAAATAAATTGAAAATTGATAATAAAATAATAATGAGAATTTTGGAATTTTAAATTTTATTCCAACATATCTGTATTTGTGGCGGGTCTGTACGCGTCTCGGGATGTAAAAAAAAAAAAAAAAAAAAAAATTCTACGATTTTTTGCTGTTTTCCTCAAAAGGTATTTACAAAAATAACCCCGGGGTGTGACAGTACTAGCATCCAATTTTGCTTCGATATTTGGATAGGAAATGCTGCTCTTAAAACAATGTTTTCTGATATGTTCGACAAGATCCGAAAAAAAGAAGTACAGATTTTCAATTGCTGGAGATGAAAGGGTTAGAGATGGCAGGTTATTTTCTGAAGCTTGGAAATATCTACATATTGCAATAGTCAAAGGCTCCAGCAATTGATGGAGATAATTGAGAATGAGCGCCTGCCTATCGATATCGACAGAGCAGGATGAGGTGCAATGGAGAGGTGGATAGCTAATCTCCTATTCTCAGTCATATCCTCTTACAACTTTTTCACAGACTAAAGATTTAGACCATCTGAGTTTTTAAATTTGAAAACTTAAAATGCCAATTAAAACCAAAGTATTTGTATGATTGACTCTCAAAAATAAGAGTCCCTATAGCAGACATTCAATATAAGCACGGCTAGATTAGCCAACAACTGTGCGTGTTGTGTGCTAACCACCTAAAAATCTATTGCGTTCACCTTTTTTCCATATATTAATTATTTGTTTGATACTTGATTTTTTTCTTAAACCATAGGCTCTAAAAGAATGTGGGCCGAGTATCTAGACTTGTAAGCTAAACAAAAGTGACTCGAAGGTTTTACATTCGGTCTATTTTGTGATGGTCGATTTGGATCGAGCAAAACAACATAATTTTTCAAGACAAGTATCAGTCAATTTTTCTATACGTTTTCGGAGGCCTTAATGGATGCTCACTAAATTTTTTTTTAATAGAATTAATATGTGGTTATAGTTTAAGTGAAATAGAAAATTATGTAATTATAAAATATTTTATAATTTCAAATTTTAAATTGTTTGGATGTATATTGCATAATTATACAAAAAAAAAAAAAATCAATCTAAAATTATAAAAAATAAAAAAAATATTACTTTTATATTTTAAAATTAAAATTTTCATAATTGAAATTTAAAATTTAAAATTTTAAAAAAATTTAAAAAACTAAATTTAAAATTTAAAATTTAAAATTTAAAATTTAAAATTAACGTTTATTACTTGTAAATTAAAGTTTATTATTTTTAAATTAAAAATTTATTATTTTTAAATAATAAATTTTAATATTTAAAATTTGAAACCAATATTATAAAATTTAAAAATTTAAAACTTAAATTTTTGAATTTAAATTTTAAAATTTAAATGTTTTAATTTTTTAATTTAAAATTTTATATTTTATATTTCAAATTTAAATATACATTCAAATTTTAAAATTTTAAAATTAAAAACAAAATTTAAAAAATTTTAATTTTAGATTTAAATTCTCGTTTAAAATTCTAAAAATTAAAAATTAAAAATTCTAAATTCTAAATTTATATTTTAAAATTTTAAATTTTAAAAGTTAAAATTTAAAATTTAAAATTTATAGTAAGGGATTTCAAGAATTGTGAAATTTTATTATTATTTTACTCTATTATTTTAAATATAATTTAATTATACTCTAAAAAATATATTTTTTTTATATACTAAATATTTTATGAAAGGGCAATGCTACCTCTACACCCAAAAGTGGGTGTAGAGGGTACACCCCACCCATTCCAGGGTGGGGATCTTTTCACCCATCACTTCAAGTGATGGGTGGAATTCATCCCACCATAGGATGGATGGGGTATATGATGTACACCAAAATTTGGATATACATCATGCATTTCCCTTTATGAAAGGGCACATAAATTATATTTTTACGAATATAACATAATTTAACTATATTATATTTTTAGATGTACGGAAATGCTCTTTAATTGTTTTCATTAGGAATGCTAAGTTTATTTTCCCACTTCTTTCTAAAAAGAAAAAAAAAAATACGACATCAACGTGTCTAGATGTGATTTGACGAGACCGACAGTCACTGTTCGAACCCAGCCTCCCAGAGCGGAAAGAGTTTCCGCACGGCACGGCGTTACTTTAACAACCAGTTTGCAAGCTAACTATACTAATCACCGATCTTAGTCAACATTAGTATTATAATCCAGTCATAATTAACGAGATACATATATATAATACCAAATAATAATATGAATTTGCTGCTTAATTAATGCGTACTTTATACATGGATGGGTCTTTCTTGGGGGTATAAGATCAGATTAATTATTTAATTAAGAGAATAAGTAATCACACGCAGCAGCAGCAGCAGCGTGTCACGGACTTAAGTTTTTCGCCTAGCAATTTCTAAGTCCCTAACAAGCGGCATACCATTAAGCGGGGAAAGTGACGGAAGAGATGGGAGGGTGTAATGTACCGAATTTTCGGCACATATAATAAATCTAAATAAAAATGGTATGAAATACTATTTTTATGAAAGTTAGAGAAATGAGGATGATGTGGAAGCGAATTGGGCCGAAATCGGAATAAAAATTAGGGATTTAGAATTTTAATTGAAAAAGGGGGCCCAGATTTTTAGTGAAAATTCACAGTGTCAGAAAATTCTGAGAAAATTTTGGGAGCTCCGTAATATTGTTTTAAGGCCACAGTAAAAATTTCGCGTTGATCGGACACCCGGATTGCGAGAACGGGGTCCGCCAGCGATTTTTGATACAGCGAGGCTTTTGGTGACCCAGAAATGGCCAAACTCAGCAAAAAATACTTGTAACGTATTTCAAATGTAATTACAAGTGAGTTGTAAGCATTCCGAATCGACGCAGAGGCCGTTGAGTCGAAAAGTGAGTTGTAAGTTAAGAATTTGAAGTTTCAAATTCTAAAGCTTAAGTTCGCCGATTTCTGGAAAATGGCGAAACTCAGCAAAAATGTTTGTAACACATTTCAAATGTAATTACAAGTGGGTTGGAAGCATTTCGAATCGACGAAAATGCCGTTGAGTCGAAAAGTGAGTTGTAGTTGAAAAATTGAAGCTTCAAGCTTGTAAAATTTAAGCCCACGTTCGCCGAATTCGCAAAATGGCGAAATGCGGCGAGAAGACTTGTAACATGTTTTAAATATGATTACAGTCGAGTTCGGTGCGTTCCGGGCTGACGCGAAGGCCATCGGGGCACTGTTTCGAAGACTTTGAGTAATCGAAAAATTCAAAAGAAATCGTGGAGTGTCTCAGAAATGTTTCCTGATTAAAAGGGGTGAAATGCCGAGGTGAGCAATCGGAGGAAAATAGGAGAACGAAGCGAAGAAAAATGCTTCGTGAATTCTGAAACTGCAGTTTTTGACAGTGCAGTTGATCGCGAAGCTTTTTCGGGGCTCTCTTTCGAGGGCTTAGAGCAGCCCAAAAATTTAAAAGAAATCGTGGAGAGCTTAAGAAAAAAATTGTACAATAAAGGAGAGAAGAAAAATTTCGATTCCGATTTTCCAGTTGACGGCAAAACGCGGAGGAAGAAGGGTACCCGGAATTGCTCTCTGCAGGGGCAAAACTGCAGGATTAGAGGGCATTTTGGGGAAAAATGGTTTAGTTGAGGGCAAAAAAGTAATTTCACAATTCCTCTCCAACCACCCCTGCAGGGCATTTATTACTCTCCTTCTGTCTCTCTATCAGCCCCTCTCTCTCTTTCGTTTCTCTGTTGGAGCAGGGAGAAAGAAAGAAGAAAAAAAAAAGAAGAAGAAGAAGAAGAGAAAGAGAAGAAGAAGAAGAAGAAGAAGAAGAAGAAGAAGGAGAAGAAGAACCCTCTTCCTCTGGGATAGGTAGGAGTTCTATCTCTCTCTCTCTCTCTCTCTCTCTCTCTCTCTCTCTCTCTCTCTTTTCTCCTCTTTCTTTGCAGGGAAGTAAAAAGAAAAAAAAAAAAAAAAAAGAGGAGAGTGCTTGGCTGCTGCTCCAGCCAAGCAGCAGCTAGCTGCTGCTGCTGCCTTGCGCATGCTGCTGCTTGGCTGCAGCCAAGCAGCAGCCAGCTGTGCCAGTTTGGACAGCTGCATTGTGCAGCTGCCTTGGTGGGCTGCTTGGGCAGCTGCACTTGCAGCCGCATGGAGCAGCTGCCTTGGCAGCAGCATGTTGCTGCAGCCTTAGACAGCTGAGCTCTGCTGCTGCTGCATTAAGCAGCAGCAGCAGCTGCAAACTTGCAGCCTGCTGCTGCATTATGCAGCAGCAGCTGCATCTTAGCAGCAGCCAGCTGCTGCTATTAAGCAGCAGCAGCTGCATTAGGCTCTGCTACATAGCAGCAGCCGCAGGGACAGCTGCCTGGGCAGCAGCTGTGCAAGCTGCTGCCCAGCAGCAGATTTTGAAAAAAAAAAAAAAAAAAAAGAAAGAAAGAAAATGGAGAAATTGGAGAAGAGAAGAAGAAGAAGAAAAATTTGAGAAAAATAAATTTAGGAAGAAAAAGTTTTCCTCTTCTCTTCTCCAATGAGCAAAATCACACAATTGAGAAAAATTACTCGAATTGAGCTTTCTCTCCAAATTTTTGGGCATTTCGCCCTATGTTCAAGAGATTAAAATTTCTCTTTGGCGAACGTGACAAGAATGGGATTCTCTTTCCTATTCCCTTCAAATTGATCTAAAAAGAGAGCCAATTATGGAATTCTCCCTTTTATGTTTTAAGAAGGGTTTTAGTTTTATAATTTTTATGGAATTAGCAAATCATATAAATAATTCCTTCATGATTTCCCTTTCATTTTAGGAAAATATGATTACAGTCGAGTTCGGTGCGTTCCGGGCTGACGCGAAGGCCATCGGGTCGAAAAGTGAGTTGAAGCCCCAGAGACTTAGCAAAATTCAGAAATTCTGAATTCTGTGATCGCGAAGCTTTTTCGGAGCACTGTTTCGAAGACTTTGAGTAATCGAAAAATTCAAAAGAAATCGTGGAGTGTCTCAGAAATGTTTCCTGATTAAAAGGGGTGAAATGCCGAGGTGAGCAATCGGAGGAAAATAGGAGAACGAAGCGAAGAAAAATGCTTCGTGAATTCTGAAACTGCAGTTTTTGACAGTGCAGTTGATCGCGAAGCTTTTTCGGGGCTCTCTTTCGAGGGCTTAGAGCAGCCCAAAAATTTAAAAGAAATCGTGGAGAGCTTAAGAAAAAAATTGTACAATAAAGGAGAGAAGAAAAATTTCGATTCCGATTTTCCAGTTGACGGCAAAACGCGGAGGAAGAAGGGTACCCGGAATTGCTCTCTGCAGGGGCAAAACTGCAGGATTAGAGGGCATTTTGGGGAAAAATGGTTTAGTTGAGGGCAAAAGTGTAATTTCACAATTCCTCTCCAACCACCCCTGCAGGGCATTTATTACTCTCCTTCTGTCTCTCTATCAGCCCCTCTCTCTCTTTCGTTTCTCTGTTGGAGCAGGGAGAAAGAAAGAAGAAAAAAAAAGAAGAAGAAGAAGAAGAGAAAGAGAAGAAGAAGAAGAAGAAGAAGAAGAAGAAGAAGGAGAAGAAGAACCCTCTTCCTCTGGGATAGGTAGGAGTTCTATCTCTCTCTCTCTCTCTCTCTCTCTCTCTCTCTTTTCTCCTCTTTCTTTGCAGGGAAGTAAAAAGAAAAAAAAAAGAAAAAGAGGAGAGTGCTTGGCTGCTGCTCCAGCCAAGCAGCAGCTAGCTGCTGCTGCTGCCTTGCGCATGCTGCTGCTTGGCTGCAGCCAAGCAGCAGCCAGCTGTGCCAGTTTGGACAGCTGCATTGTGCAGCTGCCTTGGTGGGCTGCTTGGGCAGCTGCACTTGCAGCCGCATGGAGCAGCTGCCTTGGCAGCAGCATGTTGCTGCAGCCTTAGACAGCTGAGCTCTGCTGCTGCTGCATTAAGCAGCAGCAGCAGCTGCAAACTTGCAGCCTGCTGCTGCATTATGCAGCAGCAGCTGCATCTTAGCAGCAGCCAGCTGCTGCTATTAAGCAGCAGCAGCTGCATTAGGCTCTGCTACATAGCAGCAGCCGCAGGGACAGCTGCCTGGGCAGCAGCTGTGCAAGCTGCTGCCCAGCAGCAGATTTTGAAAAAAAAAAAAAAAAAAAAAAAGAAAGAAAGAAAATGGAGAAATTGGAGAAGAGAAGAAGAAGAAGAAAAATTTGAGAAAAATAAATTTAGGAAGAAAAAGTTTTCCTCTTCTCTTCTCCAATGAGCAAAATCACACAATTGAGAAAAATTACTCGAATTGAGCTTTCTCTCCAAATTTTTGGGCATTTCGCCCTATGTTCAAGAGATTAAAATTTCTCTTTGGCGAACGTGACAAGAATGGGATTCTCTTTCCTATTCCCTTCAAATTGATCTAAAAAGAGAGCCAATTATGGAATTCTCCCTTTTATGTTTTAAGAAGGGTTTTAGTTTTATAATTTTTATGGAATTAGCAAATCATATAAATAATTCCTTCATGATTTCCCTTTCATTTTAGGAAAATCTTGGAGACCAAGAGATCAACTTTTGTTCTCTTTTGGGAACAAAGAGAAACACAAAAGGTGGGGGATTCTGCCGAAATTGGGTGACCTCTCCCCTTGCTCCTTTGCTTTTCGATCCAGAAGCATGATAGTAGCCTGTTAGAGGCGTTAGGGAATCACGATAATGGTGGCATGCGTAGGAGATAAATATTATTTTATGATGAATATGAAAATAATTGCATGTGTAGATGTAATCAATTGTTGTGATCATGTTAGGGTGTAACCCTAGGAATCATGTGAAAGCATAAGGAGAAGGAAATGCATGTTGGTAGTAAGACTTAGGAGAAAACCTAGATTTAGGTTTAACGAGTGGCATGATGATCTAGGAGATACACCTAGGTGGACGAGTGGCATTAACTTAGGGAATAATCTAAGGTTAAGAATAGAGTGTTAAACATAGAGTCAGAGAACTCTAGGTTAAACAAGTTATGGAACTTAGGTAAAGGAACCTAAGATGAACTAATAGGGCTAAACTCTAGTGATGAAATAGAGTTAGTGCAACCCTAGGTTAAACATGGAACAGGAAAATAGAGTTAGTAAAACTCTAGGATTCAGTGAGAAATCAGAAAACAGGGGGATTAGATTCCCAAGTTAAAGAATTAAATAATGTAACCCCAGAAAGTCATAGGACGTCTGGGTAAATGGATCAATTAGTTTAACTTCGATCTGAGTTAAATAAAAGAGAATGGAAATAGGGTTAATAAGCTCTAAGTTAGATAAAACTGAAAGTAACTAGTGTCCTAGTGACATAGTGCAGTGATATAGTGCAACCTTAAGGGTAATTGAAGCTTAGGGTTGTGAATTGAGAACAAGTAAGGAAAGTGTAAAAGTGGCTAGGAAACTAAAGATATTGCCAAGTGGCAAAATAAGTGGAAATGGAAATGAACAAGTTGTTCATACTTAAATTGGTGTTAGAGACACCCAAATTATCCTAGGATAAAGAACTTAGGATAAAAGAAATAAAGCTTAAATGAAAGCCAAAAGTGGCTAATGAGCAAGACAAGCAAATTGCTCGAGAGAGAGAGCTAAAAGTGGTTAATAAGTAAGACAAGCAAATCGCTTGAAATAAACGAGAAAAGTAAAAGAGAAGCATTGAGGCATGAATGTTAACGGGAGGGTTGAGCATATGTCACTCCCGGGTAGATGAGTGCCAAGGTGCCTTAAACTCATCAGAACCAAAAGTGTAAAGAGAATGTTTAAAGAAAGAGAATGATTAAAGAAAGGTAAAGAGGAAAATTAAAATACATTGGGCCGAGCACTACGGGAGGCGGTGTTGCAACCTGTTCTTGTTTGATTGGGGTTGTAGGCATCCGTCATTTGGAACCCTCGGACCCGGTAAATGTAAGATATAAAAGAAATGCCAAGTTGCCAACGGGAGGGTTGAGCATATTTCACTCCCCGGGGAAGTGTGTGAGCAAGACTCAGCTTCCCAAGTAAAGGCAAAGCAAAGAGCTAAAGGCAAAAGAAAAGATAAAGATAAAACGGGCGGACCTACGGAGTGAAACGCGGCCCAAGTTGGAGCAGTTGGCAGTGCCCCTCTCCCGGGTAGAGACCCGTTCGGGACGTTTCTTCCGTAGGACGGGGTAACACTTGCGGGTGTTATCGGCAACCTTAGAAATCTTATCTTATGGTAGCAGGACTACCGGGCTGGGGCCCGTTGGATAAGAATTTCCGAGGGTTAACTTGAACTAAAGCACCAGAATGTAAAGAAAAAAAGAGAAAAATAGAGTGGCCAAGGTGGCCGGGTTAGTTGAACCCTGTATATAGCGGCATAGTGGCCGAGTTGGTGCTTAGCAGCCTAGTGTGGCTAGACATAGTAGTGCTGGGTTGATGATTAGACACAGATAGTATAGTGCAGTGATATATTATATTGCTTAGCCGCATTTTGATATTGAGGATTTTAGTTTCCTAGCACTATTATTATTGCTTCCATTGGACCAAGTGGTGTAGGACACTTTTTCTCGGTGGTTGAACCCACTGGGAACTCTGTCGGAGTTCTCACACCCCTTGGGTGACCCCCCCCCCACAGGTTCGGGTCGGGATACAGCGGACGAGACGGTTCAGATGCAGACGGCGAGGCATACGTCAGGGGCAAGGGCCCAGCAGCATAGAGACCTAGAGGGTCTAGCAGAGGTATCCCTTTTATATATTTCTTGAGTGAACTTTGTATGGTGAGGAATTTATGTAAAAGAGTTGTAATAATTTTATTTGCAAGTTCAGAAATGTAAAGTGTAATAAATTTAAGTTATGGTTCACTCTTGTATGCTTTCATTATCGTTTAAACTGTTTGTTTATAAAATGAAAGTTTTAAATTAGTAGTGATTTTTAGTACTCTGATATTGAGCTTCCGCATGCACTTGATGTGTTATTATGGATGTTACCGTTCCTTTCGGGTAGTGAAAGGTCATACCCGATTGGCGGGTCTGTTGGCGTGCCCGAACCGTGCAAATTGGCGGACTCGGGGCGTGACAGAGGGCCCTCTCGCTCTAGCTCTCGGGATTCCTCACGGCTCTTTTTGAGAGAGAGAGAGAGAGAGAGAGAGAGAGAGAGAGAGATGTAGAGAAAGAGAGGAGCGAGTGGAGGCGGAAGTCTCTTTCATGGCTTGTGTCGTGCCCACCAAGTCACTTCCCCGATGTGATCCCACCGGATGCATCTCCAGCCGGTCAACACCATCCGTCCAACCAACCAACATTGCATATATATATACTCCATCGGTACGAGCCCAACATATGTATTATTACCCGCTTTACCCAATCCAACCCAAAGTACCCAAGTACCCAACCCAACCCAGCCGCAGCATCGACGTGTCCACGCTCAACCATAAAATTTGATTTCTATATAATTTCAATAATTTAATATCATATTCAACGTTACCGATCATCGATTCGAATGCTCTATTATCGAAAAAAAATCAATCATCGATTCGAATGCTCTATCATCGAAAAAAAATCAATAGTGATAATGAAGTTTTACTATTGATAATATTCCAGCACCACTATATATATATATATATATATATATAAAGAGATAGGGAGAGAGAGAGAGTATAGCTTATATACTTTCAAAAGGACAAGTCCAACCATACTTGTAAATTTTTTATTATTTGATTTGCATTGAGATTTGTGTGATTGTGCTTTTTCTTTCTCTTTCTTTAGTTGACTTTACAATTGCAGAAATCCCAATACAAATCCAATGGTAAAAAATTCACAAGTACAGTTTGACTTGTGCTTTTAAAAATATATAAACTCTACTATATATATATATATATATATATATATATATATATATATATATATATATATATATATATATATATATATATATATAGAGAGAGAGAGAGAGAGAGAGAGAGAGAGAGAGAGAGAGAGAGAGAGAAAGCTAGGCTGGAGTGTTATTAATAGCACCAAGTTATTGGTGCTATTAAGTTTTCAATCTTTGAATTAAAAGATGTAGGGTTGAGATGATAATGGACCTCTTGTTTTGGTAATTAATGTATCTCACTTTCGGATTGAAACCGGACTGGGCTTATACATATCCAAATAGGCCCAAATATTTTCGGACCTAAATTTTTAAATGCGGTCTAGACCTAAAATTATAATTTGAATACTCAAAATCCAGTCCATACGTGGGGCATCGGCCAGACCATTGTATAGCCCAGGCCAGTTCCAGCTCTAGTTGTTAACCAATGGGCTAAGTACTTAATGGCTAATGTTTCATATTTTAAATTTGAAATCTAGTTGTTTTATTTTTTTGCCTTGGTAGTCGTACTTCTTATTTGATCACTATGTAAACTGAATTTATTATTATTATTATTATTTTAAGAGAGATAGTATGCTATCCGTTTTGTTTATTTTAAAATAAATTTAACTACAAATATAAAATAACTAGACTTCGAATTTGAAATCTCGAATATCAACCATCAAACTTTTTAGCACTTGCGATGATTGATTAATTACTGAACTCGATGTCGGTTTTGTCGAATTCGCAAATGTTGGTCTTCACCGAACTCGTGAATTATTGGGAGAGGAGAGTAGATTCTACACATGCAGCTGGCATCTACCTTTCGCGCGTTGTACTTCTTGTTGGAACACTCACAGTGAACTGCACTTGTTGGAGCGCTGCAAAAAATGAAAATTAAGTGGGCTTAATTTTGCGTGGGCACTATAAAAAATGAAAGATCATCTCCTATGTTTGAAATAAATTTAATTAATTATTTAAATTTAAATTTCAAATGAGCAGTAAAAACAAATCATATCAAGAGTGTAGAACTTTTTAAATTGTAAATTTCTTTTAATAATTTTTTTTCTCTTTTTTGTATTATTATATAAGTATAAGGTAGAAATAAAATAAAGAGGAGTCCCTTCTCTTTTTTTTTCTTCTAATTAAACTTCTTTTAGGCACCAAAGACCATTGAGCAATAAATTGAAATGCAGATACAGATGCAGATGTTCACAGATTCAAATTATTTGTTCCAACACAACATGCAATCTCTGCCAGCTTTAGTAGCATGGTTAGTTTAAGTAGGTTTATGATTTGAGGAGATATTTCATTGCCTGGTTAGAGTGTTTTGTAGAGGTAATGTTTTCTTGGAGGACTTATGAATGCTCCTTTTGGTTTACCTATTATGTATTTTGTTTTTATGTTGTTTATATATCATATTTAATTATTCTGTAATTTTATATATATATATATATATATATATATATATATATATATATATATATATATATATATATATATATATATATATATATATATATATATAGAGAGAGAGAGAGAGAGAGAGAGAGAGAAGAAAAATTATACTATTATGAGTATAAATTCTTTTGTACTTATAAATCTATCGTCTTTGGATAAAAAAATATACGGTTAAGATTATAGTAGACCTCCTAGAATTTAGTAAATTATTAGTGAAATAGTATAAATTCTAAAAGATCACTATAATTCTAACCATAAATTTCTTTATCTAAAAATTAAAAATTTAGATGTACCAAAGAGTCTATATTTATAAAAATATAGTAGCCGGACTATATATATATATATATATATATATATATATATATATATGTATATATATATATATATATATGTATATATATATATATATATGTATGAGATAATTGTCTATGTATTTCTGAAATCTGAAGAAATATCTAATTTACTCCTCTTTTTTTTTTCTTTTCAATATACCCTTCATACGTTTCACCATTATTAAAAATATCCCTACCGTTTTCCTTTGTTAAGTTAATTAGGATTAAACTAGAGTTAAATAATAATCGGAGTTGAAAACTATCAGATATACCTATTTTGTTCCTATCTATCAAAATTATTGAAAATTTTAAGGGTAATAAAAAAAGTTGGTTATGGTAGAAGAGTATATTTGGAATGGCAAAATGGTAATTTCACACAGATAATGGCAGCTTCAAATGATACACTAATAGAGTTTAATTTCAGTAATATTTTAGAAAGAAGTTGGAACATAAAAAGTTTTAATATTAACCTTCTAAGAAGGATAAATCTAAAAAGCAGAAAAATTTTTAGAAATTTATAGAAAATTATCCCTATATCTATATATATATATGGGGCAATTACATACATGTCCCTCCAAATATGTCGAATAACAAATATATCCCTGCAAATTTCAACTTTTCATATTTATCCCTGTAAAAATCCAAAGTTCTTCAAATATGTCCCTGAGGTTAATCCCCGTTTGGAATCTGTTAATTTTTTAACAGATTCCATGTAAAATTACTTTTTTGCCCCTTACAAATATATCCCTCCAAAAATAATACCAATCTACTTGTTTCAAAAATGCCCCTCTCCAAAAATCCCAACGTTAAAATCTCTCTAATTATTACAAAAATGCCCCTCTCCTAATAAAATTTGTAACAAAATTAAAATCTCTCAATTAAAAAAAAAATCAAATTTTAAATTGGTGTCAATAAAACAAATTAATTTGAAGGAGGGGCCATGCACAAGAGAGAGAGAGAGAGTTGCTCTGTTCAAAAAAATTAATTTGAAGGAGGGGCCACGCTCGCGTCGCCGCCTTCTCCTCGCAAGCCACCAGCCGTCGCCGCGCCGCGCCCCGCGTCGCCCAGTCGCCGCCGTCACCATCGCCCTGCCTCGCCGCCGAAGTTGCCGCTCGCGTCGCCGCCGAAGCCGTGCTGCCGCCCCGCGCGTCTCCATCGAGCCGCCGCCTTTCGCGCCGCCTCGCCGCCGAAGCCGCCCTTCACGTCGCCGCCGCCCTTCGCGTCGCTGCCGAGGCCACCTCGTCCGTCTTCGGGTCGCCGCCGAATCCGTCGAAGCTCCTCTGCTTCGTGAGCAAGTAACCAAGGGTAAAATGGTATATTCACTTTCTAATCTAACTAAGGTTAAGCATTTAACCTATGGTTAACTCATTTTTTCTAACAGATGGGCATATTTGAATAACGGTGGATTTTTGCAGGGATAAATATGAAAAGTTAAAATTTGCAGGAATATATTTAAAATCCGACATATTTGGAGGGACATGTATGCAATTAACCCTATATATATATATATATATATATATATATATATAAAGCTAGTAGTATTTGCTTTGCATTTAATGGTGTCGTATATATACCTTTTAAGCTAGTCCGTGACATAAGGAGTCATTTTCAATTTGTTATTATTGAGTGGATTAATAAGGGCGAGTACAGGGACTAGGATGGGGAATTTGGAAATAGGGCATGCATGTATGGAGATGAACCTAGAACCACTCCTCTAACCTGCTTAATTCATTACCGTCTATTTGTGATCGCCGTTATCACGAATCTTTATTTTCTCCATTGTTTGTCACCTTTTTTGCACGCGAACAATTCAATTCTCTTAAAATATTCTAACTGTCATAACAATCGATTTGCCTTGAAGAACAGTTTAATTAATCAATTATAAGAAAATAAGGATACAATTAATAAGATTCAAACACCTCAATCAAATATACCTTGCTTTTTTTGAGAATAGTGCATGGTTACATCCAATTTCATTGCAATTCCTAGCTGCGTTGGTTGCAGGTGGCTTTTCAACTTTTGGCTTTTGTAGGTGGAGTTTTGTTCCTTTTTCTGTGTGGAGACAAAATGTCTAGGGCTTCACAATTTGTTGCCAATTTTGTTGCCTTGAACTAACCTTAATTATTTCCCCAACATCTACTATATTTTTCATTTTTAATCTTCAAAATTTCTAGTTTTATTACTAAGTTCCTTACTATTTATTTTAATCTAGTTTTACTGTTGAAAATTTTGTAAACTCTTAAGATTATTATATAGTCAAAACTATAACTTCACAATAAATAATAAGTGTTAGAAATTCAAATGTAAATTTTAAAATAAATTGAACACTAAAATAAATTAGTCGTGCAAAAGTGAGCCTATCTAACTTAGCTGGACAAGAATTAAAAGCCAACAACTTTTTTCGACATAGGCTTAATATAGCTTAGTTGGTTTAATATCTTTGAAAACTAAAAGTCATCACAAATTGCAACAAAATAAAAAGAAACAAGCCAAAAATTTCTTCTATGAAAGTAAACTTAACCACCCCGAGTGCTAATCTCATCAATAATGTGATGTAATTTATACACATGCTCCTCTTTAAACCAAAGATCAAACCTAATCTTGCCATTATCCTTTTGTCCAAAACATCTAATGCTTGTTTTTGTCAATAAAGTATGATCATAAGATTATTCCCCACCTAATGCTTAGTTTAGCTAATTTGAAGGCTAAATTAAAGGTGCTAAAAAGGCAAAAAAAGAAAAGAAAAGAAAGAAAAGTTGGTTTCTTCTCATCTTGGAGAAGAAGATTCCCTTTGCTCTTTACCAGTTGTCCTTTTCTATTCTCACATGCATTGATAAGACACTTCACTTTTCTTAGCAAGAAGAACCCCAATTAGCCAGTTATTGTGCCATTTGATATGTAACCCCATCATTGGGCCCTCTTGTAAAGTGGCAAATTGCCCATTCAGGTTGATCTACGTCCCTCATGTTCATTTTCTCAGAAAAAGAAAACGAAAAATCGAGTTCAAACATAAAATTATATCCAAATTTTGTGCTATAATTTTCATATTCTTATAATTCAGATATATATATATATATCTGAATTATAAGAATATATATATATATATATAAAAGAAAGGTAATGCACCTAAAAGAGGAGTGAGTGGTGTGCCCACCTACTAGAGTCTAGAGTTTCCAATGCGGCCAAAGAACATGCTATTGTCAAACCTTTCACAGAGCACCCAAAAAAGCAACACAAGTGATTCTCCTCCCCTAAAAATGAATAAATAAATAAATAAATCATTCCACACTCCTTTCTTTTAGTTTTTACCCACCGCACACTTCGTAGATTTCCAGAATCCCAACACACACACTCTCTCTCTCTCTCTCTCTCTCTCGTGCTCTCTCTCTGGATATGACCATTACCGCTACGAGCGATCTCTCTCTAGAGCTAAATCCCCATCCTCAGATTCGCACTTCCCTCTGCAGCAATGGCTTCTTCTGCGGCTTCTGCTTCTGCGATTCAGCGCCAGGACATCCAAGCCGCCATTGCCAAAGCAGTGGAGCTCAGGGCCCTCCACGCCGCGCTTCTCCACGGAAGCGCTTCTAGCCCCGCGCTTCTGCGGCTCCCGAACGGGGCTTCCCCCTCGTTCTCTAGGGTTTCCAACCAGTTCTCCGCCGAGGATTACCCGGTCTTCACCCCGGTGAGTTCTTTCACTTTTTCTTTTTTTTTTTTATATATATATATTTCATTTTAACCCTACCATTATCAAATTCGCTTCTGGGTTTTGGCTTTTGGGGTCGGGGGATTGGGTTTCTTTGGTAAAGGTGGCGACTTGGTGGGGATTTCTCAATTTATTCTGCTTATTCCTACGCAATCGTTTTTGGGAATTTTCTCTCTGTTTGTAATTTGTCAGCTTAGAACTTTTCTGTAATTATAATGCCGAGATTGTTAAAAAAAAAAAAAAAAAAAAAAACCCTACTTACTTCTTCTAGGTGTAACTAATTAGCCTCTTCCCTGGGATTTACATTTCTGGGGCAAGTTTTGAACATGTTCTTGCGTTTTAGCTTCTGTTTTTTTTCACTTTTTTTTTCCTTTGTTCATTATGCAGTTGAATGTTCTAGGTTTGCTATTTGATGCTCTCTATATGTGCCGGCGCCGCGCCCTAAATTTGCCAGGGTGCTGTATGTTTACATGCTCCTATGGGGTGAATGAACTTGGTGGATCTAACATCAATCCTATTTATGTAAAATAATAGTGAGAACAACCAAAATTAAAAGGGTCATCCAATAGTTTGTGAATAACCCCCTCACCCTTTTGTTTCTCTTGGGATTCATTCCACCTGTGTTAATATTTTCTAGGGAGAACACTTATCTACTCAGGAAGAAAACCCTTTATTTTAGTTTTGCACGACTTTTAATTAATCCTACTTTCATGATTTGCTTACAACTTGTTGAGAAGAATTGTAGTTTTATTACTCGAACATCTTATACATTTTTATCTTGATTCAAGAAAAAATAATATCTATGGGATGTGATGTTACCTCTCACGAATTGAATGGTTTGGAACTATCGACGTGTTTTGTAGATTTGTTCTTCACCAAAATTACAAGTACATATGTACTCGTCGTTCAGCATTCTTTGTTTTTGACGATCAGCATGATGCCCACTCCTTGTTGATTCATGCGATTCAAGCTTTTTTCTTTTTTAAAGTAATGTGCAAATAAATTAGAGTTTCAGAATCCTAAAATAGATACAGGGCTTATTACAGATCCATGTTGATTAGAGATGCATCTACCAAAATATTAGCTAATAATCTACGTAGAATTGTTCATATTGACAAATTTTCGTTTCTTCTATTTTTTCCTTTCCGGTTTCGTTGCTATATTTGACAGAGCTATGAAGAGGAACCCTTACCTGCATTAAACTACATCCGTCCAGAGAACCGCAGCTTATCGGATAATTGGAGTGGTATTGGGTTGGAAGGAGAAGGTGGAGATGACGAATCAGTTTGCTCGGATTTCAAAAATGCAGTTAATTTTCCTTCCTCTAACAATGAGTTGCAGATTTGTTTTCCAAATGAGCCCTTATCAAATAGAGCCTCATGCATAAACCACACTGTCCCCTTGCTAACTGCTCCTTCGGCTGATAATAATAGTATCCTAAGGACTTCTAGTAGGACGACCAATTCAGGTGAATTTAAACCAGTTGCGACATGCAATACATGCAAGCCCGCCGCAATCAGTAGGGGACCAGAGAGCGATTACAAGAACCTCAAGGACAACAATACAAAAGTGACATTTTTTCCCAATATTCAGCCATCCACGCAGTCAAATGCAAAGCACAAGGGGCCGATCCTTTCTTGGTTGTTTCCTAAATCAAAGAAGAAACCGAAACCAAATACTTCGCCGAATGCTGTAGAATCCGAGAACATGTCCCAGCTTTTGAAGGAATGGGGAGTTTTTTCGATTGAATCCTTAAAGAAAGAGTTGCTTGAGGCCAATGAGAATAGGGATGCTGCTCTTAGAGAGGCCACAGAGATGAAATCTTCACTGGGAGAATTAACAGACAAGCTAGTGAGCTTGGAATCATACTGTAAAGAACTAAAGAAGGCTCTAAAACAAGCAGTTCATGTAAATAATAATAGCACCCAACTTCTGGATAAGCCCTATATTTCAAAGAGAACAAAGTCCATAAGCGGTAGCATTGACAATTCCATGCCCGTGAGCCGTGAAGTGATGGTCGAGGGCTTCTTGCAAATAGTCTCAGAAGCTAGGCTTTCTGTGAAGCACCTTTGCAAAGCACTCACCCACCAGATCGAAGAAGCCGACGGCGATCTGATAGAGAAGCTAAATTTGCTTCTCCATCCTCATCAGATTACGCCAAGCAACAAGTACTCGAAGAGCGTATTGTATCATTTGGAAGCTCTTATAAACCAATCTCTCTATCAGGACTTTGAAAACTGCACTTTCCAGAAAAATGGCTCCCCAAAATTTTTGGACCCCAAGAAAGATCGCCAAGAGAAATTCTCGGCTTTTGTCGCACTTAGGAATTTGAGCTGGAATGAAGTATTACAAAAGGGGACAAAGTTTTACAGTGAGGACTTCAGTAGGTTCTGTGATCAAAAGATGAATTGCATTGTTTCCACTCTAAATTGGTGTAGGCCTTGGCCGGAGCAGCTCCTCCAGTGCTTCTTTGTAGCAGCTAAATGTATTTGGTTGCTCCATTTGCTGGCCTTTTCATTCAACCCGCCTTTAGTGATATTACGGGTTGAGGAGGATCGACAATTCGACACGATCTATATGGAGAACGTTCTCTTATATAGTAGGGACAGAGCGCGGGCCCCCGCTCAAGTAAAGATCATGGTAATGCCCGGATTTTATGTCCATGATAGGGTGCTTAGATGCAGGGTTCTCTGCAGGTACCGTTCCGTTGCTTAGTAAGCTCGCATCCATTCATTGACTTCATCATCACCACATCTAGTGGCCTCGAATCTGTGTTTGATCCCTATGTTGTAATATTTCCTCCCCCCCCCTTGTTACGTTTTCTATTGGGTATAGTTGTGAGGGAAAAAGAATTTAACATTCGGGCTGTTCTTTTGTATGTTCACATACTGGAAAGTGTGGTAGCACTTGAGCTGACTAGTTTTTGTAACCCATTGGAGTGTTGTAGTGTTGTAGAGTGAGGAAAATATGGTAAATGATACAGAATACTTGTTGCTTTTAGTGTGCCCAAGTTGTAACATTATCATCAGCTAGAAGAGGGTCTCGTACAATTTACAGGCTTATTTGTCTCCATAGTTGCTTCCTTGTTTCATTTGAATATTGTTCGAATGTGTAAGGGTGTTAATCTGAGCTGTGCCGTGGGCACGGAGGTCGTATCATGCAAATACTTTATCAGGACAGTATAGTGTATCGTATGGTGGACACGGGGCCAATTCAGATAGGCAGTTCAATCCCTCCTGGCATGAAGCGTCATAAGATTTGATAGCAAAATTTTGATATGAAATTTGTTGATAAGTTTCTGTAATGTCCTGATACTGCCTTCTCCCTAAACTTTTTCAGTTAGAAAATCTAGTTGTTTTCCGGAACAGCAAATTTAATTTTTCTCGTACTGGCACATCGGTTCGGGTGTGTTTTTCACTTTTGCTATCAATAACAGAGCATTGGCAAAGAGAATAATATGGTCGTTCTTCTAACAGAATTACTCACATATAAATAAACAGTAACACGGCTAACTAGGTCATTCCAGCACCTGATTACTTCATCACTATAGTGATGTCCTGTGAACATATAGAAAACAAGGAGTAATTAAATTAAGATAGATATTACAAACAGAAATTCGCTTGAACACATATGTACATTGAAAATGTAGAATTACAGATAGATTGAAGTCCCTGTTGTTTTAGACCCAGTTATTTGGCGGGAAGCTATCATGAAATCTGAAGGACGCATCCCCTGTGGTGTCTAACAAGCCTAGCGGAGTCTCAGCAGGTTCAGGTGTGGGGACTAAGCTCAGCGGTAGCTCCGACTGCGGCGGCTGCAGTAGCGCCAGGGCCCGTGCCACCACCCTGCTGAGGACGGGCTTTTCCCACACGAACAGGTGGAGGAGGAACGGGCGCAGGGCGTGGCGGTGCAACGAGAGCTTCTGGCTGAGGGAGATGGTGTCGAAGCAGCGGAGGGCTCCCGACGACGATACCATCCAGGGGAGCACCTTCTCGCCCGACACCCGCGAGATCACCAGGACCTTCGACGCGCGCCTCGCTTCATTGTAGAGATCTCTGAGCCCCGATCGCGTCGAGGGAACCTCGCTGTCTTGGTCGTCGTCTATCACCGAAGATATGTAGATAAAACCCTGTAATAATAATAATAAAACACAGAAAAATAGAGAAAGGTTCAGGCTTCGTTCCTGATAAGATTTAAGCATCACTAATCACTAGGGGGCACAGGTATCTTTAAGTTTTTTAAATTTTGGCAAATTTGTTAGTTAGTTTTTAAATTTTAGTAAACGCTAATATTAAAATTGATGTGAATCCGAGACAAAATTAGCTAGAGTGAACTAGAGGGATGCATGGGACCTCTTCGGTGCGGCCGATGGCGAAGCCCAGCCTGGTGTCGCCGCTCTGAAGCCGAATCTCCACCGCCAGTTCGCCGGCGGCAGGGGTGTACCAGAGCCGAACGGCCTTCACAACTCCGATGTCGACGCCGTGGTAGTCCTCGAAGCCGTACAGGCTGGCATTCGCCAGGTTGGAGAGGTCGGCTAACGACCCCGAATTTACCGTCGCGGAGGCCGTCTCCCCTGATATCTGCACAAGTAGATCAGGCAGGACTCACGATGAAAAGATTAATAACGTATAAGAGCATCTGATATATTGTGGATCGATGCCAATTATATTGTAAGTAAGACATATATGTATTACTTGGTACCTTGGTGAGGAGGGCTTCGGTTTGGACGTTGGTGAAGACGATGGGGACGCCGGAGGCCTGGGCGGAGCGGAGCCAGGCGTCGGCGCGGGCGAGGGTGTCCTCGAGGGAGCTGTAGCGCGAGGCGGCGGGGTCGAGCGCCCTGGGGAGGATGAGCAACGAGAGGAAGCCGCTGGAGCTCGGCGTCGCCGCCATCTTCCTCTCCCACGGGTACGCCACGTACCCGTCCTGCAGCTGCGCCCGGCTCAGCGCGCACACCACCCGCGAGCTCCTCGATCCTTCACGTATTAAATATAAAAATATTAACTTTTATTAGTTTATTTTTATATTTTTATATAATAATAAAATGAGAAATGCTACATGTAGACCCCTTGGGGGTGTGCATCATACACCCCCACCAATCTAAGGGTGGAGTGTTTTTTAGGGGTCACATGAAGTGACCCCTCATCACACCCCCACCATAGATGGATGGGGATGTAAAATGTACACCCCCAAAAAGGGTGTACATGTAGTATTTTTCTAATAAAATTAACTTAATTTTTTAAAATATATAACGATTATTTTATATAATTTTACAATGCCCGTGTCACCCTTCACCCATCCCAACTATCAATAAATATATAAAAGAATAAACACCAAGACAGAAAGAAAGAAAAGAAAAAAAATAATAAAATAAAAAAAAAATGTTTGAGGTACCTGGTCCCTAATTGTGGTTTCAGCCTAAATTTTGTACAATGTTAATGTCATCATTTTCATCATTAACTGTCAAAACCAACCTAAAATGACACTCAAAACTAGATTATACACATGTCACGAGGGCTTATGAAGTCAACAAGGATCGACTGGTCAGCAAGTCAACCAAGTGGAGCCTCTCTGCGGAGTAAAAGAGACCAACAAACAAAGTGGCCGAGGCAATTGGTCAATGAAAAACTAAACTGTCCATGAGAACACGTATTCTCGGAGCCCCAGCTGGACAAAGGAAAAGGACATTCAAAAAGCATAACAATAGCAATAACAAATTAATCCACACTACAGCAGATCAGCATTAATGGTCAGTGGATATATTTATTTCATTATTTGTCTACTCAAAAGACATCATGTTCATACCAATTCGATCGCTTTAGCAATAAGCAGCATCCTAAACATGTCTTGTCATTGACAATTCAGGAGCCTGATAGCATTATCGTTACAAGATTTACTCCTTATGGTTTCGTTGTGTTGGATCATAGAGAGCAATCTATTGTAACAATAACATCCACTAAATTGCACTTTCCTTAATTTCTTACTGAAAATTATTGGGGTGAATTCTTTGTATTCTGCCAGTAATTAATTAAGAAATGACAAAAATGACTTTAGGCCTCAACAATAAGTGATGATAATTTGATTTCCCTTTTGTGTTTTTTTGTTTTGAGTTACTTGCAAGTTAGGTAAAGATGACAGGAATAAAGAAAAAGGAAAAAAAATCATCCACCATAATATATTTTAAAAAAAAATAAAGAAAAGGACAATCAATGTCAATGGAGGCTTAGAATTTGACAAAATAATCAATTATCTAAAAAAAAAAAAACATTGCTATACATATTGTACCCAATTCTTGGCCAGAGAAGGTGCAAATTTTACTCTAATAAAAATTCAAAAGAATTGTTAAAATTCTTAGATGGACGAAATGTAAAATATATACTTCACTTTTGATATATAAGTAGCATATTTTGAGAAAAAAAAAAAAAAAAATTATACTTGTGATATGATGCTAAGTCAAAATTATATGGTTCATATACATCTGTGCCCTAAACTTATAGCTATAAAATATAGTAACACAAACTTTAAAATTCTATAAACATAATGTGCATTGTCACCCCGCTACAATATATTTTATCTTTTTTTTTTTTTTTGGTCAATCACATAAGGCCAATTATGCACTACATTTGGACCCTACAAATTTAAAAAAAAGATACGGGATAAGAGAATTAATGGTGGAATTTAAGCTATTCCTTGTGGGGCAGCCAATAACAGAAAAGGAGGCTATGATGTACCAAATTATTCACACATGTATTCACACCAAACAAAAAAAAAAAAAAAAAAAAGGAAAAAGTTTCAATACTTGCTTTTAATTAATTAATGGGCAAGAAACTTACGATATAGCGATACATTTTTATTATCTAAAATAAACATGAAGGCACATTCTCCAAGAAAGTATCTAAGCAGTAATTAACAAGGTGATTAATTACTCATCTTCAATATAATAAAGAGTATAAAAATGAGTTAGTGACGTACATGCACGTACCAGGCCAATTGGATGGCATCTTATTTTATCCACTTCTAGTCTTCTACTGGTAATTAAGCAATTTCAAATTCATTTGGATAGCATTTTGGAGAAAATTATTGATGTGAATATACCAGTATACATATATGTTCCAGTGTAATTAATTTAAAGGAGCAAAGCATGAAGAAAGAAAGAAAGAAAGAAAAGCATGCATGCATGCAAAAAAAAGAAAAAAGAAAAAGGAAGAGAAATATATAGATATACCCTGCAAGGCGATGCAGTCGGTCTCCAAGCGATCGACGAAGCGGACGGTGTAGTTGGGGTCGTGGATGGAGCGGAGGACATAGTGGCGTTTGGAGGCGGGGTCGTGGGGGACGATGCAGGCCTGCAGCTCGGCGCAGTCGGTGCGGCCGAGGCCGCGGCGCACGCGGACGTTGATGGAGGTGTGGCCGCGCTTGAAGGCAGCGTGCAGCAGCTTCTGCACCCCGGCGCGCCCGCCCTTGAACGGCGCCCGCACCGCAGGGGAGCCCCCGATCTTGATCTCCTCCACCACGTCCCCCGTCCGCAGCATCTCCCTCCCAAGGCCCCACTCCTCCGCCTTCGAACCTCCCCCCACGCACTCTATCGCCACCACCATCGCCACTCCCCCTTCCCCTTCCGACGAATTCCGCCGCTCCATTCGAACCCACTATCTATCTATCTATCTATCTATCTATCTATCTATCTATCTATCTATCTATCCGAATGATGATGAATAGTAATAAGAAGAAGCAGAAGAAAGAGAGAAAGAGCCGAACGAACGTTAACACCCTACCCCTAACACTAACTCTGAATCTAATTCTAATTCTATATCCCCGAGCGTTGGAGATTCACCCAGCACCGATAAATGGTGGGTGGGTGGGTGGGGGAAGCTAGCGTTGAATCTTCTGATGAAGATTCCCGAACCAAGAGGATGAAGAGAGGAAGGATTAATAAATTTAATTAATAATTTAATCATATAAACCGTAGCCAATAGGAATTCGTCCGAGGGGAATTTTAAAAAAGGAAAATGCTACTTGTACACCCCATTTGGGGGTGTACATCACACACCCCACCCATCCAATGGGTGGGGTGTGGTGAAGGATCACTTCACAATTTGTGAAAGGACTCCCCCACCCTTTGATGGGTGGGTGTAAGATGTACACCCCCTTTAGGGGTGTACATGTAGCATTGCTCTTTAAAAAAGTTTTTATTTTTTTCTTTTTTTTTTAAAAAAAAAAAAAGAAAAAAAGAGAAGGTGGGTGGGTCCCTATAGCGGAAGCTTACGCCCAATTACGCACCGAGGGAATCAGGGGGACTTCAGGTTAGGCGTATCTGGACCGTCGATCTCTTCTCGAGGGCGGAGACTTTGGAGGCGTCCGCTGCTGCTTCGGAGAAAGTAGTAGGTAATCCGGTGGTTCGGTGTGGACCGTCGGATCGGAGGTCATAACTGCGGAACGCGGTTTGGAGGACGCCTCGGGTGGAGACTGGAGACTGGAGACGGCGGGGAATGTAATCCCCACTGTGTGCACTCCTGCGGGACGCTTTTTAGCCGTAGGATCCCACTTGCATGATCGTGACATATTTTATTGGAAATTATAAAAATCCCTCTGTAGAGAACGTTTTGCAATTGAACGAATGATTTGTGTACCATGTGTTTAGTCAACAGTAGGAGTTTTTTCAAAAATACGGAAAAACGGAACAGGTGAAGTAGAAAACGGTGATTGGGAGTCAACAACGCCATCCCGTCCCGTAACGGAGAGATCCAACGCGAGAAGCAGAGACGTGTGAGTGGTGGGGCCCACGGTTGCCCGCGTGGATGCGAATATTAGAGAGGCTGACGTGGCAAATTCCCATTCGAAGGGGCGGTGGGGCCCGAAATGCTTTTGTACATTGCAGGCTACGGAAATAAAAATGGTCGGTACAGCTAGCTAGCTATATGCAACAGTGCATATACTGCAAAATTCAGATTCCCGAATTTTTATTAACGTGTCAGAAAGTTTTTAATAATTTTGCATTCTCGCAAAATTCAGATTCCCAATTCTCTATTGCTGTGTTAGAAAATTCTTAAATCTATTAAAAATATATATATATATATATATATTGCATGTGTGTTATGTGTATTAGTATGCTAACAGTCCATAAAAATGACATTCTTCCAACTGTACAAGTATTCGATGCATACCCAGCACTATGATAAACATCCTAAACAATCTCTTGAAAAACTTACAATGTACTATAGTGCACACATGATAGACAGCAATATACTGCACAACCTACCCGAACCATCAGCAATCATAAAAGAATCCCATAAGGATACTTCCAAAAGGCTCTTTAAATGGCAGCTGACACACTGCCATGCACATTGTGCCATACTGCATTTGATTTGTATGGTACAACAGTAGATCATCAATAGCCATAGAAGAGCCAAACAAGTGGCATATATATATACACATTGGAGGATTCAAAATTGATTGATTGATTAATTAATTAAAAGACAACTGCAATACTGCAACCAGTGACTAGTAAACGCACCTTTCATGTTGCTGGCCATAATTCTAAAAGAGACTTTCTCAATGGAAAGAATGATTTTGGCTACGCAGTGTTTCTCAATACAATACAAAGGAGAGTTTCTCAATGAAAGAACAAGTCTGAAACTTTTGGAACCAAAAAAAAAAGAAGGAAAAGAAGAGCAGAAAACAGCTGACAAGGGAGCATCTAAAAGCTATATTGTTTCTTTATATAATTGCTACAGCTATATACTTATTTAGTGCAACTGTGAAATAATACTAAAAATATAATTACGGTTAATACTTATTTAGTGCAACTGTGAAATCTAAGAGTCCTCCGAATTCAGGAGAACCTATCCCCAGTTGTTAAGAGGTTAGACACAGAACCCAAAATCTACTAAAACAACATCAGAGCAAGAACAAAAGCAAAAGAATATCTTCATGCAGCTACACAGTGTTTCACTCACCACATCAACATAAAAAAGTCAAAATTACTTTGTAAGAACTAATAAGCTTGTAAAATTTCAAAGAACAAAGCAAAAAAAAAAAAAAAGGCCGCTTCAACTCCTAAACTATGACCGAGTATAGAGCTACTTTTTAGTTTTACAGAGAAAAATAATGGTCCTAGGCGTCAGAAGCAAGATTAAGCACATGATGAAGAAAAAGTATAATCAATCAGTTCGGAGAAAATTCATCCATTTGGCCGTAGAAAGCAAACATCTTCAAGGGTGAAAAAAGAAGAATACATTCTTAAAACAACATGAGTCAGCAGAAGAGTAAAAAAGAGTCAGCATACTTGTTATTATGAGCTTCTTTAAGACAAACATTTCAGGTTATACAACACTGGCCAGCCAAGCAAGTTAAACATTATTTAGAGTGAAGATATGATAATGATAATTCTTTGGAAGGTTTAGAAATAATTTGTTAAATGTATAGTTGATGAAACAAGACTCTGAATATCAAAGACGAACATTTCGAATGTATCTTGAGAGAGTAATCATTACAAAACAAGATGTATCCTGAGAGAGTAATCATTTCAAAAACGATAAAACGAAACAGCAAATCATTATCTTAGTATCACCATGTTTCACAAATTTACCACTCCCTGTTAGGACTGAACTTCCAACAAAGATACTACTGTCGTAGGAAATATCCAGTGAACAGTGATTATATAAACAGAAGGCGCATAAATTACTATAATTGGTTGCTTTCTCTAAAAAACTTGTCCAAAATACCTCTTAGCCATTCTTTACTTCTAACAAATAGATGAATACCTGTCATTGAAAGCAACAGAAAATGCACCATGAAATATTACTCTGTATTAAAATCTTCAGGCAGAGATACGTCATCAAAATTGCAATGCAAGCAACTAATTTCCATATTAGCAGTCCACTCTTTCAGCTAATTTTCCTGAAGAAATAGACAAATTGTTGATTACCAGTGATCATCTTGTATCTGGCGTAGGTAGATAGTGAAAAGAAACAAAGACTAATAATCAAATAATGTAAAAGAAAGAAGGATTGCTTTGTTTAGTAGAGGAAGAAGAAAAAGAATACTTGTAATTGTCTTTCTTTACAAACATGATGTTTATCAAGGATGATCATCAAACAAAGGAATGTGAATGAGTCTACTAAAGCGTTTGGATAATAGTAAACAGTAAAAGTAGTACTATCCCATTTTAATCGAGGCAAACAGCATTTTCCTAGAGTTCAACTTGATTTAAATGAAACAACAAGGCATAACACATACAAATGCATATTATACATGGTGGATGAATTCCTTCAGTACAAGGGAAAGAAATACATAGCAAGATCTGGTAATTTTACTGGCATAGTTTGGACCTATCAAACTACAAGACTGGCATTAGAAATTTAAGTAGATTAGTAGACTACAAATAAAAAAAAGGGGCAGACATAGTCAAGGAGCATAATGTAGCATGAATCTCCTAAACACAAAAACAGCAAAAGTAGAATGTTTTTATCTGTGAATGTGATTTGAAGGTATACTTGCTTAAATTCTATGAGACAATTAGAAAGAGGTATCACATGGTCATATATGACTGAAAAAACTAAAAATACATGCATGAGAAAGTTGACGGAAATAACCAACTAAAGGAGAAGTACCCATTGCCCAGTTAAAACTACCTAAACCCATCGCCTCTGAGCTGTGTTCTTGGTTCTCTTGTAATCTCCACTAGAAGAAGCTGACTTCCTCTGCCTCATCAACGGTGTTGTTTCAGCTTTTTCAATCAACCTGTTCTCTTGAAGAGGACTAACAGATCGCTGCTTTATGTTCCTATCAGAAGATTTGCATGATGAAACAAGAGTTTTTCCTAATGGTTGCCTCCGACTTTCTACTGCAGCATAAACTTCTTGTTTAGGAGTATTATAATCAACTGATGCTTCAGTAATACGTTCCATTGGAGCTTTAGGAGACTCGGAGTCTGAAGAGGAAGGACTAGTACTACTCATATCATATAGAATATTGCTTGCCATTACCGGAAGCAGAGTATTGTTTGATTTTAAAGCTACTGAAGAAGCTCTTTTCATCCTTGTTAACTCAACAACCTGCATGAGTAACCTCAATAGTTCAAGCAAGAAAGTGATAAGACTACAAGAAAAGATAAAAACAAACCCGCAAGGTCTCAAAATCTTTAGAACTAAGCAACATTTACCTTCTGCTCTAGAAACACCATGTCCTTCTTCAATTTGGAGATTATCATGTTTTTCCTTTTTACAATCTCCTGTAATTCTGCAATTCTCTGTTCGTAGAATCAAGAAATATTAATATAAAGGTTAGGAATTTAGGATTTTCTGAAATAAGAATAGAAGAAAGTACAACACCTTAGAGTCGGCAATGCTAGACACATGAGCAGCAGCGGCTAGTTCCTTTATAGTCGCATCCTTCTCTTCACACTCCTTGCGAAGGTTGTAAAATTCTTGCTCTACTGCCAAGGAGTTTAACTGCAACAAATTTAAAGTTACACAATTAATTAGAAAAAAATTGATACTTGGCTGGATTTAAATAGACATGAATTTCCTTTAATTTTTTGTAGTTTGATATTGAAGGCAAAAGAAATTTAGAAGCACCAGGGGACTTTATTCACGCCCCTCATTTCTAGTGGATTGCTACAGAATAAATGGAGGCTCAAATCCTATACAATAAATAGAGTCAGTTATGATTCTTGTCTGATCAAAATTGCAAATCACGGCGAACAATATATATTTGCCCAAAATTCCTTTTCTTTTTAGAACATAGAATAGATTGGTAATCAATCCTACCATAGAGGCTCAACGGCTATACAATATCCTACCATGGAGGCTCAACGGTCATACAATATTGGATGATGAATTTAAAGCAATTTTCAGATTCTAATCCATCATCTTACAGAGAAGGTTATCTATACTGATCACCGCCAAGTTGAAAAGGGCGTTATATGCACTCAGATCCTACAGTAACAAATAAACATTGAAAACTAAAGTCATTGACCTACGGCATCTTACATATGAAAAGCTACAGAATTCAACGATTTAATATGGCCAATTGATCACTTGTGGCATCATTTCTAACAAAGCCAAAATGTCATTTATTCTCATAACCGTTAGAATGATCCAAAATAATAATAATTCCGTAATTGTAAAATCTCAAACCAATAAATAAAAACTAGCCGCTTCTTCTTACCTGGTTGTCTACCGACGATGTGACACTCCAACAGAAGTCAGACAAGTCAGACATTCGGCGCTCCTCTTGCTCCACCAAATTTGTCGCAGAGATCTCAAATCTCTCGTCTTTTAGAGATTCCGTCCCATTCACATCCTATACATAAGAGAAAGGTCAGAGTTAGATAAACCGCCAGATAATTCGCACATAGAGACGATGTAGAACCTTGTAGGTATTTCCGACCTTTAGGATACTAAGATGAGTAATGCCGTTCTCGCGGTTCAATTTGGGCATGAAACCAGAAAACTTATCTCCTTCCTCTTCTAGTTTCTTATCGGCAATTGATCGAACAGATTTGTTGTTGCATTTAACAGATTGATCATGCAAAGAGTTCATTTCCTGGCACAAGTCGTCAAGCTTCTGCTGCATGCTAAGCAACACCTCATCCTGCATCGCCAAGTCATCTTAAACCCATTAGTTTAAGGAATTTCTAAAACCAGTTAATCTAATGAGATATTTGTGCATTTTTAAGATGTTAGATGCCCTTGGGAATATCAAGAACCCTCTGTGTAACGCACCAAGCCTGCATTCAAGAGTGCACATCTTTAGAAATTTTAAATCTTGAATGCATAAAATCGATTCTCTTTAAAGAACCCTAAATAAGTAAAGCACGGTAAGAATTCGAAACTTTTAAATTTGTAATAAAATCCGCAGCGAGAATAACAAGGGTTTGGGTGTTGATTACGCACCCTGATGTCGATCGATCTCTGCAGCTGGGCAACCTTCCGAGATCTCTCCGACCGCGATGTGGCGGTGGCCACGACTGCGACGACGAGGACGCGGTGGAGAGGGGTAAAGAGCTCCCACGCAGCGGCTTCGTCTCGGCTCAACCCCGGCGCGGCGGATCGAGCCGAGGTAGCTTCCTCGGCTCCGACGAGGCGCCCCTGGAGCGAGACCCAAGCCGGACTCCTCCGCGCCGGGGGTGCGGGTCGGCTCGGCTGGCTGAAGCAGCTGGAGAGGCGGCGCGGAGAGGGGAAGGAGAGGCTGGGGCAGAAGGGGGGGAGGGAGACGCGCGCCGGCGCCGAGGGAGCCGAGCTCGCGCAGAGCCCTACGGCGCCTTCGTCGGCGTCCATGGAGGGGAGAGAGAAAGAGAGATGTAGGGAGAAAGGGGCGGAGGCGAAGGAGCGGGGGGTCTTTGAGCGCGTGATTTTGGGGTCGGGAGCGTTCAAATTTTGGGGCTGAGAGAGGGACGTTGGCGAACGAGATGGCGTCACGTGGACGGTGATCGAATTGTCAATTTATGATGTAAAATATAAAATACTAGCCGTTGTTGTAACGAATTTAAAATGCGCCGGGTTTTCTTTTAACATTGTTCAAATTAGTGTTATATATAAACGGATACTCTAAAACAAATTATATTTTGGTAATTTATATTTTAAAAATATCTGACTGTCATATGAAATCTTATAAGTTTTTTCTTATTTATTCTTAAAAATTTTAACGTATTTCTAGTACTTTAGATTTATAACTAAATTCTAATTAAATTAAAATAAATATTTAAATTTATTAAAAATAAATCAAATAAAAATTAAGTTTTTTTTTAATAAAAATAAAATCTACTTATGCTAGGATGCTAGAATCTAGATAGGTTTTGATAGATATATTATATAGGGTTAATTGCATACATGTCCCTTCAAATATGTCGAATTTCAAATATATCCCTGCAAATTTTAACTTTTCATATTTATCCCTGCAAAAATCCACCATTATTCAAATATGCCCATCTGTTAGAAAAAATGAGTTAATCATAGGTTAAATGCTTAACCTTAGTTAGATTAGAGAGTGAATATACCATTTTACCCTTGGTTACTTGCTCACGAAGCAGAGGAGCTTCGACGGATTCGGCGGCGACCCGAAGACGGACGAGGTGGCCTCGGCAGCGACGCGAAGGGCGGCGGCGACGCGAAGGGCGGCTTCGGCGGCGAGGCGGCGCGAAAGGCGGCGGCTCGATGGAGACGCGCGGGGCGGCAGCACGGCTTCGGCGGCGACGCGAGCGGCAACTTCGGCGGCGAGGCAGGGCGATGGTGACGGCGGCGACTGGGCGACGCGGGGCGCGGCGCGGCGACGGCTGGTAGGTTGCGAGGAGAAGGCGGCGACGCGAGCGTGGCCCCTCCTTCAAATTAATTTTTTTGAACAGAGCAACTCTCTCTCTCTTGTGCATGGCCCCTCCTTCAAATTAATTTGTTTTATTGACACCGATTTAAAATTTGATTTTTTTTTAATTGAGAGATTTTAATTTTGTTACAAATTTTATTAGGAGAGGGGCATTTTTATAATAATTAGAGGAATTTTAACGTTGGAATTTTTGGAGATGGGCATTTTTGAAACAAGTAGATTGGTATTATTTTTGGAGGGATATATTTGTAAGGGGCAAAAAAGTAATTTTATATGGAATCTGTTAAAAAATTAACAGATTCCAAACGGGAATTAACCTCAGGGACATATTTGAAGAACTTTGGATTTTTACAGGGATAAATATGAAAAGTTGAAATTTGCAGGAATATATTTGCTATTCGACATATTTAGAGGGACATGTATGCAATTGCCCCTATTATATATTATATATTCTCAGCGTACGGTTCAAGTGAGAGCGATAAAGAAAAAAAAATTAAAATATAGTATTTATATAGAATGATGTGATATTTTTAATTAATCAAATTGCTATTTTTGAATTCACCCATCCATTATGATTATTATAATTTTTTTAAAATTTTCTCTCAAAAAAAAAAAATGATTATCTGAATACAAATTATATGGTATTCCTATAGCATAGTAGACTTTCTTGAGATATAAAGGCTAACTAGAGAAAGGTGACAGATATTCAAAAGTAAAATTGTGAATTGAATTTGTGGAATAAAAAAGGAGCATGATTATTCTGTTGGTTAAAAAAATTAATTATATATATATATTATCTTTTTTATGTTTATGTCAGTAAAATACGTTTTTCAATATTATGCTTATGTCAGTTTTCACTAAAAATACGTTTTTATAATAAAATTTTAACTTAATATTTTTATTACAAAATTTCAACCATCGATAAAATATATATATATACTTTTTATAATTATCAGAATATAAATTATATGGTATATCTATTATATAATAGACTTTCTATAGCTAAAAGGGCTAATTAGAGAAGTGTGAGAGACATTAGGAAAGAAAATTCGGATTGAATTTGTGGAATAGGAAACAAGCATGATTATACTATTGGTTAGAAATTTAATTTTATCTATATTTTCTATTTAGTTTTCTCTATTTTATATTTATGTTAATAAAATGGTTTTTTTTATTTATAAACTTATGTGAATTTTTTCTTTTTGAAAAAATTTTGATTTAGTATTTTCGTTGCAGCATTTCAATCATTGACAAAATAAATATTAAATTTACAGTAATTAGTATTAGACCTGACTGTGGATTTCCAATAAACACTCCTCCCATGCTCTTTTTATTTCTGAGAAACAAGGACATAAATGTGGAATCAATTCTTAAATTTACAAAATTTCATCCAGGTACTTGCATACTACAACTCTTTACTTGTTTTTTTGTCCTCATGCAATGTTCAAGATTTACAAAATCTAAGTGGTGAGGCAAATGTTCTATCTCTATTAGAATCAATACCTCATGGTGTTGATTTTGCATCATTTATTTATTAGATAAATAATATTAAAAAGATTTAAATTTTAAATTTTAAATATCTACAACAGTGTGGCTCATATCTAATATAGTTGGTTGTTGGTTTATATGTTTCATTATCAAAAACAAAATAAGATCCCATCCGTGCCCATGTGTGTGTTTTTTTTTTGTTTTGGTTTGGTTCAAAAGTGAGCTCGTATGTCTTAAGATTAAGAAAAAGAGAGCTTCAGTGTATTTTATTATTTAAAGGAGAGAACTGTTGTAGCTTAAATTTTGGTTTTAACACTGTTGGCGTGAAATTACGGTGATAAAGCATTTTTTTTTCTAAATTTAAACAATTCAGGCCACTAATTGCTGGGATTGTTTTAAATAGTAGTGCTTTATTTATTGCTTAACATTTAGTGCTCATCATTATCATCATCATAAGAAAAGAAAAAAAAAAAAAAAAAATATGAGAAAAAGAACAGGGCCCAGTCGAGTCGACGAAGACCAAGGTTGACCGGGCGTGCACACGAGCCTTTCCTTAACCTCGTATACCGCGTCCAACTGCCAACTAGTCCGGTAGATGAGCAAAAACGCCGCGAGCACGAGAGAAAAGAGAGGGCCTCAGCCCCGACCCCAACGGGAACGCACTCCACCGCACGGCGCCTCCCCCTGGGCCTCGCGTTCTGCTTTCCCCAAACACGCCACGGTGCCGCCCCTCCTCCCCCTCCCCCTTCGTTCGATCCCGATCCCGAACGCGGAGGTGCGCAGCGCGATGATTTGAAAATGGCGACGAGGAGGGCGGAGGAGAGAAAGGATGGGGAGGGGGAGGGGGAGGGGGAGAGGGAGGGGGTCCTGTTCCCGATCAGGCGCCTGGAGATGGGCGACTACGCCAAGGGCTTCGTGGAGCTCCTCGGCCAGCTGAGCTCGTGCCCCGCGCTCTCCGAGGCTGACTTCGGCGCCCGGTTCGCCGACCTCGCCGCGCTCGGCGACGACCACCTCGTGCTCGTCGCCGAGGACCCCCGATCGGGGCGCATCGTCGCCACGGGGAGCGTCTTCGTGGAGAAGAAGTTCATCCGCGGCTGCGGCAAGGTCGGGCACATCGAGGACGTGGTGGTCGACAAGGCGGCGCGCGGCCGCAGGCTGGGACAGCGGGTGATCCGCCGCCTCGCCGACCACGCCAGGGCGATCGGCTGCTACAAGGTCATCCTCGGCTGCAACCCCGACCTCAGATCCTTCTACGTCAAGTGCGGATTCGTCGAGAAGGACATCCAGATGGCGCTATACTTTTGATCCCGCCCCACCTCAGATCTAGGGTTTCCTCTTTTGGTAAGCTAGCCCCCCTTTCACCTTCATTCCGATTTCTTGAGCTGCTCCGAGAATCGATTACATTCGAATCATCATTCTGATTTATTATTCTTTACTTGTTCTCGAATCCTGAATCTTTGATGATGATGACGATGATGCCATTAGTACTTTTTCGGGTTCCTTCCCCCGCCCCTTATTCTATCAGTTATTGGAAGAAAACTATAAATCCCTAGAGCTCATCATCCTATAGGAAGTTCGGGTCAATCATGTATATATTACGTTCTAGATTCTTTTGGCATTATCTTCTCTACGAATATGAATATGTGGCGATCTTCGAATTTCATCCGGTCAAATTAGCCACAGAGATCACTTAATTGTTCCCCAAAAGTCATTATCTTTTTGGGATTCATCCTGTTTGGGGCTGGCACATGCTGCAGGGCCGTGCTGAGGGTTATTGCCCTGAGCTTGACCTTCTAGCTCGCTCCATCTTCTTGGTGTCATTAGAGGAGCTGTGAATACAATGATCTAATATCCTTATTTGGAGACCTCAGATCAAGTTTGGCCGGTTTTGTCAGATTTTGCCCGATGTCATGAAAGGCAAACCATAGATGCTAGGCACACTCGTCGCACTTCCTAGGTTAAGGATTTATGAGCCAAGTCCTCAAAGAGGTCAAAGGTGAATTCTTTGGGCCAAAATTGAGTGAGAAAAGTGTTTTTTATTCTTTAATTCATGGTTTATAACAATTTTAGTTGACGTTCATTTTGTTACGTCGAGCGTACAAATTCAAACGAAATTAATAGGCGATCACCACACAAAAGTAAATCTCAAAATGCACGACAAAATAAGAACACACAGATTTTACGTGAAAAATTCTTTGCAGGAAAAAAATCACGTGCGAAAGAAGAGTTTCACTATGTGAAGAAAAAAAGAAATACAAAAGTTCAGATTACATCGCTCAATCTCTCTAGGGCACAAGAAAAAGAGAACAATATTCTTAATAGATTTTTCTTAGCGGATTTGATCACTACCGCGGGGGCTCCGCCCCCCGCACCCTTCGCTTCTACCACAGACATTCAATTTTCTTTTTTCAAAATTTTACCAAATTTTGTTGTCGCACCGCGAAGCCGTCGGCGAACCGGAAACATAATATCGAAGCGATTTCTAATTTCGGAGTCACATCTAAAACATCTTTCCTTTTTATTTGTTTGGAACCTTAGATTTTAAGCTTACTATCTTGAATTTCATGTTAAAGTTTGAATGTTCATACAAATTTCACTCTTGTACAACTATGAGATAGTTGTAAAGTATGATGTTTCATCGTTGATTATTATATTATTTTCTATGAACTTGAGTTCTGAAAAAGCAGTAGTAATGTATTTGAGCCATTATCTAACCAGAAAATATCTCTTCCTCAAATCTATTTTTAGCCTTAAAAAAGACTTAAATTCATCTCTCATCAGCAATTGTTATATGCACCACTTTCTACCATTTAGGCTAAAAAGCTATAATATCCTCTTTTCTATTTACTCGTGTATACAGGAATTTTGACTTATTTATTCTTGCTAGAGTACATAAAATTTTTTCTAGTTCTCACATCTTTATTTTATCATGCATACCACTCTTCGCAGCTTGCATTAGGCTTCTAGATATTGGCATCATAGCACGCCTTGTAAATTCAATCACTTTGGTGCAATCTTTGATAGAGATGACGGCTATGCGTAAGGATATTCTGGAATATTCTGGGCGGCATTAGTATGTGAAATTATGCCCTCTAATCTTCAACCTTGGAGATTAGAAGGGCAAATTGGTCAAATAGTGTCCTCACGTTATTGCCATGTATCATCTCGAGTTGCTTAGGTGTACAGACATGGAATCTAGCTGTGAGGGTTAATATAACAATATGCAGCTATATTAAGGCAGCTACTGATCTCAAATATTATATGATTTGCAACAAAGTCTAATCAGTTTTTCTTTCATGAGGATAAATCTGAGATGAAACGGAGGACTTTGAGCATGCTGGGGTTTTATAAACTGTTATATTATATAATACCAATGCTGCTGTAATATATCCCGTCCTTCTTCTCCTTCATGTTTTTCTTTTTTCTTTTTGAATAGTGTTACAATTAGTATTGGGATTAGGTTTTTTGTAGTATTAGGGCTCTTATTTACCTTCTATTATTATCTTTTGCTTTATTGTATTAGAACTTTAGGATTTTCGGGCCCATAAATATATGACCTATTTCATTGTAAGAGTGCTTTTGGATTAATTGAGATTTACTTTCCTTCGTTAATCGTAATATAGGAGGAGTAAAGGTAACATACTTAATCGGAGGCATCGCTGCTCGAAGAATCATGGCGCGTGTTAGGTTGTGACCAAACCCTAGCAACTTGGTTATAATGTGGACACTCTTGTCTGTGATCTCCTTAGCAATTTAGTGGTTTTGCACGTAGACATCTAGACATGCTTATATCAGATCTAACATATGCCAGCATGGAAAATTCAACGACTGAAAACACTGCTGTTGCTATACTGGTTCCTTGAGCTACAAACATAATGTGTTCTTATGAATGTTTTGGAGCATGCATGTGTGTTGATGAAGAGGTTGTTCGCGGTGTTCAAACTAGAGGAGAGGGTCTGAAAAATGTGGTGACGGAAATTTTTTTGACAAATCCTCATGCCTTGTTTGATTGAATGTGTTCTCTCATCTTCTACACTGATCTCTATAGAATATTGTGAACTTCTCAATTTCATGTTGCGAAGTTGTTTATTAAACTTGGACAACTAAGGTGGGGTGGTGATGGTGGTGTTCATTCTAGAGGAAGAGGGGTCTCTTGAGAAATGTGATAATGGGGTTCTTCCAATTTTCTCATAAAATTTGTGATCTGAAAATTCTCCTCATCTTATATACTGATTGGCTGTAATGATTGTGGGCAGATCGATTTCATGTTTATCAAGATTTAGTGTCATCTAACACCAAATGATTTTACATTTAGTATTCTTTGTAATCCCATTTTGTTTTTTTAATATTTTGGTGATTTTCATTTACTGCTATACCTTCGATTTTTTTTTTTTTAATGTAGTGTTAAAATGTGGCATGATGTCTTTGCCGTCTCTTGGACCCTGATGGGTCAGTATCAATCATATCATTTCAGTACAGAGAAAGTTATTCCTAGTACAGAACAATTTTACATATGCCAAGATTAGCATACAGATGGCCTTTCATAACTACTTTGTGTCATAATACGCTACACCAGGTAGATAAAACCTATGTCATGCTGCACCGTGCTTCAGATGGAGCTGCAAGACGAAAGATTATTCATGATCATTCTGAACTTCAATCATATATTGTTGACTTGCCATCTATGTTTGATATATTTTTTACTCAGGCTATTTCTATCCTTTGTATCATGAAAGGGCCTCATCCACATGCTTTATATGCTTTTTTTTCCGTCTTCTTTTTCTACAGCATATCAAATGGGATGCTTATTAAAGCTTTAATTCTGTTTCATTTGAGTGGTTTCTCTTATTATATAGTTCCCATTGAGGCGGCCCTGTTAGTGACTGGCCTTTTACTGGTGATAAATGTGTATTTGGTAAAGAGCCCTCCGACAACTACCGAAAACTAATGCGCAATCTTCTTAAGAAACGACTTACTGGTTAATGACTTCCCAGCTATTCGGCAAGACTATAGCAGATGCCAACTTGCTGAATACCATAATTTGCATAGAACATATATAGTTAAGAGTATATTTGATAAAAGCCCCTTGACTTGGGCATATTAATTCTCAGATTTCTAAAGTTGAATATGATGCACCTGGTCTAGTATTTTGCAGCATGACACTGCAGTATTCAAGCACTGTAACAACTCACTTGCTTTACCTTATTTAATCGCGAGTTGATTTATGGTGGTTTTGAGAAGAATCTACATATTATGGCAAAAATGCACCAAGGATCCCCAACATTTTAGTGCAGTTTCAATTAGGTCCCCCAAAACTCTCACTCGTAACAATTGGGCACCTTACCTTTGGACCTTTTTGCAATCTTATATTCTTAACTACATGTTGTCAGTTAAATTCAAAGGATTACCTGCATGATTGACAAATGAGTTGGGAAGTTGCTCGTGTAGCCAGATGACAATTGCATAGGTATTTGTGTCCTATTTCTGTGACTCAAACAGCAGGAGCATGGCTGCAACAAACACAACGGTAAGGGGACCTGATTGTAACAATTGAAAGACTGGGGACCAAACTGAAACTAATACTAAAAGGTTGGGGATGCTTTGTGCTATTTATCTCATTTTAAATATCTATGATCTATTTCTAGGTTTTATATTCAAGCTTTGGACCACTCTGAAATCAATCTCTCACTTTATCTTATTCCATTTTGTGCAGGTGATATGATAGTATAGGGTGACTAATCCCATTTTTTTGCTGAGCGCAAGGGGGTTAAAGTTGAAGCTGGCGTGGATGGCACAGAGTAGCGGGTTGGTAAGACTTCTTTCGTTGTTCTTCATCACACACGAGACTCATTTTTAGGCTGAGTTATTTGTTCTCTTTATCAGATATTCACCAGATAAAAGTGCTGTTCCCCACTTAACATTTAACACTCTGTTTTGACACTCTACATATTGTGGAAGCTACACACCTAGTGCGGAAAATTCATGATACTACCATTATTGTTTTTTTCTTGATCATCAATTAATCTTTTTTTCTCCTTTCTCTTTACAAGGACTTATTTGGCTCTATACTGACATGATTATCTAAATGTGCTCCACAATTCTGCTTTCATATCTGAGGAAATGAAAGTGAGACTCATGCTACGATTCGAACTTAATAGGCAGAAAATAACCAATCTCTGATACTACGTACATGTGTTGGTTCATTCTGTTCAAAACATGTTGCCAAATATATACTATCTGCTAAGGATTCAGCCGTAGAAATGCTTAGAGAGCAAAGCCTGCCATTCTGACCAACCTTATACTCTCCATAGTTGACATTAATTTAGTGCCATGAACAACGAGTTTTAAAAGTCTAACTAATCAATGAGTTGAATTCATGAGCTCTCTTGTGCCGAATTTGAATTTTGGTTGATCACTGCATTGTTCTCATCTATGTTCCGACTTTGTGAACCTCAGAGATCCCTCATATTTTATTCCAAATTTTAGTTGACTTTGATTAGTAAAAGCTTTAGCTTCAAAGGCGAAAAGGTGGTGGGTTCTCGGGCTAAATCAACGGACGAGATCGGGTGTTGTACTCTCGTTGCACCGAGCACCGTCAGCCCTTTTTGTTCTTAATTGCTTGACTTTAATGGGAATCCAGTGACAGTGTGCAATGCTTCTGTTTTTGCAGTATATGTAATCATCTGCTTCGTTTCTGCTCGTGAAAAATGCATCCATGTGGAGTTGTGGTCCCTAGTCCGCAATTGATTCTAGGTACACATACTGGAAACCAGCATTGACCTCTGGAAAATTTAGCACCAAGTTTTATCTCCAGATCTGTTCTAGAACTTGCTAGAGGAAGCTGTAGCTGGTTCATATTTAGGCCCATTTTCGGCATGAATGTTGGGAAAGCTTTTCTACCTCAAGAGGCAGTAGTTCACTATTTTGCAAATCAACGATTTGGCTACAGCAACATGAATTTTTTGATATGAAATCAGAAGGTACGATTTGACATGGTCCCCCACCTATGTAGGTGAGAGAAAACAGCCTTTTCCTCCTGCAAGAAAATTACGAGGGTAAAATTAAGAAAAATTACAACATACCTCCTCGAAAAATAAAAAAGAGAAAGAAAGAAAGAAAAAAATCAATACATATCGGCACACAAAAGACTAATGCTGTATGATATTTGTACATCTTAAAAGAGATGTTTATCTTATATTTTATTCATTTAATGAGTAAAATTTTTTTACCAATAATGTTAAGTAGTTTTTATATTTTACCTATCTATTGGATGAAAGGAAGGTAAGATATACATTATTTTTCTTATTCCGCTCCTTCAGAGCAAGCTCAAAAATGTATATTTTATCAAACCTAGGTTCAGGAGAGGTAGGCTTTGGGTGTGTGTTAGCGTATGGGTGTAATCCACCAACAAGGCAACAATGCCTTGTGGTCCTTCAGGGGACCACAATGCACCAAATCTAATAGAGTGCGATGTGAAAAAAGGGAAAAAAAAAAAAATCATATCCCCCATCTCGTGATCTACTACAGTGAATTGGCCACCATCTTTTGCGCCGCAGTTTCTTTCCTGAATTTTACAATGCTTTACTAATAAAATCATTGTGGAGAATAATGTCGATTGCTGCTGTGTAGAAAAGAAACGTTATTCATCATCATCGACCGCATGGATTCCTAGTTTCTTCATACTTCAAAATAGTAGTTCTAGATTTGAAGTTTATTAAGAAGCGGGATGAGATGTAGCTCTTGAAAAATTGTGTTATTTGTAGAATGTATTTCCTCCATATACACAGGTTAGTCAATTGCACGATAAATTGATTAGATTAAAGTAATACCTTCTTAGTATTTTTGTTAAAAAATAGATGATAAAATAAAATTGTTAACTAGATATTGACAGTCTCTAGCGCAAGTGGCAAAAAATTTAATGGTTGATATCCGAGTTCGAAGTCTAGTTTAAATTTATTTTAAAAATAAACGAAGCGAATAACATGCGATCTTTCTCTTAAATAAAAAAAAAAAAAGAAAAAAAAGAATTGTTAACTAGTTAACTATTATGCTTTATGTATAAACATTACAAAGAGACTTTCTCAGAAGTCTAATTAATATTGGTACGTCGATGGCGGCTATAAACATTTTACCATGTAAAGGTGGGAGGCTATGGCCAGATAGCCGTTATGATTTGTTGGCACCATCTGTGATGGCCTTAAATAACATTTTTGTCTATTTCAAGCAATTGAATCAATAATTCTGATAACAGTGGTTTTGTAAAATTTAGTAAATAGTCAGTAAAATAATATAATTTTAAAAAATAATTTGATTAAATAAATAAATTTAACAATAAAAAAAATTACAAATACTAAATACTGGGCTTTTAAAAGTACCAACTTTATATAGAATTGAGATCCTATACTCATAAAAGTATCAAATTATTAATACTTGTGAGTTTTCAATTTTTGGATGAAAGTATACGTGGTTAAAAACTTAGGATAATAGTTATCCTCTAGCTAATATTTAGTTGATGATTGATAAAATAATATGATCTAAAAAGTAGAATTGATTAAAAAGATAAATCTAATGATGAAAAATTTACAATTATTAAACTTTGTGCTTTTAAAAGCGCCATAGTCTTCTCTCAATATATATATATATATATATATATATATATATATATATATATATATATATATATATATATAGCGTCGGGCTACTATACTTTTATGAGTATAGACCTTTTATACTTATAATTTTTTCGTCTTTGGATGAAGCAATGTACGGTTAGAATGATAGTGGTCCTCTTAGGATTTAGTGGGTTATTGGTGGAATAGTATAAATTATAGAGTAACACTATAATTCTAACCATACATTCCTTCATTAAATGACCGCAAATTTATGACTACGAAAAGATCTAAACTCATAAAAATATAGTAGCTTGACTCTCTCTCTATATATAGAGAGCTTATATACTTTCAAAAGTATAAGCTCATCCATACTTGTGAATTTTTTATCATAGGATTTGTATTGGGATTTGTACAATTATAATTTTTTTCTCTCTCTTCTTAAATGTCTTTACAATAACATAGATCTCAATACAAATTCTATGGTAAAAAATTCACAAGTATAGATGAGCTTGTATTTTTGTGCTTTCATATTTGTGAAAGTATATAAGCTTTACTCTCTCTCTCTCTCTCTCTCTCTCTCTCTATATATATATATATATATATATATATATATATATATATATATATAGGAAAATGCTATGTGTACACCCCTTTCGGGGTGTACATCATACACCCCACCCATCTAAGGGTGGGGGTGTGATGATGGGTCACTCGATGTGACCCGTAAAAAGTATCGTCACCATTAAAATGGTGGAGGTGTATGATGTACACCCCTTCGGGGTGTACAGGTAGCATTGCTCATATATATATATATACATATAATAGAGCTTATATATTTTCAAAAGCACAAACTTATCTATACTTGTGAATTTTTTACTATAAAATTTATATTAAAATCTGTGTTATTATAAAGAGATTTAAGAAGAATGAGAAAGAAAATATAATTGTATAAATTATAATACAAATTTTATGATAAAAAATTAACAAATATGGATAAACTTATACTTTTGAAAGTATATAAGATTTACCATATATATATATAGAAAAATACTTGTTGTACACTCCAAACGAAGTGTATATCTTACACCCCATTCATTATAGGATGGGATGAATTTCGCTAGTCATTTTAAAATGATGAGTAAAAAAATCTCTATCCTAAAATGGATAAAATATATATCATACAAATAGCATTATATATATATATATATATATATATATATATATATATATATATATATATATATATATATATATATATATATATATATATATATATATAATAGACTCTATGATATCGTAAATGGAAAATGCTACTTGTACACCCCATTTGGGGGTGTACATCGCACACCCCACCCATCCAATGGGTGGGGTGTGGTGAGGGGTCACTTCACAATTTGTGAAGTGATCCCCCACCCTTAGATGGGTGGGTGTAAGATGTACACCCCCTTTGGGGGTGTACATGTAGCGTTGCTCACCGTAAATTTCCATAAATTAAATTTAATGCGCAATAAAGATAAGTCTTTTTTATAATGAAAATGCACTATATATATACTTTTTACTTTTTATCTTATCTTTTTCCTCTCTCTCTTGTAATGTTTCCACTTTACACATATATGGTGTGATTTCTGAAACGCTTTATAATCTCACATGTAGATCCCGCATCTCTTTCAATCTCCACAAGCAAACATAACTTTTTTGTTTTGATGTTGTTAAATCCCAAAAATCCCCACAAGTAGGGGTTAAAATGAAGCGGGGATGAACGAAGCGTCGCTATCTCCACCGTGGCTCCCTTTCCTTTTTAGCACGAGATGGAGGAGCCTCATCTCCTTGCACGATGGCCCACACTGTAAATAGCCGTTGGATGAAGGCGAAGACCGATCATCAGACGGCTAACGATGCACGCGGCCCCTCACGTGATTGCGACGCGCACGCGAAGGTTCACTGCTGGGTAGGACCGTAGGAGCGAGGAGATGGGGAAGTATTTGGGGGGGGTGGTGGGGGGGGGTTCGTTTAATTTGCCACTACGTACGTGGCCGTCAGCCCCGCCAAGGGGGGGAAGTATTTGTGAGGCGGCCGCATTTCCTTTCCTTTTTCTTTTTCTTTCCTTTTTTTTTTTTTTTTTTTTTTTTTTTTTTTTTTTCTCTTCTTACTTTCTCTCTTTATTTCGCTCTCTCTTCTTTTCGTGGGAACGGAGAGAGATGGTGATCCGTGGGTTTGAATACTGCTGCTCGCATCTTTTACCGCCCCCTGTATCATCGCTCTCTTTATCTCTCTCTTTCATTTTGAAGTCCTTTTTTGAGATTGCTATCAAAAAAGAAACCTCACTCCCGAGTCCTGGGGAGTAACTGATTTTGGGAGGGAGATTCTTAGTTCGCTCACCATGCTACAGATATATGAGAATATTATATATATACTAAGCCATCAGCAGCAGTACTATTTAACAAGTTTGAGATTGAGAGTCGGGGATGGTATATATTAATAGAGTTATAAGTCATTCGTGGATCATCATTCATGCCTGTTAATGCACTTTTACCCATAGCTATTTTCGGGTAAGAAGAAAACTAGGATGCCTCCAACCATTTCAAGCCATCCGCTGTGAATGACCTAACGTCATTTACACAGATACCAAAAATGTTGCCTTTGTCAGCAAGTGGTTGGTGACCGATGATGAGCTCAATTGACAACTAAAAAACCAAAAAGCAAAAATTACATACAACATGGTGGTAGATAGGTATACATAAATATATATATAGTTTAATTTCCCAAAGTACCACCAAAACTATACATTTCTTCTCTGCGTCAATGGGGCCCTACTCCACTGGTGAAGTTGAAGCTCATCACTATAACTTATAAAAAGGCCTGTTTCCGAGATCTCATCCAGCAATCAAATGTTACTATATGTAGCATGTACGGCGATTCGAACTCACGCCGCTGGATTTTGGTACTGCTTTTGCTTGCTAGAAGAGCAGGTACAGCCTGCTCGGTTCTCCGTTATTGTCTTCAAACACGGCGATCCATGACAAAGAGAAAAGAGTCAAGATCAGAATCTTAATAGATATGGTGCTGTAATTGTAGGAGATTAGTATGCGCTCGTATAGGGATTAATTGATATATATATACCTTGACCTGCTTCTGAAGATCTTTGATGTAGTCGACGGCTAAATCTAACATGTCGGCGGTGTTGGTTTGCTGTTAAGAAGTGACATTAAATTAATTGGAGGATAAACAAGATGGTATTGTGATAAGAGCCCAAAATTGTTAGGTTTTCGTTGAATTTAATGAACAAATCCTATAATAATTTTACCTTGATATGATTTAAGACGTTTCAAGTGTACTAACGATTTAAATGTCAGTAAGTGACTGAACAATATCCCATTGAATGTCAACAACATTCACCAATGAGAACTAACTAGTCATCACAATCACCAGAAACTATCGGTGTCTAATTGGATTTTAGTTAATATGGGCCATGCCCAAATAAGGCAAGTTACCTTTTCACCTTTGCAAGCCAATTAAATGCAAAAAAAAAAAATTTCTTTGGAAGACAAGTCGATGCTATCATGCCCACTAAGACAGCAAATACTAGTTCTAGGTAACTGAGAAGGACAAGTAATTTAATTTCCACCCAACTCTCGTACATAGAATCTAATGAGAGATTTGATGAAATCACTTAAGCGAACAAACTAATCAGACAAATTGATTAAAGCTTAACTTTTTTATAGTGACGTAATGCTTAATTTATCTTCTAGATAGGTTTAAATTAAAGAGCGCAACTACTGTTCTACCGGAGAGTGTTAATTAATTACTACCTTGTCCATGTTGGGGACGAGCTCTTGCAACTTCCGCATCCGTTCGCTAATTCGAGTTCTCCTCACCTGGCAGATCAAATCCAACAGTATAGCCATTAATCAATCTCAAAGCTCTAAAAGGATCGACCATAACAATCGTACCGAATACATTTACAGAACATCTATTAAGAGACCAATCAATTACCCTTTCGGCGATACTTCGCGGGTGGGTGGCACAGCCTCGCTTGGCTCGGATCTTACACGGCACAGCATCGTGGAACTGCAAGAACTTCTCGATCGCGACCATCTCCGACGAAGTCTTTGGCAGGCTAAATTGATGCATCAGACCATTCTGCACCCAAAAAATTATTACCTTAGAGGGGCTTTGATTGAACAGCTGTTACTCAAAGATCATACCAAGTGGTTATCCAGAAGATCAATCTAATATAATCTAATCTAATACGAAAGCAGTAGTACCTGATGCTCCGATTGGTTGAGGCCGCAGATTATCTTCCCTTGTGTGTCTCTCCCTCGTTTTAAACTGCCGGAGAAGTGGTCGGAGAGCAGAGGAGGGTCGTCCCACGAGCCGACAGGGTAGCCCGGGATGTAGCGGCCTCCGGCGGATGCGGTGCCGCCGCTGTTGCCACCGTCCTCGGGACTGCTACCGCCGATAGCGCCGCCCTCGCTCCCCATCCCGGAGATCTGGGACATGAGAGACCCCTGCCTCGACGAGAAGCTAATCTGACCCTTCATTCTGTTGCTGTTGCAATTATTATTCGCGGCATCGACCCCTGCCAGGGAGTTACTCCCGTTCCTGAACCCGCCTATCCCCCTCATCATGGAATAACCTACATGGCAGAGAGAATTTATTCCACCTTGGATGTGTCCCCAGAAGCAGAAACTTCCCTTCATCAAGCATCTAAACAAACACGAGACGAGATTTTTTCCTCGTCGATTTATCTAAAATAGGAAATCTTTCCCGATTGGATCAATAGCTAACGGTTTCTGCTCATGAATAGCAATTAATAAGAGTCGGAAATTTCCCATCCGTAACGATTTTTAAAGCACGCCCATTAATTAAGCAACAGTATGTGAGATCAGAACTGTAGATGAAGCGACACAGAGAGAGAGAGAGAGAGAGAGAGATTGGAGATCGTACCATTATCTACGTTTAAATGGGAGAATATGCCCGCGGGAGAGCTGCTATGGCGGATGAGATTATTGGTGGCGCCGCCGCCGCCGCCGCCGCCGCCGCCGCTTTCGCTCTTCATCGGCTCCAGGTCTATCGCCGCGGAGCTCGCCGTGCGATACAGGCCCTCCACCGATCCGTGGTTCGGCATCGGCTGATGATGCGAGTGGTACATCATCTGCTGCTGCTGCTGCGACGCCGCGGCGTCGTCCATCGCTGAAGCGAACGCGGAGCTCCTCTGGGCGGCGGCCGAGGGAGGCTTCTCCCGGATCTCGTCGCGGAGATCGGAGGTGGCTAGGTAGCGGGCGAACATCGTCTCCGTCTCGGGGCTCGACGGGCGCACGGGGAGGAAGTCGTCGACGACTTCGCCCAGGATCATAGTCGGCGCCGATCGGTAGCGAAGCAATCCCGAGCTCATCTGCTGCTGCTGCTGCTGCTGCTGCTGATGATGATGATGATGAGGAGGAGGAGGATTATGGTGTTGATGTTGTTGATGATCCCGCTGGTGATGGTGGTGGTGGTGGTGACGGTGGAGGAGCTCCGATTCCTCTTTCCGGCCCCCGAAGGGCGGCGCTGCCGATACCGGAAGGTTCAGATCCTTTGACCTCGCCGCTTGTGGCGATCCGTACATCACTCGATCGATCTCTTCGGCCCCCTCCTCTCTCTCTCTCTCTCTCTCTCGCTCTCCCTCCCTCCCTCGATCTCGATCTCGAGCTCACACTCTTCCTTATTCTAGATTCAGGTTTCGTCTCGGATTCTCTCTGAGATTTATGGAGCGCCCAATCGAAGCAGATCAAGGATATAGGTCGAGAAGAAGCAGCAGCTCCAATTCAGCTGAATCCCCACGCTTCCGCCTCTTCGCCATCACGAAAAGGCCAAACCCTGGGAGCAGGATTAACGAGGAGAGTTCGCTATGCTCGCCCGTACTCCAAATCCAATCTCCGATCCGTACGATTTCCCCAGCTCAAACCCCCGCGATTCGATCGAAAACCGCGAAAAAAAAAGATCCAAAAAAAAATCGGAGATTCACGAATTGCGTACTCCACTCGCCATCGAACGAATCCTCTCCTCTCTCTAACTCCCTTTTTTTTTCTCTCTCCCCTCGAAGCACCGAAATCAAGGAAGTGGTTTCGAGCTTTTTAATATGGAAGTGAGGAAAATTATAAATAAAAAAGTAAATTTTTTTTTTTTTAAAAAAAAAAGAAGATGGAGAAAGAAAAGGAGACCAGTATAAGAAATTGAGAAGCGGCAGAGGCGAACAATCCACACCACCCTCCACCCTGGCTATTTATATCGCCGGACTACCCAAAATGCCCTTTTACTTCCGTGATACTTCTCCCCGTGCCACCACGCTGCTAATTATTTCGCCTACGTAATTGACGAAAGGGGATGCTAGGTGTACATCCTATAAGAGGTATATATTCTATACTTTATTTTATTTTAGAATAAATATTTTTTTTACTGATCACATAATATGATCAATAAAATTTATCTTATTTCAAAATAAAATAAAATATAAAATATACACTTTTTATAAAGTGTACATTTATATTTATCCTTGACGAAAACACCCCTATTATGCGGCATCTATTTTCTCTCTTAAATTGTACAGCGTGCGTCGACATCTCACAAAATTTTTATGTCCGTTCGCTTTGTTATACTGAAGCATAATTTCGTCCGTATATAATTATAATATTTAATACAATACAAAATTTTAATATAAAATTTATATTAAATAAAATTAAATAATATTAATTTATCATGTGCACGGCATTTTTCATTCAATTATGTCAAGCGGAGCAACGTACCGAGGCATCCAATTTCGGCCGCAGCTTTTATAACCATTTTTGGCTTCGGACCGAGGTTCGGTGTTTATCCAAAACCCGGAATGGTTAATGGTAATGGATTCGTTACCGTTCGATTTGCAGGTTACACCGGAGATCACCCGGGGAACTTTGTATTGCGGATAACGTTAGAGGGGAAGAGGTGGTATGAGGTGGAATGGGGCCCACGAGCAGATATTAGATAAATCGGGTGGACCCCAGCATAGCACCGAGCCCATTAGATCATGACCGTCCATTCTCCCCTTCACATATTAAATTAAATAATAATTTTTTTTAAAAAAAATAAAAATAAAGGTGATGACGTACGATTGATTGTAACGTTTGCGTACACAACAATGTCAACTCTATTCTTAATTTCAGCAATTATATTTAAGTAATTTGTAGTAGGGAGAGTCTATAATTTCTGCTGTACTTTCATCATCATCATGATTCGCGTGTTGATTATTGGACGGTTGTGATCCTAACTAAACTAACCATATCGGCCTACGCCCGTCGCACCCAAAGGTCAATGTGAACCTAGAGTGTCCTTGTGTACTATTCATCTCTCTATTTCTTTAAGCATAATCTAAGTCAAACTTTGCTTGATTAATTAGATAGGAGATTATTAATTTGGGCTTTATTTGTTTAAACAGCTGGAGCTTAAAAGCTATTTGTTGTTTACTATGAATTACAGCTTGGGTTAGATTATTTATTCACAGAAAATTAGAGTTTTGAATGTAACAATTAAGTTAATTCACCAATAAATAAATGATAATTGGTTTAATTTTTAATTAAAAAATGTTATTGGTGATTTAGATTGGAAGATTAAAGAGAGTGAATTTAGATTTTTTTTTCAAAGAGAGAGAGAGAGAGAGAGAGAGAGAGAGAGGTAATGTTTCATTTACTTTGTTTATTTTTTTTATCAATAAACTTAGTTAGAAAAGCAAAGTAATTATGCTTCGAATTTGAAATTTCAAGTTACTTTGCTCCAACTGAGGTTGGACTGTTGACTGGGTCTAACAATGCCAGGTCGAAGATCGGTTTTCTGATTGACTCTCGAAATGCGCTGCAAACTCAAACGACCAAGTTGAAAAGAAATCGACTCAATCGAATTCGGTTTAAAAAGCAAAAAATAGATTCGGTCTAAATAGCTGAGACGTATTCACTCAAAAAAGAAACCAATTTCAAGGTTAAAAACTATTCCTAACAAAACTTTGAAAGTCACTAAGGTATTAACAAAATTCTTAACTAAGCTATTAAAACTAAGAAAGCTCGAAAACTACAATAAAAAGTTCTTAAATGCTGGAAATTAAATGAAATTAAATTGATGTGGCAGCTTACTTGTATGTGTGAAGAACTTTTATTATAGATAAAGTTCGTCTATTTATGTTGATGCGTCTTTCGTCAGCGGTTATTTGTCATTTCGCATAGTGACAATTTTTTTAGTTATATTCCGTGGTTCTCGGCACGTTCCTTATTTTGCGGAGCGTACTCAGATTATAAACATGTTGACCATAAAATTTTCACTTTCCGATGTTAACTTATTTCCGGCTAAATCTCATCCTAGTTTAAACAATTTTTTCTCGACTCCTAGTACGTATCACGTGTCATTTTTTAATTTACTCGAGCCGATCAACTATGCTGATCGACCTTCTTATTACGTGGCGATCTTTCTGGTTCCAACACGAGTGTTTACCATTATGGAGTCATTTGTCGCTTGCCTTTGGATGTATAGTTGTCAAGCACTATTTGGTTAATAAAAGTTGATCTTTTCACAAGATCAAGTATGTAAAAAAATTACAAGCTCACGAGAAACTAAAACATATTGAGTAATGCCTAATTATATGTTATCTATTTGCAAATATAACTTAAGAAAATGCTATGATTTTTTATTTTTTTTTTTTTGAGAGAGAGAGAAAGAAACCATGCCATCCGATTTATTTATCTTTTTAAAAAATATGTTTAATTATAAATATAAAATAATTAGATTTTAAACTTAAGATCTCAAATGCTAAAGTCTTTTACTCCTTGTGTTTGGATATATAGTTGTCGAGTGCTATTTGACTAATTAGAGTTGATCTCTCCACAAGATCGATCATGTAATAAAATTACAACCTAACAAGAAACTTAAACATGCTAAGTAATGCCTAATTATATGTTATATATTACTAAATAGAACTTAAAAAAATACAATGGTATTTTTTTTTAGAAAAAATAGCATGTTATCTTTTTTTTTTTAAGTTTTTAGTGCTTGTAATTGGTGCTTGTAAGTTTTCTATCGTTAGATCTAACCATTTGATTAATTCTATCTCTTAGATCATACTATTCTACCAACCACCCACTAAACCCAAGGGACCCATCATCATCCTACCACACATTTTTACATCCAAGGATAAAAACTCACAAGCATAAATAACTTGGTATTTTTAAAAGCATAGAAGCTTAATTCTATATATATATATATATATTATATGATTTAGCTTATATATATATATTTCAAGTAGGCTTTGACAATTTATTAATTTGTCTTACTCTGTATTTTTAAAATCATAGCTTTCGTATGTACCAAATTTGGAAAAAAAAAAAAATTTACATATGTTCAGGTGTAACTGAATAGTAATTATAATTATAGTTTGAAAAATATTTTAATTTGCACATGTGCTTTTGGAAAAAGTGAATTGGCTTCTTTAATTGGATTTTATTTTATTTTACATTATTTCTTCTATAGAAACGCCTTAATTTCTTTTTCTTCAATTGTAAAGGGATACTCTGATTAATTAGCCATCAATTAATTACCCGTATATTCAACTACTAATCTTTTTTTTGCTTCTCGTGCTTAATACGGAGTCAATAGATTTATGTTAACTGTTGCTTAATTAACAAGTACTTAACATGTACAGGTACATTAATTACGGGGTGTGTGCAGTTCACGACGCAAAATGAATGGATCGTTCATATTCTAATCACCTAGATTACGAAGAATATTCTCGGAAGCAAAGTAAGAAGAGATTTTTGTAATCTTGCTTTACTTTTTCTATTAATTCTGGTACTACATGTATGTGGCCTAAACAGACCCACGTTTACTTCACCCGCATCAATTCACAAATATTGTAATTAATGTCTAATAATTAAGACACCAGTTTTTTAAAAAAGGGAAAAAAAAATTTATTCTTTTAGTTAATCGATCTATTAACAATGATACTGTGAGCAAGTTCTCTGCAACTCCAGTATATATCATATATAATATAATAAACTGCATGTCTAATTAATGCGTAATTAGATGAACTTTCTATCTTTGTATGGCTAAAAAAAAAAAAAAAATGTGTGCATCCGAATTTGAATTGTTGTATAAATATAACAATTTAGATAAGAGATTAATTTCTGTATAGGAATTGATATATAGTAAAACAATTATTTTTATTTTTATTAAATCAGTTCTCTTTCTATGTTGATCAAGCACTAATTTTAGTTATTGGTGTTGTATACGATACTTAAACCTTTATTGAAGTGGCCCAGCTTTAATTAGTACTCATTGATGAACTGTGTAGTTGTATAGTTGTACATTGTTTTCAATAACACGAAAAAGTTAATTAATTACAGAAATAGTATTTTATATATATATATATATATATATATATATATATATATATATATATATATATATATATATATATATATATATATATGTCTGAATTAAACGTAAAAATTTAATTATGTATATCTTTCACATGAGAGTCACTTTAATCATAATAGGTCACCAAATCTTTTTTTATTTTTTAAATTTCTTACCTTGCCTTTTTTTAATCCGTCACCTTTCCCACACGTGACCACGCGCACAGCCATTCGTAACGTCAAAGCTAACGGCGAATCAGATGCCGTTACCTCGTAAAAGGATGGCGTAAGCCGTGACCGGCCCCTCACGGAGTGCCGGAATCTGTCGCTTTTCCGTTGGAATCGCCGTCACACGTCAACATATCTCTCGTGCGGGCTCCGCACAACTCATCCCCTGCACCAGGTCCACCATGGACCCGACTGTAAAGCCTCGAGCCATCCACATTCCACATAGCTCTCTTAACATAAAATTATATAAATTATAATTATTTTTTTATAATTATTCCTTATTTCCTACTTGTTAGCGAATTGATGGACAATCAGAAATGAAATTATTTTTGTTGTAACATTTTATTATTAAATATAATTTTAATTTTAATAATCTATACAATGAATTAAGTTAAGAGAGGTTATATCATTTATATTTTGCATTCATTGTTAACATATTTTCATTTTTGAACTCGTTAGAAAAACTAAGCTAATTCCTAATATTTAATTTTGCTTAATTAACTTGTAATCTATAGGTTTTACAAGTTTATATAAAGAGAGCTTTTTTATTCTGTTGATGTATATCAATAAAAATATCAAAAAGATTAAAAAACTATACTACTTGAGAGAGAAAGTGGTAAAAAAAAAACGTGTTCTTTTTTGTAGAGCTTTGAGCTCATCTACTTTGTGCAGAGTTGGTGAAGCCACACGACGATGGTCGAACCGTTGTATCCTGAAGGGAACAAGAAAGTGTTCTGCTGTATCAGTTAAAAAACTTTGCCTACCGTAAAGAACTTGAATCTACTAAAAAAGAGCGAAATGTCCGTGCCTCAGTTTGATCGTCTCGTTGACACTTTTCATATTTTATTATAGTCTAACATCTATTTCGTGTATTTACACTAACAATTCTTTAGCAAACAAACACTGATTTCTTATTCACCGTCAATTAGGTTAGAAAAGAGTTGACGCAATAGATGAAGTTGGAATGATATTTCAGTGTCTTAATTGAAATCGTATATCGATTGTGCTGACTTTATAGTATAGAATAAAAAAATGTTTTTTTTTTTTTTTTTTTTTCGCTCTTTCGAGTGATCCGGCGGTCTCACTCATATTACTTAATTTAATAAAACGAATAATATAATATCTTTTAGTCAATTTATATAATAAGATAATATATTAATAAACAGTAAAATGCTAAATAAATTTTCATATTAAACAATTATACTGAAAATTATAATTTTTTAAAAAATTGTATACTGGTTTTCTTGCTGACTTGGTGAGACTAGTTCATGCAATAATTTCAGGGGCTCGACCCATCCCCTAAAAAAGTATTGGTGAAAATGAAACGGATATTACCCCATACAATTTGATTCCGAGTTAGATAACTTCGAATCCGAATTTTGAATTTGAATTTTTTTCAGATTCAAATTCCGATTTATTATCGGATTTATTATTTTTCTTCAGGTTTCGCCATTTTTTCAACATTTAACCTCCGTTATGAGCCCATTTTTGACATTAATTTTTTAATTTTTTTTTATTTATTTCTTTTTTTTTGTACAAATTTAAAAACTTTAATATATAATGGCATTTTTTTTTTGTTTAAGTATATATATATATATATATATATATATATATATATATATATATATAAAGAGAGAGAGAGAGAGAGAAAGTCCGGCTATTATACTATTAATAGTACCAAGTTATTTGTGCTATTAAGTTTTCTACCTTTAGATCAAACTCTTTGATCATTTTCATCCGTTAGATTTTACTATTTTTTCAAGCATTTATTAAATCCAAGGGGCCCACTATCATCTCAACCACACATTTTTTAATCCAAGGATTAAAAACTTAATAGCACAAATAAATTTGTACTATTAATAATATTCCAGTCTAGCTCTCTCTCTCTCTCTCTCTCTCTCTCTCTCTCTCTATATATATATATATATATATATATATATATATATATATATTTGATTTCTATTAGTGTCTACTTGATATTCGGCTTGTATCCAATTTTTTTTTTATCGAACATAAATTTAAATTTTAATATTTACCAAATATTCAAATTCAAATCTAAATTTAAATATAAATATGAGTACAAATTTTACACTATCTGATGCATATTCGATCAGATTTTATCTTTATCTAAATATTCACAAATACTCTAATTTTCAAAAGGAACCAAAGATTTAGGCGAAACCTTTAAACCACCACAACGCTTTTGAGTAGTAAAAACAGTAATCGTCCATAATGGCATATAGTGGGGGACAAAAATTTCATCCGAACTCAAATTTTAATGCGACTGATAAAAAAGTACCGGTAGAAATCAAAATAACAATTTTAGAACACCCTGTTTTTTTTTATTATTATTATTATTTTAATCTTATCTAAATTTATCCTTTCTCTTATCCAGATCCATGCATGTTCCTGTAGCTCAATTTATTAACTTGTGCACATTGATGGCACGTGCCGTGCACGTGCGAGTATCTGGGGCAAGCTGATGTTGTGGGTCAACGAACAAACCGACTGATGGGAGCAGCGCATTCATGGGAGGACGAGACAACCGCACGATTATGTACCCACCAAGGGGCGCCCCCTCCTTAATTAAATTACCTAATTACTTGTTATTTTAATCACTTAGTATATTTTAATCGAATAATTTATTTACTTTTATTATGTACCAATTTGGGTGCATAGAACGAATCAATGAAAATCACCACTTCCTCAAAGATAAGCTGAAATTTAATTTTGATACAAATTTGGCACAAATCGTATTGAGATCGATATATAAAAATAACTAAAGTAATATATTTGTATGATTCAATTTGCTTCTTTTAAAACAAAAATTGTAACGTGAATTAATTATTCTTTTAATGTACGTTTTCGTTCTTAATTTATTCATTTATTATTAATTTTAATTTTTTTATAATTAATTGTTTCACCAATATATCAAGCTGCCACTAGTGAGTGGAATATATATAATACAAAAGGTAATATTACACTTACACTCCAAAAATAATATATGATATACAACCTATCTATCTAATAGATGAGAGTTGATTATTTACTAATTATTTGACGTGACTAGTAAAAACTCTATTAAATGAGCAGTGTACATTTTTTTTTTTTTTTTTGTTTAGAGTGTTTTTTTCTGGCCACATCAAGTATTAATTAATACATAATTTCTATCTATTGAATGGATGAAATGTACATTAGTGATGCATTCAATTTGAAATAAATGAAGCATCATCATCTAACATGCATGCATACCTAGCTATTTATGTTTAATGAACAAGAAATATGGAAATAAAAACTTAGGGGCCTAACATGATTGAAAGGGCTAGCTATAGTCTAATAAATCACTCTAAAGTTTTAACTAAAATCTTATATTATCTATACTTGGTATGATTAATTTCTCAATAAACCGCTACGTAACTATGGAATCTATGTGTCCTTGTCAATGCACGTACGTTGTAATACCTCATGAACAGTATGTTTCCACGTAGTAAAACTGTTTATTCCCAAATTATATTATGCCAAGCTTCAACGATACTACAAAAATCCTTGAAAAGTTGTAGTCCCCACACTGATCTAAGAAAGAGAAGCTGCTAAGGTGGTCTTCAAACATGACTTAAACCCTAAAAGAACAATTCGATAGAACAGGCGATTCCTAATCGTCGTCATCCAGAGGTTGACCCCCGGAATTTGGATATGTAACAGCACAAAAGAAACATATATCTTTAAATGCAAAGTATCTGCCACCGCTTATATATACCATCTCTATGTATATCTTGCACGAATTTTGCAGCAGCGACGATTGCATTAGAATGAGATGCCTTGTTTGTTCCTTGTAAGGAGCTTAAAAATTCTCGCTCCTTAATTATACACAGAAAAGATGGTATCATATCCTTAGATGCTATTCTTAGTTTCATTTTGTTCCTAGAGAATATATGCTATTATAAGGTCCCAAGAGATTAAGAGGTTATGATGCATAAGAGAGCATAATTATCACTATAAGGAATTAATGGCATCGAGCACCTCAATAAGTAAATTGCCACGAATACAGCGCAGGTTGTGGAAATTCTCCACAAAAAAGGCATTCGATGAAAGATATACGTCAATTTATACCTGAGAATTGTGCATGTAGCCATTCTAGGGATCTTAATTGTGTTCCCTTTATTCCTATGGAGATAATGTCAATAATAAAGCTTATCTTATCTATCGATAATGAAAGTATATGTCTTAGGTTATATCTAAGGCAGGTTAGGTGCTCAATTACTTCAAAGAGAAGCTCCAACAAAGAAATTGATGTGCGTGTCGAGTTCTTAAATTCATTACTCCTATATATTGGTATACGCAACATGACTTGTTTAGAAGCATAATTAACTTGATTTTGAAATATCCTAGATGAGATTTTGGATGAATAAATGGTGACACTAAATCATGAGAGCTATATATGTTTTGCGTAGAACTGATAAAAGAATTATGCTAAGATTAATTTAACAAACAAGTTGTTGGCAAATTATCTAAGTTGATAACCACGCACCCAGTTAGCTTTTCTGTTTAACAATCTAAAGTTCTATTAAGTATGCAGCAGTAAAAGCCAAAAAGCCTCTTAATCATAAATCACCTAGTTAGAAAATCTACATAGATCATCACAATTTGTACTATTTATATTTGGAAACTCACTGATATTGTGATATTCTGATACTTAATTGCTGTGCATGCCTCTTTCTCTATTTTTTTTCCCCTTTAAAGAAATTCATATATAGTCTAATTAATTTTTAGAAAAAGTACTTTTATCTGATCGAACAAATTCGTGTCTCATTCGAATGCAGTGATATAGAATTGGGTAATTTATAACAGCAAAATATATTTATAAAGTAATGAACAATTAAGATTGAGCTTCAATTTTTATTTAACTAGACTCTTTGGGCCCACTTCATTCAAAACCCACATGTACAGCGTAAGTGTTGCCTCAGTTAGTCAACATGTTAATTAAGAGTACCTGTACTAGCTACTTGTATACTCTTTGTGCTCATTTTAACTTACAAATCAATTTCTATTCCAAAAAAAAGATTTAGTAGTAATTAAGTTATCTGTTTTGTTAATAATTTTTTAAAATAAACTTAATTAGCTAAAAATATAAAATAATTAAATTTAAAATTTAGAAACTCTGGTATCAATCATTAAAGTTTTAGCTAACTATATATCTTAAGTACGGTCATGAGTATTAATTAACTAAGCTGAAGTTAACATGAAATTAAGGTTTGGGAAAATAAAAAGGGCCAAAGAGGGTTATAGTAAATTATGAAGCAAGGGGTACTGGCCGGGTGACACTCACATGTAAATGTCACCACGGGAAACTCATGCATGTTAATTAGTAGTAAATTAAAAAAATAGATGCGACAGACACATATATGCACAGTGAAGCATCCACGTGGTGCTCGTGTTGGTGAGTAGAGAAACAAGTCATGTGAGCTTTTGCATTCTCTTCAATGCTTTTGCTCTTTTGACCCAACTCGATCTATCTCTTCTTCTATTGAGTAGAGTACCAGATATTTACATATTAATATATATATATATATATATATATATATATATATATATATATATATATATATATATATATATATATATATATATATATATATATATATTCTTCTAGGTTTGGGAGGATGTATATCTCTTGTATGTGATTTGAGAAATTCTAGGCAAAACCTGCAGATCTAAGGCTGAATCTGAAACCTATTACATAAGGAGGATTAGAGGGAAAAGAACTCTTTGCATTTGTATGATGAGTTATGGTAAAGATAGATTCAAAATTATTATCCACAGCTATGTTTAATTATTGAACAGGTCACTACTATTCAGTGACCGAGTTTGACCTGATCCCCTAACAAATTATGTGAATATATTAACATAGCTTCAGATGCTGAAAATGCGGCATGCCAACCGTATTAAAATATATTGAGTGATGGATAAGAAAGAATATTATAATTTTATGAAAATGTATGAAAATACAGAATAGCGATATGTATATGCAGTTATATTTAATTAGCATGCATGTGACGTTATAACTAACCAGGTCTAGCCACCATGGATAAAAAACATTCGAGTGTGAGTGGCATCCAATTTGGAAGATGTAATCCCATAACCAAGAGTCAAACTTACCTTTACAACTAGACTTACCATATATTAATTAATTTATTTTGCCTTATAATTTGGGGGTAACGAAGTTAAGTAGGACAATATATATAGGAAGAACGAAATAAGGGCCCATATCCTTTCTCCAGTACTGGGGAGATTCCATTGGTGACTATTTATTCTCCACAAAAAAACAACTCCTCTCTCTCCCTCTCTCTGATTTGCTGACCACATTTATGTCTTTGTTCCTATAATGGGGTCCTTTCCTTGTATTCGTTTTTGCCGAAACGGGTAATAGCACCATAGAGTGGGGAAAGTGGGAACGCCACTTAAGATGTGAGGTTTCATTACCACAGAAAAAAAACAAATAATAATAATAATAATAATAATAATAATAATAATAATCGGAGAAGGAGAAAGTTAATGATACTGTAGCGCAAGATCGATCCTCAAGCAATATTTTTTCGCTTTAACTTTGTTGTGTATATATATATATATCGGTAATTAACTATGGTTTCATAAAGAATTAAATCTGATTAGTAATTAGGTTCAGGTTCGAGTCCAAATTCTACTTGGTTTCGGTCGGCCCGATTGGCCTTGTCAACCGAAGCCCTCCAGTGATGGGCCCAAATGGGATCCTGATTCTCGATTGGCAATCAGGCCCAATTGATATAGCCCATTGAACGCGAGGATGGACGGTCAAGATCTACGTGAAACCGACGGTCGGATTGCTGCTATCCTCTCTTCTTATTCCCCATGTCCAAATTTGAACCCGGCGACGAGGGCGAAGAGCAAGAAGAGAGAGATCGATATGGACCCGATCGGATTGCGAGCGCTAAACCCGAGGTGCTATTCCGGATATCTTCTTATTCGCCCTCGCCCGCGCACTATTCGCCCCTCTTGCTCTGTCTCGGATACCGCCGGGAATAAACCCTCGCCTCCTCCGAAACCCTACGGCGCCTCTCCTTCGTCTACATCTTATTCCGGTGAGAGTATAATTTCCTATCTAATCTCAATTTAATACGGGCGCCATCTCAAATTACAGCATCGATTGTCTCCCTTTGCTTGTCGATCTCGTTTTAGGGAAATTTAGAATCGCAAATCTTAAATTGTTGAAGGTTGGTGTCTGGTTGGTTGGCAAGGTTGAACCTGCTATGCATTTTGTTGTTGTAACCTCTGCGTTTGAATTATTTTTTACGCATTTTCATAGAGCAAAGTCAGTTCAATCTCTTACTCTTTTTTATTATCATTATTTTTTTTTGACAGTTGGGGTAGGAGATTCAAATTCTTTTCCTAATGGCTTCAGTAGTTCGGTCGGTGAGGTTCCGTGCGCCAAACTTCTTCAAGTAGTGTTAGTTTCTCCTCAGGTACTTATTAGAGTTTCATGTAATCTAGCACACTAGCAATAATAACTTGTTGGGCCCACAGCACAACCCAAAATACTTAAGTCCAGTTATTATTATTAGTGTCCATGTCTCATATAAATCCAATCACAATTCCATCCACATCCGATGTGGGACTATCGGGGGCGTCACAGTGTGCTTGTTTGGTTTGGCCTCTGGAACAACCTGTCTACTATTCGGATTCGGCATGTGAATTATTTTGGAGATTTTACTGCAGCAGAAAGTTGAAATGAGTTTTTTTTTTGTATACCAAAAGCAAAAATTTCAACTTAGAGTTTTTGCTTCTGCTGCGATTAAAAGAAAAGGATTTTACTAAAAAACATTGTTGATGCTCCTGCGAATAGTTTGAAACGACACTTTATCAAATGCTCCGGCGGAGCTAAACAGGCCGTAATTGCCTCATTAAAAAGCATACTTTTGAAGGCAACTTACGTGATTTGATGTCTCTGAACTATGTTTGTGCTCGCAAGATACCAGGCAATACAGGATCAATCGCCCGAACATGTGCAGCATCGGCTGTTGGCCTGCATCTTGTCGGGGTAAGGTCTGTATCTATGTTGTTAGTTGTTATTTACTGTCTATGAGAATCCTTTTGCCTCGAACAGAGAATTAGCACCGATGATATGCTGCGCACCTTGCAATTTGTATTTATGTTCTCTTGTATTGTTTTTACACTTTTGCTGCAGCAATAGTTGCTTGGAACTCTGATTGGCTACTCATTTATTTTCTTTCTTCCAGCCATTAGGGTATAAAATAGAAGATTCCAAACTGAAGCGTGCTGGATTGGATTACTGGCCGTATCCTATGCTCAAGAATTATGAATGATTAGCCTCTCTCTGCTGTTTCTTCCATAATGTTCATTAATGGTGTTTTTAAGTTCTTAGCTCTGACAGCCTTGCATGTACCTGATCCCATTGATCCTTTAATAGATTTAGCTTTCTAGGTTCCTTAAATTGCCAAAAAACCAATGCAATATATTTTTTATTTCAAACTTGACTAGTTTAAATTAGATATGTCGTTGTTAAGATTCATAGTTCATGGGCTGAATTCATGGAATATTTCAAGCAGCAGGTACTTTCTTTGGCCTTTAGAAATCATTTTCAGTGTTTCAAATCTGGACATTCTTTTGCTTCCTCTCTCTCAGGATGGAGAAAAAAGGTTGTTGGCATTTACCAAAAGAGGCTCAAGCACCCATTCGGTGAGTACCCATGTTTACCTTCTTTGTTTTAAAGAACAAAGAAAAATTATAAGAAGAATTAGGTTCTGGCACTCGACGTTGAAATATAACTCTTCTATACTTTTTCATAAAGTTTTACAATTTGCCCGTCTTATTACTTGTTCTCAGGACTTCTCGTACAGGCGAGGTGATTGGCTAGTTTTTGGTTCTGAAACCCGCGGGCTTCCTCCAGAAGCCCTGGAGGACTGCAGTAAAGAAGAATTGGGTGGTGGAACCATCCGGATTCCAATGGTTGAGACCTATGTTCGCTGCCTTAATCTCTCCGTCAGTGTCGGCATCGCTCTATATGAAGCAGCCAGGCAGCTGAACTATGAACAGCTTCAGCTTTCGTCTCAAGCTGGAGCGGAAAGCCAAAGATTATTTTTGTCCGAGGATATCTACGGCTGAATTTTTCATCTCGTTGACCTTCAGTTGAAACTTAAACAGATCAAGTGCAGTGGCGTGGCATGGTGAGGAGCAGCAGATAACGATATTTTACCATATAATATGCCCTGAGTTTGAAAAGAAGATTGCTGTTGTAGTTGTAGATTCTGCACCTACTGACGTAATTTTTCTTCTCTTTAGTGTGGCAGATGAGTTTGGGGGCCAAAATCAATGAATAGGAGAAGGAGGTGTCCACTTGACTTGATCGTTATCACCAACCCACCCAATTAGAAAACGCATCCCTCTGCAATTTGCAGGTGAATTCAATGTATTAGATAATCCATAACTACTCTTTCTTTTACCTTATCATCATCGTGTAACTGTAACCTCTGCTATTTAAGGATGCTTGGTTTTTGAATCGAGTTCGTTTGCCTATTTTCGCTTCAATTTACATACAATAGTTTTCCAAGTGCATCTCGTGCCAGAGCATGGTGCCTCATTAAGCTTTTTAGCAATATATTGAATGGAGACAGATGGTCAAAATAAAGTGGACTTTCTTTTACAATTTCGGAGTAAAATTGGAGGCGCCGCTGCGAAGGAGCTGCCGGGTTGAGATGAGAATAGCACCAACTTCATTTAGCGCAGCACTATAGATAATCAATCTTACGCCCTCCGGAGATAAGAGTGTAATCGTAGTAATATACGAAGGGCATAAGATTAATTAATCAATTGTCGAAAGTAATCTTTTTAATAAATAAAATTATTTAAGATATGAGTGAGGTACATTGTTATTATGTCCCCCCCCTTTAACAACTTGGGCATCCAAAGGATCGGCCTACACAACAAAAGTCCCATCTTAGTTACAATCCTACTAAACCATTAAAGGAAACACCTACGAGAAAGAAAGAAAAAAAGAAAAAAAAAAGAAGAAAGGAAGCATTTTGCCCATCGTTCAGCTTGTACATCCGGCCGGCCTACGCTATCCGGTCCAGGCTCTCGGAGACGGCTCGCATCCTGGGCCGCAGCTCCGGGTCCGCCTCGGTGCACCCGAGGGCCACGTGGAAAACCGCGAGCACCTGCTTCTTGGCGTGGACCTCGTGCAGCAACGCCGGGTCCACCACCTCGGACAGCGGGCGCTCCTCCTTGAACGCCCGGCGCACCCACCCCTCCAAATCCCCATCCCCCTCCCCTTCCTCCGCCCCCGGAGCCCGCCCCGTGACCGCCTCCAAGAGCACGATCCCGAACGCGTAGACGTCGCCCTTCTGCGTCGCGGCGGCGGCGCGGGCCTCGGGCGCCACGTAGGGCAGCGGCTGGTCCCCGCGGCGCGTGGGGCCCGGGCCCGGCCTCTTGGTGGACGAGCGGGTGGACTTTTGGGCCGCGGAGACGAGGCGGGCGAGGCCGAACCCGGAGACGTAGGGGTGGAGCTCGTCGTCCAGGAGTATCTTCGACGACCTCACACTCCCGTGCGCGTACTTGCGGGGGCTGCACTCCTGCAGGTATGCTAACCCCCGCGCCGCCCCTTGCACTATCGATAGCCTCGCGCCCCACGGAAGCGCCGCAGCCGTCGGATTCAAAGGCCCGCCTGATGAATGATGATGAGTAAGCAAACATTAATTAATAATAAAAAGCAAGCAAGTTCGATCGGACGCGGGGATAGGATACGAATTGAAGGAAGGAAAATGGAAAATGGAAAATGGAAATTGGAAAATGGAAAATGGAAAATGGAAAATGGTTTGGTTGTTGCAACTCGCAAACGGTTACCGTACCGTGCAGTGCGGCGTGGAAGGTGCCGTTGGGGATGTAGTCGTAGATGAGAAGCTTCTCGTCGGGGGCGTAGTAGTAGGCGAGGAGGCGGACGACGTTCGGGTGCCTCGCCCTCCCGATCGCCATGGCCTCCGACTCGAATCCGCGCCGCCGCCGCCATTCGTCGCCTCCCCCGCCGGAGTCGCCGTCATCCCCCTCGCTGAGGCGGCGCACCGCCACCGCCGGGCCCTTCCCGGTCACCACCTTGTAGACGATCCCGCTCCGGCTCTTCCCCACCACGTACGCCGAGGCCCGCAGCAGCTCCTCCAGCTCCAGCCCGAAACCCTCGTCCACCGCCACGAACAACTCCCCTTGGTGCTGCGCATCCCTTAGATCCTCCGCCAACGCCCCGTCGCCGGCGCCGCCCTTGCCCTTCCTGGACTCCTTCCCCTCGCCGGCCGCGCCGCGCCGCCGCCGTAAGTGCAGCTGGAGAACCACGATCGAGGCGAGAGCGACGACCACGACGCCGGCGAGTATCGGGACGGCGACCCCCGCCCTTCGATGCTGCTGCTCCGCCCGGACCGGGATGGTCGTGGCCGAGCTAGGGTTCCAGCTAGGGCTGGGCTGGGGAATCCTTGGGTCCTGCTTGGAGCCCGGGCACGGGATCTTGAGCGGGAACCCGCAGAGGCCGGGGTTCCCGGCGAATGCGGTGGGGCCCTGGTTGACGAGAGACCCAACCTGCGGGATCTCGCCGGAGAGGTTGTTCCGGCGGAGGTCGAGGCTCACGTCCACCGGGATGCTCCCGAACTCGGGCGGGATCGGGCCGGAGAAGTGGTTGTAGGAGAGGTTGAGCACTCCGGAGAGCCTGGGAAGCGCGGCGACCGCCGGAGGAAGGGGGCCGTTGAGGAGGTTGGAGGAGAGATCGAGGCGGGAGAGGGACCCCAAGGCGCCGATGGCGGGGGGGACGGGGCCGGAGAGGAGGTTGTGGGAGAGGTCGAGGGCGGAGAGGGCGCGGAGGGTGGCGAGAGCGGCGGGGATGGAGCCGGTGAGGCGGTTGAAGGGGAGGGAGAGGGAGGAGAGGGAGGAGAGCAGGGAGAGCTCGGAGGGGAGGTAGCCGGAGAGGGAGCGGTTCGGGAGAGAGAGGGCGGTGACGCGACCGTCCCCGCACGTCACGCCTACCCACCCGCAAGGCTCCGCGTCGGAGTCACGCCACGTGTCCAGGGCGCCCGTGGGGTCGAAGGACACCGCGGATTTCAGGGCCAGGAGGGCGAGCCCGTCGGTGCTCAGCGCCTCAGCGGGCGCCGCTGCGGAGAGTAGCAAAATCACCGCGGAGAACCCAACCAGGTAAGCCCTACAACACCACTCGCCCATTCCCTACTACTCTATTTTAGTTTTTTAGTTTTTTAGTTTTTTAGTTTTTCTCCTCCCTGGCCCCTTTCTTCTTCCTTTTTTTTAAAATTTTTTTTTCCTCCCTCCACCCACCCCCCCCTTTTTTAACTACTACGCCGCCATTAGTGTGCAACAGCAACAAGGTGTTGCGCACCGGGTGAGACGGAGAGACGGACACGGAGAGGGTGAGATGACGGAGGCGAATGGAAGAGGAGACAAGACGCAGGGCTTTTTTTTTAGCCTTTTTAGTAATAAAGGAATAGTGATGCTACTAGAACTCAGTAGTAGGACACCCTCGGATAAGTTGTACCGCAGTGTGCTTTAGGGTCCCGATTCGAGATCCATCTTGATCGGACGGTTACGAAAGGGTCATCAAGCATCGGCGCATCCGGTAGTGTAGGTAAATATGCCAAACAGCAGGGGTAATCAGATTGGTATGGTTTGAAATTTTATCAGATTTGGCATCGGCAGGCGTGCGAAATGGAAGCATTTTTACGGCCTTTGTCCCTTTGTGAGCGAGAACCCGCGAAATAAAATAACCTCCGCTATTTCAAAAGCACGAGACACGAACTCCTCCCACCGCTAAAAGAGTAAAGACAAACTTGTCCCGCGACTAAGTTAAACCTGACACGTGCCAACCCATATCACAAAATTTATTTATTTATTTTATATTGTGAGCCTTCCTTTGGCATCCACGTCACTGGTGTAGGATTAATAACATTGCGTCGAACTTCGGATTACATTTGCTCACTGTCACTTTTCCTGTAGGTTGGTCTCGGAAGGCGAGCTTTCCAGCTCGTCTTTTTTTTTTTTTTTTGTTCCTCCTCGTTTGTTTACACACGACAGTTTAAAAACAAAAAATACTATTCATCGAAAAATTATGGCCTCCACCACCATTCGTGTCCAAAATTAAATTGACATTTAACAGTCAAATTATTTCTGAGTGTTGTTGGCGTACAGTTGCGACTGGAAATCTGGAATTGAAAGCGTCTTAATTTTGTGGCAGTGGATTGGGACGGCAATGACCCACAAACCATTTCAAATTATCTGGTCCAAGTCGTGTAGTAACTTCGCAGCACTCAGATAACCTGGCGTTCAGGATAGATTCAACACTCTGTACTAGCAATTAATAGTGTTTGGAGGACGCAATTAATCGGCCTGCCCCCCAGAAGCTGCCGATCTGGCAATACCGAATAGTTTGATCAGGATTTTTTTTTTTTTTTTTTTTTTTTTATGGCACAGGATAGATAGATAGATAGATAGATAGATTCATAGAGCAGCTGCAATAATAATTATTTCCTAGGATAATATTTTCATCTAGTAATCCTGTCAGCGTAGGATAAAATGGTGGGCCAATAATCATTTTGAAAAGTAGTGTTGCAACGATTTCCCAGTAAAAATGAGCGCGGTAGTTCTATTCCGTGAATAGTAGTAACAGGTCTCCGTGAAATAGTTGATTTCATTGAAACATACAAGAAATCACAATGCATGTAACATCCGAGTGAAGACTGATACCCTTTTTTTTTAGTTTATCAAGAGATGGCCTTTCCAGCACGACCCAAAAAAAAAAAAAAAAAAAAAAAAAACGCTAATTAATGTAGATTAGTTTTAAATCCAGAAAGGAAACGAATACGGCGGCAAACCTTCCCTACTTCTCATTTTCTACAAATTTTCTGCAACTTATTTTATTTATTTTTTTTTTAAAAAAAAGAGTAAGTTATTCGCTCCCTTTATTTTTGGAAAAAAATAAATTCAACTAAAAATATTAAGCAACTAAACTGCCGAAATTAAAACCTCAAATACTAATGATTAATTGTGGGACGATCTTTGAAGAACTGAGGTTTGAGAGAAATATCTCATCTTACAACAGGTGCAGGATGTATCCTCAGAGAATTTTCTCTGAAATTTCTTTATTCTTGTAAAAAATGGGCAACACAACAAACTCAGATGGGAAGAGAACTGTTCTAGAGAAGCATAATAATGGGAACTCTCGTAAGACAACTCTTTAAGCTCCCAGTCCCCAGCTTTTCTGCTCCATTTTAGCTCTTCAATCACATCAGATTTACAAGTTTTATTGTGCAGTTCAGTTGTGAAAAAGAAAAGATGAACCTTCCGCACTATTATACATGAGTCCTCTAGTGCATGGCAAGAGAGACATACGTCCATATCTTCCATAATGCTTCCCTCAGGATACCAGCTTCTCGGGGCCTAAAATGGTTTCAAACCAGTTATTACAGCCGCCTCAGGAATGCATGCTGCAACCTGCAATGCAATAACACTGTTTTTGATAGTATTTACAAAGAGGAGAGAACAAAACACCGAATAGCTCAACATAGAGAAAACGATTAAAAAAACATTTCAAAGCGCTAGGCTTACAAAGAAAGAAAGATAGATAGAGAAAAAAGGAACAGGTAGAGCAAAGCCGCTCACCAAAAATCTTTGAGAAACTCTCAAGATCTTTTCCATAGAGAGTGTATATAGGAAGTTATTACAGCACTAGGATGGTCAAGTACGATACATTTGTCTGATTTCGATAATCATTTTTGATTTATTAGCTAGAGCATTCGTCGATGTTCTAAGTATAGAATGGCTTCACCGACTAGTTCAAAAAAGAAATTGTGCTTCTAAATGCATCAGTCATAATCATATTATGTGTTACTACTTTCTCTGTGTAAATGATGAGGCTAATTTAGCGATTGAGTTTATAGAGAAACGTGATTCCACTATTATAAACATATCCTTTAAATCATGTAGTATTAGCCATCATTATGCCCCTGGCAACAATTTGTATACATTTGCTCCGAAAGATGCTTATGTTATGTTGAGTATGACCAATCAATAGAGCTCGACAGAAAACTCATATTTACAAATTAACTCACCATTTCTTTCACTTCATTCGAAATGCTATAGCCTAGCTTTTGAAACTCTCCTTCCTGGAATCAGCAAAGCATCATAATGGCCAAAGCCATAATAAAGGACTCTGATTGGATCATCTTTCCCATATTCTTGGCCATATTCAGCAATCGTTATCAAACCGCCAGCATCTTCATCAAGCATGTAAACCGTGATAGGCATCCTAGTTGAACAAAAGCAATCTTTTAAGACCTTTGTTGTAAACCGCTTTCAGAATGGAAAATGGTCAATATTGACAGAATTCATGAGAGTGATATAGATAAAAAGAAGGTAAATTTCTTCCCAACTTTGCATGCTACTATAATCAAAATAGAGAGGGGAACAAAAAGTGAACATGCAAGTTTTCTGGTGGCTGGATGTAGAAAAATATGCTCAAGTAGAGAGAATGACTCACCGGAGGACATGTGAAGCCATGAATAACTCCGGCTCACCTCCCCATACACGGGGCTTTCTGATCTGGGAGACATAAGTGTCAAAATCACCCTCAAAAAACCTGCAAAACTAATGAGCTTAGGAAAATATTATGGTGGACGGAACAAAGTTTCCATTTTATGTAGCGCAATGCCAAGCGTATTGATGTATATCAATACATCACTGCTATATCAGCATTCCATCAGCTCCCTTTGACAAAGGCTGACAGCTGGACTTCATAGGATCACTAAGTTTTCTAATGGTGCAACTTGAAGTTTAGGGACAATAGTACACCCCTCCCCGTAATAGTTTAGGGATCACCGGTGCAATTCACCTTTTCCTTGAATAACAGTTTAATGCACAGCAGAATGCTAATAGAGTCAATGCATCCTTAATAACTATTATGACCCTACAATGAAACCTTTTGGAGCTAATTACTATCTCAACCTTATGCCAGACAATTAAGCCTGAATAATGTGTTTAAAGAGTTGCAACTCACCATTCTGTCTCTGCCCGTCTCTTGACAAATTCGTCAGCCACCTAAATAACTCACCAGAAAAATACCCAAAGAAAAAAAAAAAAAACAAAAACAAAAACAAAAAACGACAAATGACGATAAGCAACAAGCAGAAGAGAGACAGGAACAATAAAATCTATATATCTCTTCACTCAGCATCTACATTAATCCTAAAATGGAAGGTAATCAAATTCATTGCAGAACAGAATAGGTTGCCAGTTGCCACACATATCCAATAAGTAATCAACAGAGGACTAATAGCACTAAATATTAGAAAGACAACCAAAGATTACCACATATGGCATCTCTACTTGTATTTAGGGCCATGTGAAAGGAAAGTGATAAACAACTGAGTGACATTATGAACATACTCTGGCCCTCAACTCATCAGCAAGCTCTCTCTGAGTGTCTTCATCAGGCAATGGCCTGCCAGATCGAATGCGTGCTCCATGAGCCACGGAGCGAAACAAGCATCGCCCATCTCCAGGTATGCCTGTAAGATTTATATAATCACATCAAAAGACAATAAATACATTGTTAAATTAACATTAATGAGAAGAAAACGAACATCACAGAAATATGAATCAAGAAACATGACAATCCATGAAAATAAAATGAAGATTTTACATACACAGGTATATCTCTGAAAACTCATCTATTTACCCATACACCCTCTAATATGTGAAGAAACTCACAAACACCCCTAGAAAGTGCAGTTATATCAAAAACAATATTCTTACCTTAAGTTGAGGGATCATTAAATGCATTGAAGGAAGCATTTTTTAATGTACATTGTACAAACTATGTACATAGGAAATTATTTTAAGTGAAAAATATGAAAATTCTGATTTTGCAGGGTATGTATGTAAACAAAAAAAATTTGCAGCACTATCTATATGTGTATATTTAAATAAAACAAAAAAAGGTCTACCATACTCACCAATGATGGAATAGTCAGTGTGAACCTTCTTTCCACGAGACGAGCTGACGGGTATTGTTATACTTTCAGTATTCTCGTCGTCTTTTGCCATGGAAGATTCAGCATATACCGTTCCAGAAGCCGAAAAACTCAAGCATAATCCAGTAGAAATACCTACTACTCTCCACGGTATTCGCCTCAATTTCCAACTAACTCTCAAAAGCTTTTCGCGGGTATGGATAGAAAGCCTCAAACTCATACTACGGTGTCTAGTCGAAGATCTAATTCGCAATTGGTGTCCCACTAAACTCACAACAGTAGACATCTTTAGCGGACGCAGGGTGCGTCCTTGTCTATTATTGCAAATAGAAACATTTAGAGAACCCTCGGCTTCTTGAAAGGCGGTTGCCGGAGAAGGATGAGATTTGCATTTGTTTGCAAATTGAACATATCCTCCCTGTGCGTGGCTGAAATGAGAAAAAGTACTGCGAGAACTAATATGAGGTGTAGACACTGCAGGCATATGTCGTAACATTTGGGTCTAGATATCTCCACTTACACAAGACTCTTGTTATGTGGAGGATTTTTTAGAAAAAACAAGGCAGACTTTCACGAAGAGAGTAGATTTTCGGACTCTCGTTATATTCGCTCACATTATCAGATGCCAGACTGCTGTATCTTGATGGATGCGTCATTTATCTTCGGAAAAGGTTCATGGTGTCGCCCTGCACTGGCGCAACTTTTCAGCTCTGCCCTGCAGATTTTAAAGATATATAGCTCGAATTTTCTCATATACATAACTATATATAAGCAACCGGTTTGTAATCACATCAAGAAGCAAAAATGGCTTGATTATGCCACCTAAATTGCGAATTGTTTCACCCTTTTTTCTTTTTTTTTTCTGTGCGTGTAAAAGATACGAGGCAATGCAGTGCGTGGCAGAAAGAAGAGAATAAGGGAATTAGGTTTTGTTCAGCAAATTTCTTGCCCTCGATGCACAGAAATTTCCATACTATCTCCTTCCTTAAGAACTTTCGATTGATTAGCTATAAGACGACTTGAATAGCTATCTAAACACAAATTAATTCTTAAAAATTTCGGTAAATTACAACACAATCTCCGAGTAGAATATCATCACGAATCACTATCTCACAATAACTGAACCCCCATTCGCTAAATCACTTGCAAATATCACATGTCGAACACGATCAGCAGACAAAATTCAGCTCCGATTAATAAACTACCAGGAGATCAAAACATTCGACAGAAACGAGTCAAAACGAAAAGGGATATGAAAAAGCGTACCAGGGGCTCAGCTCCACAAGAATGATTCTGAGAGTTAAATTGGTGATCGTATAAGTTGGGAAGTACCAAGGGTTTGGGCTATTGATGGGGAGTCAGGAGACTCAGGAGAATCACGAGAGAGAGAGAGAGAGAGAGAGAGAGAGAGAGAGGCTGAGTCGCGAAGCGAAGGATAGCGGAGGCCTCAAGTTCCAGAGTATTTAAAGGTCGGCCGAGAGAGGGGCTCCCTCCCTATACGGGGCTTCCCATAGGATAAGTATGCGGAGATATTTTGATGCGTGCATGGGTCGGGTCGAAATGGGCTGGGCTAGGCTTGCAGCCCAGCCCAACAGTTTTTTATGCCATTTTTATACGTAACTTGTAATGCCACCTTTTATTTTCTCAATATCAAGTAAATTGAAGATAAAAAAGATGGAGGAAATGAAAGAAGGAATGAAAAAGATAAAAATCAAATTGGCCTCCTAAAATTAGACTTTGGGAACTATTTGCCTAGTCCGAGCTCCGACCAGACTCTTTTGTACTCTTAAAATATGAATTTTAGATTGAATCCAGCAACTCATATTGCCCAATACACTACAACAAAATTAGGTTATAGGGATGCATGTTTGTGACACTTTTTTGTAAGTGTTCCATTTATAGTCCATCTATATCCAAAATTAGGTTATAGGGATATATTTTTGGGACACATTATAGTAATGTGTCGCTATACATCCTAGCGACGGCACATATAGCGACACTAATGACAAGTATCGATACTTTTTTTAGCGGTATATTTTTTAGTTTTTAGCAACACTTAAGAGTGTCGCTATTACATAGTTTTGTTGTAGTGATAGACTTATCTTAAAACAGAAAAATACTTATGCTTAATTAGAAAAAAGTTTTATAAATATATATATAGTTAGACTATTATGTTATCGATAACATCAAGCACCGGCGCTTGACTATCAAATTTTCTATCATTACATCTGCCATTTGGATTTTATATATATATATATATATATATATATATATATATATATATATATATATATATATATATATATATATATATATATATATATATATATATATATATATATATACTACTATACTATTAATAGTACTAAGTTATTGATGCTATTAATTTTTTGATTCTCGAATGAAGGGATGTGCGGTTAGAAGGATAGTGAACTCTTAGGATTTAGTAGGTGATTGAAAAAATAGTATGATCTAAATCAAAGTAATAAATCTAATGATAACAAATTTGATAACACCAAGTGCTATCGATAGCACCAAATGCTTGATCTTACAATTTTTTTAAATCATTAAAGGTGATGGCTAAAAATGTACAAGGAGGCAGCGGCCGAACTTTATTAAGTGAACAAAAAAATTATTTCCAACACCAAATTGAGCACAGCAACCTAAAATCTTATCGACAACTCATATTTGATGTTTCCATAAAAAGAAATTATTGTTAAATGCCAATTATCGGATAGTGCAATCTATGAACACCAATAATATTGGCTTGTTAAAAACTTAAAATTGGCTTACGCAGTTGATGAGAGCTGAGGCGTTCGCTCATTGTTTGATATCTAAAAACGGACACAAACGGCACCGTTATCCAAAGTCGGCGACGGCTCTGGGCCAGTTATTAATTTCGGTGTGAGGTAGCGTGTGATCGTCGCCGACATCACATGAGCTAGCGGCCCACTGTCCCTAATCGCAAGTACACGCCCCATGTTCTTCTCTGGGCCGCTGATCCGATGTCTCTGATCTGGCCACGTGGATGCTGTGGAGTGGGGTTCACGTGATTGCTCACGTGGATTCTGGTCGCCGTCTTATGCGTAAATTAAGCATGAATGCATGGTATACGAAGGTAAAATTATTAAGTTTTTTCTAATTAATTACTTCCCCGTAATCCATGGAATACAATGGAGGTTTCTGGGGCCTTTTCTGTTGTGTGTTTAGAAATTGAAAATGGCCCAGGATTGGAAATGGCCCTATTTTTTTATTATTATTATTATTATTTTTAATCCTCGAGTCAAAATAATTAATACAGTCCAGCTAAAACTGAGGGAAACAATTAGTATTAAATAAGTAAAAGGTTAACCAAAAATAGATTAAAAAAAAAAAAACAGGCAAAAACGTGTAAAACTTTATCCGGACTTTAGACCATTTTGACTCGATTACTTAAGTTTTTAAAATTTTAATTTTATAGTATAACATTTTAATTTATTTGATTTTAATCGGTCAATAATACTTTAATTTAAAATTTTAAACTAACTACTTACTTTAGCAAATTTATAATTACGAGAATTATAGATAAACGATATATTCACATTTTAAAATTAAAATATTATTCACTAATTCAATTCAAATAAATTGAAATATCGAATAATAAAATAAAAATTTTGAAAGATTTGATAGTGGGATCATAGACTATAATTTAGATAATTTTTTTATATTTATATCAAAAACATTGTGTAACCTCGCCAGTTGACATGCCAAGATATGAAAAACAACAGTGCTATGTATAATAGTCCCCGAGCTTTTATTCCTGCACTCCAAACTTGTATAAACAAATTAACTTATTTAACAACTAAACCACTAAATTAAGGAATTTAACATTACAAATTAAGAGCCAGTTTATCAGCTGTTATTCTGCCGGATAACTCGTCCATTTTTAGGTCCTAAAATAGCTGCAGCTGCCTCTGATGTTTCACCCACTGAGACTGCGGTGGTTGAGTTAGATTTCAAATTTAACGTTGCCTTGTACGGCTTCAAGCAAGCTTACTATGTACGAGAGATCATTCAGATAAATTAAATCTTATGCGTTAATGGGGAGGCATGTATTTGACCCAGCTTCGTACAAAGGCACGTGGTTACGCAGGCCAATTCATGCATGGTAAAACAATGAAATTAATGGAAGTACTACATAATCTGGGATTTTAATTAAATATAGTACTTTAATTATTTGGTTGGTGTTTAATTACAGAGGTTGTGAACTTGAACGAGCACTGCTTAGCAAATACGGATTGAGGTCTTAAACACTGATAATGATAGCAATAAAATCATCTCATGTCAGGGTGCCGTACGTGAAAGATACCAATAATATCTCACTAATAAATGTCCTCATCTAATTTCCAGCTATTGCAAGAGGAAAAACTTAAATTACATCTTGTGATTTCCAAATAAAAAGTTTTTTTTTTAAAAAAATAAAAATATATAAACAAAATAATATATAGATATCTTACAACTTAACTAGCTTAATTATTGGCTATTACTTATTTCACGTATGGTTAATTAAAAAGCTATAGTATAGAAACTAATTAAAGGAAAACATGCATTACTAAAAACAAAGATGTTAATTAATAGCCGCAACATAAGCAAAGAATTAAATTGAATCTCAGCCATTTGATTGACATCCTACGGCCACGAGATGTGGACGCGTATTAATCCGATCATCATTTATAACGTTGGGTGCTTTCCCCATCTCCTCTGCACAGGATCTCTGCATCTGCAGACGTTTTGGCGAATAGCGACAACCCCAACACTAAATTCTAAACGCCCCACACTAAAACCGTAACACGTGCTCTCCTCCCTCTTTTGTTCCCGCGGCTACCTCTCCTCCACTTTATTTCACAACCTTACTACGTACCCATCTTACCCTAATTATAAACCCATACCACATGCCGGGTACTAGCGTAATACCGCAACATTGGGAAGGGCGAAACCGTCATAGAACGACCAATATAAGTAAGCTATTCGGCATCAAGTTAGCTTTTAATAATTAATTATTGCTAGGCCCCCAACAACAGCCAGCTCACGCAGCGGAGTAGTGGTGCAGCAGAGCATTAAGCAGCGGGCAGAGGCGCTCGCAGGAGAGGAAAAATAAAGAAGCGAGTAGTGATTACTGAAGGGAGGAAGCAATAATTAATGGCTTCTTACTTGCCATTGCTGTCGATAGCGATCTTTGGCGTCGTCGTCTCCGGCGCCGTCTCTTGCCCGCCGTCGGACCGCAGCGCTCTCCTCGCCTTCCGCTCCGCCCTCTCCGAGCCCTACCTCGGGATCTTCTCCTCTTGGACTGGTACTACAGAACAACCATTGATTAATTCATGAAACGACTAAAACAAGTAGCTAAGCTAGAGAGAACGAACTAACCAACCAACCGTGGTGCATGCATATATATATATATATATATAATGTTTCAAATTATTATTATTATTATTATTATTATTATTATATTTGGGCCAGGTAACGACTGCTGCTCCCAGTGGTACGGGGTGAGCTGCGACCCGACGACGGGGCGGGTGGCGGACCTGACACTGCGGGGTGAGTCGGAGGACCCGATCCTGGCACGGGCGGGCCGCACGTCCGGGCTGATGTCGGGGCGGATATCGGAGGCGGTGTGCCAGCTGGAGCGGCTGACGAGCCTGGTGGTGGCCGACTGGAAGCAGATCGGCGGGGGGATCCCGACGTGCATCCCGTCCTCCCTCCCCCTCCTCCGCATCCTCGACCTCCCAGGCAACCGCCTCTCCGGCCACATCCCCTCCGACCTCGGCATCCTCTCCCGCCTCACCGTCCTCAACCTCGCCGACAACCTCGTCTCCGGCTCCATCCCCAGCTCCCTCCCCTCCCTCTCCTCCCTCATGCACCTCGACCTCTCCGGCAACAAGATCTCCGGCCCCATCCCGCCCAACTTGGGCGACCTCAAGATGCTCAGCCGGGCCCTCCTCTCCCGCAACCAGATCTCCGGCTCCATCCCCGCATCCATCGGGGCCATGAACCGCCTCGCCGATCTAGACCTCGCGGGGAACCGGATCTCCGGGTCCATCCCCGCCGATCTGGGCTCGATGCCGGTGCTCTCCTCCCTCTACCTCGACGGGAACCGGATCTCCGGAAACATCCCGGCGGAGATTCTCCAGAGCAAGGGGCTCGGAATCTTGAATCTGAGCAGCAACGCCATCGCGGGGGAGATCCCCGACGTGTTCGACGCGAAATCGTACTTCATGGTGCTGGACCTGGCGTACAACAAGCTCACGGGGCGCGTGCCGCGCTCGTTAGCTTCGGCGGCGTACGTGGGCCACCTCGACCTCAGCCACAACCGCCTCTGCGGGCCCATCCCCACGGGCGCCCCCTTCGACCGCCTCGAGGCCGCCTCCTTCGCCGACAACAACTGCCTCTGCGGCTTCCCGCTCGGCAAGTGCGCTTGATCACGTCCACTTTTACTTTCATTAGTCGACCATCCATTAATTAATTAATTCCGCCGTACCATCTTAATTAATCGACGGTGTATGTGTGTGCGCGCCCCTCATCTGTGTTTTACTTTAATTAAATTAAATTATTATTATTATTATTATTATGTGCGACATAAATTAAGGGAGAAAAGAAAAGGGCAATGTTTGCTCGCTGTGTTTCTATTTTTCTGTAATTTATTTGACGACTTTTTTACGTGTACGACGGCCAAACAGACAAGTTTGGGCTTTGTTTGGAAAATTTGTGGATATACTATTTAAGAAATTCTGGGCTTTATTGTTTGTTTAATGCAATTATATATATATATATATATATATATATATATATATATATATATATATATATATATATATATTTTATACTACTATTTGATCGAAAAGGTTGTAGTTAGCCATGACCGGATGGTCAAAGTTGAGTCAAGCTTAGTGCAAAGCAAGCCATGTTCGTTAATTCATAGGCAATTCTCTTTGTTTAGTGCTTTGACACTTGTACGATCAAAGGAAAAAAAAGAAGAAAAAAAAGAGTAGTTGTTTCCAGATTTTTTTTTCTTTTTTTTCCTTTTAGAATAAAGAAGAGATTTATCCAACTGTTGAATAAGTAAAACATTCTGATGAAATTTATTCTGACTTTTCGTATTTATCAGAGAATGTGTGAAAAAATGTATATAGCTCTATTCATTTGTCTTTAAAAAAAAAACAAAAAAAACGAAAAAAACAAAACTCGATAGAAGAAGATCTAGCTAGCTCTCTTTGAATGGGGAAGCCAAAAAGGCGCTCGTTGCCATTCACTGCTTTGATCGTCCAATCCAGCTTAGAGGCTGCTACTGGTGGGGTCCCAATGACAGGGCTCACATGGCCTGGTCCTTTTATGGGCTCCCTAGTTACCCCGTAGGATATGGATCACGTGAATGCTGCAAAAAGGGTACTCTAAGATCTTTTTTATATTTTTTTTTGTTATGCACCCTTCGTTAATTAATTAAACGATGAAATAGCGTATAGCGTAATCAAAGCTCAAACTCACTCAAAATCTCGCTGGATAACCAATAGGTTCAGTTTCAGTAAAATGTTTTTACCATCTTAGAACAATTAATCAGAAATTAATATATATATATATATATATATATATATATATATATATATATATATATATATATATATATATATAGTTTTTTATTATTTTTTTTTTTTTTGAGAATAAGGTAGCTAGTTTTTTTGTTTTTACTAGAATAAAATCATGTAAACCAAATACATTTCTGCATCATTGCTGAGCAAATGATTAAGATTGGCAAAAATTTCCAAAACAAATTGAAGCTTGTGTGCGCTTCATGAGTCTTTGACTACCCAATTCCCAGTGCGTAGTAGCTGAGCCCAAAACGACAGCAGATGGACCCACGTTTCCCCAGTCTCTCCTTTCGAAAGAATCATCCCAACCGTTCGATGCGGCGGTCGTAATGACCGTTTACCATCTCATCCACCGTCCAAAACCAAACCGACGGCTACGATCATCCTCTTACTTATCCATTCTCAACGGAACTCTCCGATAGAGACAATTTGACAAAATATCCACACACAAAAAAAAAAAAAAATTTCGTCGAAGAAGAAAAATGAGTCCCTTTTTTTTTATTTTTTTTTATTTTTAGAGTCATAAAAAAAACACTAAACAGATCCGAAATTCAATAGAACAATACAATCCAATCCAATGGCGTCTCTTCTCCATCTCCGCCTCCACCTCCACCTCCCCTTCTTCTTCCTTCACTCTCTTGCCCTCTACTTACCCCAACCGGGCGAAACCCTAAGCATCCGCCGCGGATCCTCCGGCGGCAGCGGCGGCGGGGTCTTCTCCGTCGCCGACTACGGCGCCGCCGGCGATGGGCGCCGTTACGACACGGCGGCGATCCAAGCGGCGATCGACGCGTGCGCGCGCACCGGCGGCGGCCGCGTGGTCCTCCCCGCGGGGGGCGACTACCTAACCGCGACGGTGCTCCTCCGATCGGGGGTGGTGTTGGAGGTGGAGAGTGGGGCGCGGCTCCTCGGGGGGACGAGGGAGGAGGACTACCCCGCGGAGGCGGCGCGGTGGTACGTGGTGCTCGCGGAGGGGACGGAGGGGGCGGGGATCACCGGTGGCGGGGAGATCAACGGCCAGGGAGGGGCCTTCGTGGTGCGGAGGAGCGAGAGGAAGAACGTGATGGTGAGCTGGAACGCGACGGGGGAGTGCGAGGGCGACGAGTGTCGGCCCCGCCTCGTAGGATTCATCGACTCCAAGGATGTCAGGGTTTCGAACATCACCCTCAACCAGCCCGCTTACTGGTGGTGAGAATTACTGAATCCCCCTTTCCTTTTTAATTTTTTTTTTTATTTAATTTTGTTGGTGATACACTCGCCTTTTCCTTATTCTGTATATTATTGGGCTTACTGGGCTTGGTTCTTAATTTGGGTGCCCATAAGTGCCTTGTCACTTGTCAGGCGCGGCTGGGACCATTCGCGTGGTTTTTTCTATTTGAATGGAGCTTTTCTAGAATAAATAAAACCCTTCTAGCTAACAGCTTTACTGAGAGAGAAGCAGCAGGTTCAAATGAAAGCTCACTCACTTCAGCAACCCAATATCATATGTGAAGTCATACATATATTACATACCTCTTTTATAGGATATTATCATCACAATAATTGCTTATTTTAGCTTCTGTGATCGAAAGCTAACAAGAATTTAACATTTTGTTAGGCTCAAATTCGCAGCATGGATTATATGCATGCATTCAATCAAGTTAGTTATAAGCTTCTAATCAATCAAAATGCAATTCATTTTTTGGTTTTTCAGTCTGCATCTGGTGAGGTGTGATAACTCATCCATCCACAACGTATCAATATATGGAGATTTCAACACACCGAACAATGATGGAATTGATATTGAGGATTCAAACAACACGGTCATCACCAATTGCCGCATTGACACCGGTGATGACGCACTCTGCCCGAAATCTTCGACCGGACCTGTCGTCAATTTAACTGCAACAAACTGCTGGATTCGAACTAAATCTAGCGCTGTAAAGCTCGGAAGTGCTAGCTATTTCGATTTTAGAAGATTTTTATTTAACAATATCACTATCGTGGACTCACATAGGGGGCTCGGAATGCAAATCCGCGACGGAGGTACTGCCTTTCGCTTCTACTGAAAAAGGACTTGGGTTTAGTTGCAAATTTAATCCTTAAAAGAGTTTGATCACATTGCCAATTCATCACATAACAATTAACCGATTCTATTGATCTACCATCTAAAGAACGCCATATATATCAGCACTATTTGTTGACAACATCCACCAAAAGAAACCAAAAATAAAAAAGCCATGTCAGCTGATTCTAACAATGTTCTGATAACATAGCCTCTCTTTTAGTCTCTTCCAGAGGTGGACTGAGTGAAGGACTTAACTGTTACACATGACAAACTTTAGGGACAAGGTTGCTGAAAATTGAAATCTGAAATCAAAGTCAAAGTCATCTTAGGTACATGTTAATTTCATATGCTTCATCTTCTTAGGACTTGTACTTTCTTCGTGCACAATATATATATATATATGTTGGAGAGTTTTTCCGTCTTATCTTTGAATCTTCAAACTCATGCATCTTCGGAGATTAAAAGTTCGTAGTCGAATTTCCTTCTAGCTCTACTTAATACCAAGTTACACTGCACATTTTCAGGAAACGTGAGCGACGTCGTTTTCTCTAACATCAAAATAAGCACCAGATACTATGATCCCTTGTGGTGGGGGAGAGCAGAGCCTATTTACATAACAACATGCCCAAGAGATTCGACTTCAAAATCCGGGTCCATCTCCAACGTTCTCTTTGTGAATATCTCATCAGTTTCGGAGAACGGGGTCTTCTTGTCGGGTTCGAGGCATGGACCTCTCAGCAACATTAAGTTCAAAAATGTTAGGTTGACTTACAAGAGATGGACGAATTATACGGGAGGGTTATACGATTACAGGCCCGGATGTCAGGGATTGGTTAATCACAGCACGGCCGGTATGATGATGGAGCATATATCGGGATTGGAGATAGAGAATGTGAAGATGAGGTGGTCTAAGATGCGCTTGAAAGGATGGGATGATCCTCTCTTATTCAGACCTTCTACTGTGGATAAGCTATCCTTTCATGATTGGCAATCAGATGTATATTAGAATGAGAAGTTCCGCATCTCATTCCTCATTTTTATGAATGGTGGTAATAAAATTACCTTGGAAAGATGGTTTCCTTTTTCTTCTTCGGAATCCTCATGTTTCTCAAACTAATCCATTTTTCTTGTAAAATAAAACAAAATGTTTCGTGTGATCATCTTGTCTCTCTGGTTCTATTGATTGACATTTTTTTGAGTATGATCGCAGAAGTCGCTTAGAAGATATTCCAGTACATATCTTGCTGCAGTGCTTAATCATGGTTGGATTTTTAGCACTCTGTTGGATGGTTCTTATTGGTTCATTTGTCTCTTCATAGAGATTAATTAATAATAATAGAAATATAATAATTAATTTAAGATAGAATCGATAGTTGTTATTATGCAATATTCATTTTCTAGAGCATGGATTTGGCCCATGTATAAGACAAGGTCCAGGTCGGCCCGTGTTGTAGGACAAGCGCAGTCCTGCACTTTATGGGCCGAACCGAACAAAGGCCGACCCGCTCCAAGGTTTATTAGGCCTCGTAGTCCGGTCATAGTGATTATATATATATATCTTTAATGTTGAAACTGACATGTGGGACCCACATATTTTCCTATCGGATCCAATTCTACTGGGCCAATAGCTTGGACCCGTATCGCTCCACGGCCCATAGAAGGTAATCTCGCTGGAGGCGATCTCAATCCCCTTCATTCCCCGTAGTCGAACTCTAGCACTCCGTTAGGGCTCTTCCTCCTCGTTGCACCCTTCCTCCTACCTCGACCTCTTTTCGATCACTCCATTACCATCGACAAAACCCTACTCGTGATGAGGCCGATCGCGGCGGCGGCGGCGGCGGCGGGGATGGCGCGGGCGCGGCTGAGGGCAGCGGCGCGCGCGCGGGGCGGCGGCGGCGGCGAAGGCGCGGGGCGGTGGACGAGCCCCGGCACGGAGGAGGGATCCAGGGGATACCCCTTCAGCCGCACGCCCCCGGCCCCCGGGGAGTCGCGGAAGTGGGAGGATTGGGAGCTCCCCTGCTACATCACCTCCTTCCTCACCATCGTCATCCTCGGCGTCGGCCTCAACGCCAAGCCCGATCTCACCCTCGAGACCTGGGCCCACCAGAAGGCCCTCGAGCGCCTCCAGAAGCAGGAGCAGATCGCCCCCGCCGATGCCGAGTGATCGCCGGGCCGGATCGGCCCCTCTGTTTCTCCCGGTCACGGTATGGATCATCTTCTCGGGTCACCTCTTGTTTCCTTTTGTGATGATGGAGTATGAGTAGGGTTTAGGTCTAATAAGATGATGGAACGTGTAATTTGAAACAATCTCGGTGACAATACTCATTTATGCGTGTGTTTTCTGTTGCAATACGCAAATTCTGATCTTTATATTTAAATTTTGTATCTTTTTCTTGGAGTCGAATGCAAGAGAATGATGTGTTTTACGCACACATAGAATGCCTTAAATTTCTCTCGGTTTCTGGAACATATTACTTCGTTAGATAATAGAGAAGCCTTCATTTTATTGATAAATAAAACTGTGTTTTTCTTTTTTAGGGAAAATTGGAACATTTAAGATCCCTAATAGTCTTGTTATAGGTCTGATACAGGCTATAACAGTGGTGTTGCTGCGTTACTGGAATTCTGGTTAAACCTCCTTGTTGATGTTTACCTTTTAGGTGTTTAGATTTTGGTACAGTTATTACAATTTAGTCACTCTTTTCTTGGATTCATTATTGAATGGAATACCAACTCTTTTCTGTATTGCTGATGCTTTATCGCAAACTCATTGTATTAACAGAACTTTAACCTAAGAAGATGATTGGTGTGGCCCTGTGAATTGTGGGGCTTCAAATAGCAATCTTTTGTAGATCTTTGAATGAAATACCAACCCGAATCTTTTTCAGAGGTTGTATTTGTTAATTATCTGCTAACAACTTCTTCGCGGTAGTGTCGGCGGCAATTGTATAATTTTGGTTGTAGTAGCCAATTATTGCTAGGCTGTTCCTACCCATGAGTTATAATCTTCTTGTAGTAAAAGTCACTTCTGAAGATGATGTCTCCATGCCAAACTATTTCTTTGATTTAAGCATGAAGCATGAGACAAAGTTTATCACTTGTTTTGGACTGAACCTTCGCCTTCGGAAGCTGTGCTTCCATGGGACTGAAAGTTTGTAATACAATGAAAATTATGTATATCCACAACTTTTAAAGTCTGTTGGCAGTATTTTCAAAACTTTAATTCATGTTCATGGCATAGCCTTTGGTTTAGGACATCCATAACATTGATTTTGATGCATTGGCCAGTTGTTTAAGTTGGTTTTGTTCATCTTGATGAACAAGATTTTTGTTTCCCTTCTAAAGTTGAAGGAACCTCTGAATGTGATATTGAAGCATTAAATATTTGATAGGTTAAGATTTGTCCTGTGTCTCATAGTGGTGCAATTTTGAGCTATTGAGACAACTTGTTATGTGACAAGGCTAAGGTTGCACGCATTAGTTTATGATGTTGATTGAAAAAAAGGGATAGATTATGAGTAGGATGTCATTCTTGGATATTCAATTAGAGAGTGAAGATTATTTGATGAATAAAACATGTTTTATCTAGTTGGGGAATCGACAAACCTTATTTATGGGCATCCAGAAGAGATTTAATATATGTTTTGGAACATAGCTGGGTTGAGGAAGATATTATGTCAGACAGCTTAATGTTATAATGATTGTCAAAGGTAGCTGCTTTTGAAATATAGTAATTATTTTAGAAGATTGATTCTTCATATCATACTTTATACATTCTCAGTTTAAGCAATTACAAATTAGCAATTTTCACATAACATCGTGGTTAAATAAACCGACCGTCCTTAGTGCAAGTGGCAAAGGGTTTGGTTGTTGGTATCTGAAGTTCCGAGTTCAAAACCTAGTTGTTTTACATTTCTAGCTAAGTTCATTTTTGAAAAAAACAAAAAATGAACTAAGCGGATTGCATGTTACTTTTCTCTCTCAAAAAAAAGAAAAAACATCGTGGTCAAATAGGCCCTTCCCCGTGAATGGTTGTGGTATTCTAACTTGAGTACAATAGTGAGAATGCCTGTAATAACATTCAAATGTGTTCAAATATAACACATTAGCCATGAATTCCAAGTGTTATTTCGGTGTGATCTGGAATCTGAATCATCATCTGCAAAACCTCCAATCATTGGCTGCACTAGTGAAACATATCTTGTAAGTCCTAAAGCTTTCAGTATAGTGTCTATATGATTATACTTGTGAAAAAAATATTAGTCTCTCCATTCACTTAATTTTGACAGCTTCACATTTAGAGTAATTACAGGAAATAGATAAGGGTGTCACTTAAAAGTTGTGTCTGATATGCAATTCTGAAAGCTAAGTTTCTATTAGCTTTATGTTTCTTGTGAGGAAAAACAGAGAAAAAGTTAATAATTGAATTCAGGATAGTTGCGCCGTTCTAGCCATACTTGAAAATAAGTGAATTTTGGTTCTGTAGAAACATATTGACCTGTTGTAAATCTCCATTCATAGGAAAGAGAGCGCAAACTCAGTTGAGTGTATATTATGTAGCAATCAGCTAGTGGCTAATCAGATCCATGTTTAGTTTTCTTTCTTCAAATATGAATTCGGTACGATGTAAACTTTATGGAGTACTGAGTATCTTCAAATAGTGGTATGGATTTAGATTTAAGCTGGGGTGCAATTCTTGAATCACATCTAGTAAGATTTGGAAGCCTGCTCTAAAACAATATTTCTATCAGTTGTACAACATAGTGATAAACAAAATGAAAAGCAAGGATAGTTTGGTTCATGCTTCTAGTTATGCTGTCTGACTCAAATATGATTGCCTTGTTAACTGTTTTAAGGTGAGGTTTGTGAATTTGCATATGCCTTCCTTGCTTTTGATATGTAGATATTTTGTGCGTGCAGCTAGCCCGTCTAGCCCTTAAAAGCTTAAGATGTAAGTACGCACGGAATGTAGTTCTACATTAGCTTGCAGAAAACTTATATAAATTACTGTAGTCACCAAATTTTTGAACATTGACCATATTTGATCATTTTATACAAACAAGGGGCATTGATCATCTTCAATTATAGGCTACATTTTCATAAACAGGTTAAGTTAGTATTGTGTGTCATTTTAGATTTCTCACCTTAGAAGGCATGTCATCTGTGTAAATTTGTAGACCATCTTGAATTGATGTCTCCACCATTGTTAGGTACAATAAGAGTTACTTTATTGTTGTCGCCAAATCATATCTTATAAGGTTTTTAAGAAAAAATTTAGAGAATCCAATGTACAAATGTGAGTTTGCCATCAATTTTCTAAAAAATTCATATCCCCCCCCTTTTTCTTAATGAAGTCCAGGAAAGGAGAAGTGATTAAGTTATAGATAGGTTGGAATTATCTGTCCATTAGGCAATAAAATTGGCATTCGTACATCCAGGTAGTGTGGTAATTGGAACGCAATCCTTAATATAATAGATTCATACTCTTTACAATATTGTAGGTGCTGCATCCTTGTGGCGCATTTGTAGAACCCAGGCCTCCTAGAAATTTTTTGCATTTGATTGATCTTATTGATAAAAGATTTAAATAAAAATATTGGTATTTGGTAACAAAAAATTAAACTGGCTTTCATTGCAAAGTTAGTTTACCAGTTACTGGAGTCGCTCGCTTTGAAGTGCATTGGCATGAAACTTTGGTACACCAAATAAAGATGCGGACCTTTGTTTCTTAATATCGCAAAACTTGCACTAACTTTTTTGGCAGCTTCTTTGTTACTTGCTTCTTCCTCTAATTAGTAATTATTACTTTTTAAGATCCTCTTGTAGTGGAAATTTGTTGCCTGCTTTTCCTGATGCCTCCAATTTAAGATTTTCTGGTGGGGTATACAAATCAAAGCTTTCCTTTTGTATGAATCCATGCCTTAACTTTCTTTTCCTTTTTTTTTTTTTTTTCTGTTCAATGGAGTACCTGACGTAAATTATTGCCAGTATAGAGCCTTTAAATATTGTTCAGTGCTTTTGCATATGCCACTTGTGATGCTCACCTTTTTGTAGGCATAAATTGATAATGTAGGGTAGGGGAATGCATAGTTACCCCCTCTTTGGAACTTGGTGCTCTCTAATTTCATAAAAGGTAACTAAGCAATTTGAGTAGCCGCAATCATGCATTCTTAAATTCTTTTGACTTGCTTCTTTAGCATTGTACTAGCTATGGGTTAGATGTTCACTTGTGCGCGGGAGAGAGAGAGCAAGGAGAAGAACATGTTATGTGGTAGTGGAATGAAGTCATAGGTTTTTGTTCTTTCACATGGTATATTAATTTGTATCAGATTGTGTTTTTTTTCCCCTTGTACCAAACAGTTGAAAAAGATTTTATTCTCTGGACATCATGGTGCATAATAATATGAACAACCAGTCGTACCAAAACTCGTGCAGATCCGTGAATAAGCTCGATCTTATATTTCTGAATTATGCAGCTTTAGTACCTTCATTTCCTTTCCATGAACAGAGTAACATGCAGTGAGTTTTTGCATCTATCTTGGCATTGGTAGGATGAAAAAGTTATTGATGCAACCTACATTACTAAAAGAAAATCTGATTAATTCACATGCGCAATTCAAAACTTTATATGAAATTATCAGCACGTCAACAAATGATCTAAAAAATAATAATTTGAAATAGCATTTATAGTTTTAAACTAAAAATAATAGAATTTTAAAATAAGCTTGCTGCTCTGGTTGAATCCTCTGTATCACTGGGGACTGGAGCAGGACATCGCCGCATCAAGTGTCGGTTGGCCAGGCAAGATGGCATCTGGAGACGGCTGTCAATGCTGACGTGTGACGACAGCCTTTTGATTAGTAAGATAATCAAGCTATGCTATGAGTACCCCAACAAGTGTCCCCCATCACGAATGCTTTATGTGCTTCGCTGTTCATAGGTCTGTGCGCTTGTTATAGTGGGGGATCAAATTCACTCCCCAACGAAGTTCCTTCTTATTACAGACCCTTCGGTACACTTTTTGGCTCTGAGCACATTAAGAGAGCATGTACAGGCATTTTCTGGTACTTTAATACTGGGCACAGCATTGCTCAGAATATGAAAGTGTCAAATCACCTTCACATTCCATTGATTAAATATTTTGTCTAAACATTCATAACTAGTAAATGCCAGAAAAGTTTAAACTTAGTTGGCACTCTTTGTTTTGGTTATATCAATTTATGTTGTGTTGATTATGATTTTATCTCATTAATTTCCAACTTGTTTGGCTATGCTAATACTCAGTATTTGTATTGAATCAACGCTCTTATTGGATTGGAAAACTGCACCGTATGCTGTATGTGCTTCAATGATCTATTGTTCAAATTTAATGAAATTGATGGATCTAACCAACTTGGTCTTCGGACTCTTTGAGTGATCCGAGCCGTCCAATCTCTTCAGCGTATAGGTGTCCATCAATCATTTTCTCCTGAAATTTACGTGATTTGAGTGGGCGGAAATTCCACGGGGGCATTAACAAAAGGATGACGTTCCAAGGGTAGCTTCTACGGATCGCCATTGGCTACTACTCTACCATCCACTCTGAATTGATTAAAGGGACTCTAAACACACCAGTACTTTCCATAAATAGTGCTGTGGAAATGATCTTCTCACCCCGCACAGACCCAAGATGCAGCAACATTAATTAGTCCTCCTTTTGATCCCCACGACTTTGCAGTTGATCACGTGATGCGCTTGATCTTGCTATAACTTCACTATGCACTACGCGTTTACTCCTCCTCTCTGTGTTAGTCCTAGAACGTCCAATGTAATGTGGGCCTATTTGTCATGTGTAAACTTTTAATAAAGTTTCAAAATTTTAAAATGATTCCAATACCTGGACAGGCACGTTGTTGTTTGCTGTACGTGAAGTTCAAAATTGTTTCTGCACGATTTGAGATTTCTGTTTCTTAGAAGAATATGCTCACCTCGAAAAGGCATATCATCCAATTACAGCCCGAGCAGCAGCTGCTCGGTGAATTAGGTCTTTTATATATCTAAGATCGTCGAGATAAGAAAATCAAGTAATTTTATATACTTGTGTACGTAATTATGTTCATTTTTGTCACATTAAAGTGTCGTATATATGTTGTGACAATTATAATTGAAATTGAGAATGGGGGCTCCTTTAATTAGTTGGTAGCAGCAACTCATGAATTGCTACGCTACCTACCGGTCATGAAATTGTCATGACTTAAGTATTCATATGACACGACAATATCACATCCAAGGTCATATTATCAAGCTCCTTATTCTATTGGTGAAACATCATGGTGAGAAATTTAATCACAGTTTTTTTTTTTTCGACATCTATTATTTGCCTAATTTTTTTAGGTGATTCCTATTTAAGAGAGAAATTTTATTATGCTATCATCATATTTCAGGACTTGTCTTTCTCAGAATTGCCCAAGTTCTCATAAAGAATGCAAGTGAAATTTTGATTTTGATTTTGATTTTAATTTTTTTTTTCTTCTGAATGATATATGTTATTTATTTTGAGTTGATAGAACATTGATACAATGCATTGACTAGACAGTGGGAGCTAAAAATAGGAGGACCTTCTGATCCATTTTAGTGACACACTTGTTTTGGAAGTGCATGCAAAGTGGGGAAATCTTAATACATTCTTCTAAAGGTTCAAAACTAAATTGTATTAGATAATGTTAATTGTATACTTGCCATCTATTATGGTTTGGTTAAGAATACCAATCATCATTGATTGTACGTACAAAGTGTTAGATGGGACTTCCCAGCAAATCCTAGGGACCTTACCATCTGCAGCAGTTCCGTATGCCGATTACACTGAGAGAGAGTTAAAAATGTCCCTCTTTTGCTTCTGTATTGATTAGGTTCGTGCAATTCGATCACATTCTACACAATCAACACAGTTGTTCTAGATTTGGGACATGAACTGGGACAGGATTGAGAAATCAAACAAGTAATCCCACTAGATTCAATCAATCTTACTTACGCATAATATTAAAACTCTGATACATATAGGATCTGATGAATTAACATTGATTTTCAAACTGAAAAACAGCAGCGCTATCGATGTACCCAAAAAGAAGTATTTTGATATTAATCTTTATCATATTCCTGATTTTCAAATACTAATGGGAGATTTAAGTATAGAATTACGTCCAATTTTTGGATTGCACTTGTGATAATCATTTTGCCTTATTTGGTTTAACAAATGTGGTCCGTACGATGCCATCCAATGCGGATGATCAGGACCCGATGAGCATACATACATACAATGATATTAAAATTTGGGAGCAGTAGAGGTCCCTATCGTAACGGCCCCCGCATCGCTGTTGTGGGCCCACGTTCCGGCGCACGAAACCCGGAAGCACCGGTCACACCGTTTACAACAATGGCATTCTCGTAAATTTTCCTCGACTCCGAGGGCGATATTTCAGCAGGAGAGAGGCAAGGCAACTGGGACCTCCCGGTCACTTCCGTCCACCGACAAACTCTGCCGGTCACCGAAGACCCGCCCAGGAGGGACCACGGAACGGAACCGCTGCTTCGGAGCTCTGCAGATCACCGGAGTATCCTCACCTTCCGGTAATCATAAAAAACCTGCATCGCTATATATATATATATATATATATATATTTTTTTTTTTTTTTTTTTTTTTTTTTTTACTTAGGAAAGTGGCGAGATTGTTGCAACGGAGGTGACGGGACTCCACCCACTTTAAAAACCTCCCACACTCCCTCTCTCTCCCTCTCCCTCTCTCTCTCTTTCTTTTTCTCTCGCTCTCGTTTCACCTCTCTCTCTCTCCACTGACACGGCCGTAAACTGCACACGACAATAAATTGCGCGGAGAGAGAAAGAAGGAGACGATCTCTGTGAGTAACTCTCTATCTTTCTCTCTTTTCTATTTTATTATTATTATTTTGAATCTTTTCGTTTATCTTTTTGCGTCGTCTTTGGGCGCTTGATCCTTGAACGAATCAAATAGTGTTTTCCGTTGCTATTTCTCTCTTAATTTGCGTTCAATTATGCGAGATCTCATTGTTGGATCATCCCCGTTGTTTGGTCGTGGCGCCTCCGAGGTGCATTTTTGTAATCCTTCCCCTTTTTTCGCGTGTTTCCGTGTTGGATTTTAGAATAGGATCGGTGAGTTCTTGGAAGCACATTGATATGTATAGATCGACATTTGAAGAACTTGGATGAGATAGTTGTTAAATTGGCGGAATCTTGCATCTTTTGTGGTTCTTTCTGTAGATTTGGGAGGTATTTTGTATATTTATTGACAAAAAAGTGGATGTTGCGTCTTTTCAGGTTTCTGTTCGGTAGGAAGATTTTTTATTGTGATTGGAAGCTACAAGCGTGATCTCTAGATTGGAACTATATTTTCGGCCTTCAACATTTTTTTCGGAATAAGTTCAATCACCTCACAGGGGAATATAAATTATAAATAGTAAGACATTTCAATGAGAAAATATAAACTCGTACCTTCCATTTAGACAAAGAAAATTTTTAGAACGAGTAAGTTGTCAACATAACTTATTCTTACATCCAAATAAAACCTTAGAATGCAATTCGTTCCCTAGCATTTTTTATTTATTTATTTTTTTTTTGGTGAATGTTATTAGTTAAGTATTGAGGATTTTGGCTTTTTTTTGTTCAATTATTATATATTTTGCCTTGATCTTAGTAGCATATTCGGGATAGTAACTCAAATTAGGCTGATAAGTTGGGTTGTAGATGTTGATCACTGAAATTCACTTCAATGATTCAGCCATATATATAGATGTTGATCACTGAAATTCACTTCAATGATTCAGCCATATATATATATATATTTCTTTATTTCTTTTTTCCTTTCTGAATCCTGATGCATTCTCACGAAAAGTGATATTGAAGTGTTGGAGTGATATTGTCTCGTTTATCTGAATTGTATGTATCCGTAACATGGCATATTTCCAACATTAACATGAGACACCACTATATTTCACTTTATCACATCATTATGCAAATCATGACTAAATAGCAAAAAGTATCCGCATTGTCTAGTCTAACCTCAATAGAAAAAGCCACTAGCAGATCTGTCATATATAGTTGGGTATTCTGGAAATTAACTTGTACTAGGCAGAGTAAATACAACAATTTAATATGTGTGGATTTAGTTTTAAGTACGAAACTCACATCTGTTTCAAATATTGTAGATTCTTTCATTGTAGAATGAAATTTGTTACCGAAATTCTCCTGCTATATGTTGTTATATTGCATTTTGCTTGTTTATGGTTTGTTAAGAAAGATGTTTATTCAGTATAATCATCAGGTAGTGAGAATCAATTTTATTGGAATTATCACAATTATAATTATGATATATTACACATTTTTTTTAAAAAAATCAGTTGGTTACATAACCTGCAACTGGTTTCCTTCGCAGTTCCTGGGATTAAGTTCAATAACCTGTTCCAAAAAAAATAAAAAACTGTTTATTGAAAGATATTCAGCATACACTTAATTGCACGTAAATTTTTGATAAATCTCATTGGAAGAAATTTGTATTAAGTAGGTGGAGCTACTACATCAAGTTTGACACTAATAAAGTGCCCATTTATTTTGGACTGCTAATTATTTAATTTTCTGGAGCGAAAGTTTGTGTTCAATGTGCAAGTTTCTTTGTCACTAAAAGCTTCGCAAAGATGTATGTAAACATCATTGCAATGATGTGCATAGGTATCAAGTGGTGATAAAGATTGTTGGTGATGGGTGCCAAAGAGAATGTGGAGGAAAGAGATGACCATTTAAGCGACATGGAAAATGAAGCAAAACAAGGCAAGGATGCTGAGTCTGATTATGAGCCAGCTAGAGATTCTCTCTCATCTCAAGGGGAGATGCAGAGTAATGAAGAAACCAAGGTAAAACGAGCTTCAAGGGTTCCCAAGAAGCTCGCTAAAAAAGAGTCAACAGACAGCTATCCTCGTGCCTCAAGAGTTAATTCAAATCGTCAGGGCGGCAGTAAGCTGCAGTTTAAGACCTCCAACAATACTCGAAAGAAATCAGAGAAACCAGAAAAATCTGTTTCTGCTTCTACTAATACCAAAAATCTCGACAGTAAGAAATCAGAAAGCGTGAAAGGTCCTTCCAGGCCTTCATCAGAAGTGTCTGAGGAAACTGATGACAAGACTGATGATAAGACCATCGAAGAGGTTAAGGAGATTGATGTGGATGAGGCTCCCAATTGTGATCAAAGTGTTGGAACAGACGATGAAACAGTTGATACAGAAGAGAATATTATAGATGATGATAAGGAGAGAGCATATCAAAAGATTGAGGAGATGGAATGGAGAATTGAAAAGCTGGAGCAGGAGCTTAGGGAAGTAGCTGCTCTTGAGGTTTCTCTTTACTCTGTAGTTCCTGAGCATGGAAGTTCGGCGCATAAGGTTCACACGCCAGCACGGAGGCTTTCTAGGTTGTATATTCATGCTTGCAAATACTGGTCGCCATATAAGAAGGCTACTGTTGCAAGAAACACGGCTTCTGGGCTTGTTCTGATTGCCAAGTCTTGCGGTAATGATGTCTCAAGGTAGGTTGCTTTTTGGCTAAATGAATGGATAGTCCTTGTACATCCTCATATTGGAACTCGGACCTTATAGTCAACTCAATTACTTTGGTCCTTGAACTTTCTTACATATTGCGATTCCATGCTTTACCATCCAAAAGATCTAGTTTTTCTTTTAAGCGACCATTTTACCCCTTATCCTGTAAAATGATTTATTACATTTTACTGCCAACAGGGTTGAAATGTAACTGTAGAACAAAAGTCGATGGATATTGTAACTTTGTTTAACAATTAGCCATGAAATTGCTATATATATGAAAGTTCTCAGGCGGGGACTTAAATTTTTTGTTGAAAAGTTTAGGGACCAAGTTACAACATCAAGGTTGAACAAGACAATCCAAGCATTCTATCCTTAATATTTTTTATGAGATTTTCATTTTAAATATTCTTTACATTTTTCTGCATCTTGGATTAACAGTTTTTTTTTTTTTTTTTTTGGCTTTATTGAAGGTTGACCTTTTGGTTGTCAAACACAGTTGTCCTGAGAGAGATCATTTCCCAAACATTTGGCAATTTATTGCAATCAAGTCCAGTCACGAAGGCTGTTGAGTCAAATGGGAATGCGAAAAAGTTTGATGGAAAGTTAACTCCATCGAGATGGAAAAACAGTTCTGGTAGCAAGCTAGCGAAAAAATTCAGTGTCATGCAACTCGTAGATGACTGGCAAGAGACTGGCACGTTTACAGCTGCCCTAGAAAGGATCGAGTCTTGGATCTTCTCCCGAATAGTTGAGTCAGTGTGGTGGCAGGTAAAATTATATTTTTGTGCTTATTTTCCTTGTGACATCATAGCATGCTGGCTATTAGGTAATATTTCAACCTTGGATTGACCACTAATTTGATTTTGTCAACATTTTAATCTTCTTGATGTTTAATATACTTCCTGAAATATGTGCAGTGGTGTTCGGGCTGCAAAGAATATGAAAGCAATTGGGAGAACAATTTTTTAATAATGGACATGTGCTTGTTCAGTTTTGTAGGTCCTTTTAAAATGATACGCTAATTCATAAGAGCTTACGAAAAGAGAACTTTTGTTCTGCTCATCTAGTTATCATAAGATTTTGATAACCTCATGATTGATGCTACGATTTATTGCAGGAAATATTATTACATGCAATATTTTAGTTCATTCTTTCTGAGGAGGTAAAAACATTGTAGAGCTTCAATGTGGACATGGCAAAAAATTAGCACTAGATGGTAGGTCATGACTAACGAGAAACTTAGGCTTGATAGTTATTATCTTGTGTAGTGAATGTCAAGTGACGAAGAACACAGCAGAAAAAGAGCCGCTGATGTACTTGCATAACAAATAGGAGATATTTGTATTTGCAGAAAGGACCTCTGCTGTTTGTATTACATTGATATGAAAGATAATTAGGAGTTCGTTTACATTTCTCTTCAGAAATTCAATATTTCTTTATGTTATGTGCTATATATATTTAGTAGTCCCTCTAAGGGCGGTAATATGGACTATGAATGAATTTAAAACAGTTAATTTTTAACTTGTCCAGCAGCATACTATGTCTATAAGTTAGATGAAAGTAAGAAAGTATAAGTTTTAGAGATAAGAAGCAATTTTCTAGGTCATTAATTTTAGCTTTTCTGTTCATTTTATTGTGGTTTATAACTTTCTTTCTGCATAACTTTTGAAAGATGGTTCTCATGGTTCCAGGCATTAACCCCTCACATGCAATCTCCAGTGGAGGATTTATACACAACAAAATCTTTTGGGAAATTGTTAGGACCAGCTTTGGGCGATCAGCAGCAAGGGAGCTTCTCTATTAACCTTTGGAAGAGTGCATTTCATGATGCCTTTACCAAGCTCTGTCCACTACGCGCTGGAGGACATGAGTGTGGCTGTTTGCCTGTACTGGCGAGAATGGTATGGTTAAGAAGAGTTAATAGCCGTTATCTTAGTATTTTTCCTTTGATAAATGTCCTTGATAGAATTCTTTTAAGCAAAAATTTCTCACATCAAATTGCCTACATGCAATGATAGATAGCTAAGTTACCACTAAACTTGTTAACCAAGATAAAAGCAAATCGAATTGTCCACCCATTTGACTTGTAATCTGCGCCTTATTGAAGTTCACTGGATTGTTGCCAGATTAGATGTCCTGCTCATTGCTTTTATTGAACCATTTAATTGGATACTGGTGAAGCCCATAGCTGCTTGTTTTTGTGAATTTATTTGTTCATTCATGTACATTTGTACTTATGTATTAGGTATCTAATAGATGCCTTTTTTCCCCTCTTGCGAGGCAAGCTGGCTCCAATGTCTCAATCCTGTTATATCATGTTCTGGGCAATAAGAACTCACTATAGCAATTTTTAACTTCTTTTGGAAAATTAAATCCCGTGCCTCTTAATTGTCATTAGGTGATGGAACAATGTGTAGCCCGGTTAGATGTCGCAATGTTTAATGCAATTCTCCGTGAATCAGAAAGTGAGATACCGACAGATCCCGTCTCCGACCCTATTGTTGACCCAAAAGTTCTGCCAATTCCAGCTGGGGATTTAAGCTTTGGATCCGGTGCGCAGCTGAAAAATTCTGTAAGTACCTTATTCAGCTAACGTTCATGCTTTACTGGCAAAGAGTTTCTTTTTCCTTTCTAGATCAAGGGCACTATCCTTTTCTGTGAAGCTTCCTTTAACCTCAAAGACCTATATCACTTCTAACGGATGAGGGGAAAAAAAAAAAAAATCCTATTCACAGTAACCTATTCATAATCATACCCTTGTAGTAAACACTTAATAAAAAAACAGTTTAAAACACCCTTTTCTGATATGGAATCTATAATTGCTCAAAAAATAGCAAAGTGCCACAACAGCAGCAATAACAAAACCCAGCTGGGTTGGTTAATGTGATGGCTGAATACAGAATTGTGTTCTTTAAGTAGCAATGAATTGAAATGATGCAAATGTTCAACTAAATGCCACTATGCAGATTGGCAATTGGTCCAGATGGTTGACAGATCTGTTTGGTATGGACGATGATGATCCTAGAATAGATGGTCAAGTTGCTGAAGAGGATGATGGTAGGAGAGAGAGCAGTGAATCAAAATCCTTTCATCTACTCAACGAGTTGAGTGACCTCTTGATGCTCCCGAAGGACATGCTTCTCGAGAGGACTATCAGAAAAGAGGTTAGTCTATTTCACTTTTAGTTGCTCCTTCATTATGTTTACTCCTTTTGATTTAAATTTTTGCATGGACTTAATGTCTTGTTTCTTCCTGGATGAGCATTCAAGGTCTGTCCTTCGATTGGCTTATCCTTGGTTACTCGGATTCTATGCAATTTCACGCCTGATGAGTTCTGTCCAGATCCTGTTCCTGGTTTAGTCCTCGAGGAACTCAATTCCGAGGTACTTGTGTCTTATCTTGTAGCCACTTTATTCCCCTATGTTTCAGCCTCATTAATTGAAACAGATTGTATATGTAACTCTTCATGACAAAGTTTGTTGTTCTTCATGGCAAATCTTTCCGTTGTAATTTGCTATGTACTCTTAATTCTACTCACGCATTGTAAACCATTCTTTAAGTATGATGGTTTTTTGTCGGCCTGTCATGCAGAGCATGCTGGAGCGTTTGTCCGACAAAGATCAAATCAGCAGCTTCCCTCGTTCTGCGGCTCCTATAACATACCTGCCACCTTCACCATCCGATGTGGCTGAGAAGGTGGCCGATGCAGGAGGCAAGGCTGAGTTGGACAGAAGGGCATCAATGGTCCAGAGGAGGGGGTATACCAGCGATGATGATCTGGACGACCTAGATTCTCCCCTCACTTCCATAGTAGATAAGACCCCTCTTGTTTCCCCATCATTTGGAAATATGGCAGATTCTACACAAAAGGATAGATCACAAGCAAATGCGAGATACAAGCTCCTTCGACAAGTGTGGTCTGGATGAATATAACTCGCGACATTTTCCGAGACTAGGCTCTTTTGTGATGGCCTTGTAGAGATGAAGGATTGGAGGTCGAAGAAATGAGGCACCATAAAGTCAACTTACATTGAAACTTACAGCAACAGCTTCAGAGTGGATGATCCTTCTTTCCTGGCGTCAGGATGGCTGCAAAGCTTGTGGAAAGATGGTGCCATACAGATCAAGTTTCAGGCTAGCACATGATTTAAACATGTAATTTTGCACGTAAAACTGTATTCCTAAATAGATTCTATTGGAAGATGGAAATATTTGACTATACAGAACACTCTAATTGAGCTTCTTTGCGCGCTGTAATTCAATGCTTCCATTATTTGGGTTATAGTTTGCTGGTTTGCACCAGTGAACGCTACGATTGATCCTTCTTCCAGGCAAAAGTTGAATGAGGTAGAGACCATGGGGTTAGCATGATGGATACTGAATGCTGCAACGTGTATTAGCTATCACAGCATGTGCTAACATACAATTGGACATTAAAAAAGAAAGGGTGCGAAAGAGAAAAGAACTTGAAACAGCTTCACAAATAAACTATGTCATTAGGACACCCCCCTACCTCCTTACCAAGAATCTACGAGGATCAAACCACACAAAGTTGAACTAAATTGAAAAGTGACGAAGCACAAACATAATATATTTCAACCTATCTGCCAGACACCTAAATATTGTTGTAATGGCAAAAATCAAAAGCCAGGAAATAAAAGATATTGAGTAGGAGATCATATTACGTTCTGCTAGAATAAGTGAGGCAACCTCAACGAGCATCACAGTTGTAAAAATTTTAAACTTAGTCCGAATTTTCACTGCAAGAAGACAAAACAAAGATCCACTGCATTAATGACTAACCGAAGCAATTTAATCATCCGCTTCATCGACAATCTTAGTGCCCAACCCTTTGAGCCCCTCTGGTGGAACCTCAGCGACAGAGACCAAGGAGAAGAGCTCTTCCTTAGCATCTTCCTCATCGTTCCTCTTGCGAGCGATCCTCACGCGGACCCGCCTAGGTACACCCCGGACCCCTCTGCTCCATATGTGCTTGTTCAACTTCACATCGACTCTGACGTCCGTGGTGCCCATTGCCTTCTGCGCGAATTTCCGTATCTCCTTAATGGCCTTAGGAGCCATCTTTTTGAAAGTGCTGCTCAGGTATTAAAACGAGCGTAAGCATCATAGAGCAGAAGCACACAGCGCAGATAAATAACTAAATGCAATTTGAATCCTATGTCCACCAAATATGAGCCTCAATGTCAAACAGTAACCATTAACCAGTTTGGACAAGTTTTGCACCAAGTAGAAACATAAAAATCATACATATATTGCTAACCAACCAATATGAAAGTTAAAAATATTGAACTCCATAATAAATTAAAGTCCTCGCAACTTAACTATTTGTACTGTTCTGTGCATAATGACCCAATTTACATGAATTGTAGTGCCACACAATATCCCTAATTTTTTATATTCCAACATAATACCTTGTTCCATCCGGTTATACATACAAAGTCTGACATAAAAAAATTCCAATTATTTTCTGGGTTAGACTGGGACTGTATACATTTTACCACTACAAAAGGTAGAACTACTACGTGCCCAGTATAATATATAATATGGCAATTAACCTGAATAGGTCAATAGCAAAATCCATAAATTAAAGATTAATAACGGTTGATTAAGTTGAAAGGAACTCGTGAAAACCCTCAAACAGGCATATTACCCTCAAAAGATTAATAATGGTTGATAAAGTTGAAAGGAACTGTATACATTTTATCACTACAACAGGTAGAACTACTACGTGCCCAGTTTAATATATAATATGACAATTAACCTGAATCAGTCAATAGCAAAATCCATAAATTAAAGATTAATAATGGTTGATTAAGTTGAAAGGAACGCGTGAAAACCCTCAAACAGGCATATTATTACTGCACATTCATTCTTTCACATAATGCCTGATGATTTGTTCCATATAGCACATAGAGGAACAATAACATACTTCGGAAGAACTCAAGATATCTCCAGATAAATTCAATTGCTAAAACATGAAATAGATTACTGCAAGCTCAGAAACAGAAATGTTTCATTACCATCAAAAGGCAATACTTGCAAAAAATAAAAGAGCATAGTTAATACCTAAAAGTTTCTCGAGTCTAAATTAAGAAATAATAATTATAATAATAACTGTACTGAATTTTTACGGTTGATTACAAATAGCGTGTACCATGTATAACTCACCAGAACAGTACGCTCGCAAATTACTGTACTTAACTGCTGGTATGCTCAAAAATCTTTGTGATATACATAAAAGAAGCAAATTGTGAAATGTACCAGATTTCTCTTTTCCAAGTCTTACAATTTGAAGTCTTATTACTTTTCCTAAGTTATTAGTGATATGCACGCTTTAGGTTAACATCAACTACACATAATGATTAAAAACAAAAAAAATCAGAAGTAATTAATAATTTCAGTAATGCAGATACTGTCGTATCGATTGTTTTCCCACCTTCCTCGTATTTGGACAAAAAGCTGGCTCCCCATCCTCATGAGAAAGTGGTGGCTAGTAAAGCATTTATACAAAACTAAACAGGTTAATATTTATAGGCCCATCCGACGGCTTAATAAGAACACGATGCAGCATGTAATAAAACAAAGGGGCAGATGAGAACCCTTTCAATTGCTCAAGCACAATTTGACAGACAACAGAAAGTATAGCCCTGCCAGATGAACATGAAAATGAAAACTAAAGATCAATGGATAAAATCAATGAGCCGTAGAAATGAAAAGAGAACCCACAGATGCAAAACATGAGATGAGCTAATCATTTGCACCGCAAAAGATTGTCTCACCAAGACTATGGATATTGGCTAGTAGCCGAAGTAGATAATATGACAAGTTTGTGTGAACCATATGAGAATTGGCCCGAATGGAAATAATAAAGCTAGCACAGAGCCACAGGTTGCTTTGATACTAGTCTAATTGGATTCTCTCCCCGCACAAAAGGATTGATATATGGTTAAGCGATTCCTCCCTCGTTAGACGATTACTCCCCCGTACAAAAGGAATTAAACTCGTGTTGCCAAGTTGAAAAAAAACTTTGCTCGTGTTTGACTTAACTCTTAAGGGTATGCATAGTACTACCAGTTGCTTTTCAAAGAAAAATTTCGAGATTCTCGTTTGAAGACATACAAACCGATTTGGTGTACCAAATTTACAGCGCTAAGTGCTTTCAGGAAGAAAATCTCGCAGCAGTTTCCACATTACCAGTCAGATCTCGTACCTCAAACACTCTCCCCATTGTTGTTTTCTAAATAAGATAATTCTAAGAAAGAAATCCCCAGCGCATGATCTGCATCGTTGAGTACCTCAAAGATTGATCTATCTAGCGTATCTATGACCTCATCTCGCAAAACCATCAATATATTGGATCCCATTCCAAGGAATCCATTTATTACGACGGATCGACCAAAACCTAAACACAAATTAATCAAAACAAACAGAATCATAAACGATCTATATTCCTAAAGAACACGACGAATCAAGATCTATATTCTTAATTTCAAACACTTCGCCTCTCCACTATATAGGGATCAATACAAAGCTCCAAAGAAAGGGTATAGAACACGCATCAGAGGAACGAATGGGGGAGGGTGGAGAAAGAGAGGATACCATCCATGGAGGCGCTTGTGGAGGTTGATGGTGTACTCCCTCGTCACCACCTCCTCCTTCCTCCCTTTACTCGTCTTCTCCACCATCGCCGCCGCGCTCCTCTTCGTCGCCCGGCTCACCCTCCAAAATCCTAGTTCGTTATCGGCGGCGTACAGGAGAAACCCTAAAACGCTGCGAGGGTACTCTTTATAATAAGGTAAATGCTAAAAGTACCCCCGTCATTGTTGGAAATTACAAGCAAGGAACCCATCATTCGTGATGGTATTTTCGTAATTTTATTGTCGATCCGCTCACCAAACAAAGCCGGCCCACGTATTTATGGGCCCATGCGTGTTAATGGGCCGTCGGCATATAAATCAATAATGGGCCGAATAATACTTGCATTTACCAAACTAGATTTAGGCCGGACCAAATTCGCATACTTTAAAACCTAAAAAATATATGGCTAAAACGCCGAAGCCTTTTATCAGTAGTCATATATTTGGGCCCACTACCCATCAGGCCCAAATAATTTTATTTAGAGTAAAATTATAATATTTAAATTCTATAGAATTATTTTACTACGTATCCAAACGGACCCTTTACTGTTTGTTTAGCAAAAAAATAAATTGCATAAAAACTAAAGTTATCCGTTGTTAATAATTTATTATTTTCTTTCTCTTGTTCTTTTAATTTATAATTGATTTTGGCCTAGCTCGGTCTATGCAATTTGCTACTTTTGGTGTTGAAATTTGCTACAACGACATACGACATGGCTGGATCTGACTTGTAATTAATTATAGGCATACACTCTCAGCTGGATTTAAAGTTCATTTGGCCTTTTTGGTGGATATAATATTGTTTAATAAAGTATCGACCAAATAATATTATAAGATCAAATACCATACTATTATATTTTTTAATAGAATTATTTTGTATAAGAAAATCAGAGTATTAAATTAGATGTTCAGATTTTTAGACTCCAAATCCGCTTTTACGTTAAGCTGAAAATAGAAAGTTCAGATGTTTTTTTGACTGTAAACACAATGTTTTATACACAGAATAAGTAGAGTCAAGTATACCGTTAACCAATCTTTAATGCCAATTGAGGGCTAATGCAAAGTTGTAGGAGGCTCCATTTTGCATTGCACACAAAATTAATTATAATAAAATACATCTTGTATAGTCCTATTGTAAAATAAATAAATAAATATATATATATATATATATATATATATATATATATATATATATATATATATATATATATATATATATATATATTATTTTAATTTTTATTAAATTGACAGTAGAGAATAGAGAGTAGAGACTCATCCCACCCATCGCTCCGAGCCAAAAAATAAAATCATATGGTTTATATTCTCATCCCACACGTGTTTATCCTATTTAATTTGCTCCTCGAGCTCCACGCCTAAAGACAATTTGTTAAGTTAGTGTTTGGTTTGAGTACAAAGAGAATTATTGCTCCCTTTGTATTCAAACACCATAGATATAAGGGGGGGAATAAGGGGAAACTCTTGTTCCCCCCTTAACGCGCGGACCTAGGACAACACGGTTTAGGGGGGAATAAGAGTTCTTCCTCTATTCCAGAACTATTCAGAACTGGCATTTTTTTTTTTTTTTTTTTTTTTTTTGCACTAGTCTTTTTACTTTATTGTTTTTTTAAATTTAAATTTTAAAATTTTAAAAAATATTTAAATTTATAAAATTTAAAAGTTATTTTTTTATTTTATAAATTTTAAATTTTTTATCTTTACTTTTTAATAAATTTAAAAAATTTATTTTATTTTTTAAAAAAAAATTATTAATTTTAAAATTTATATAATTTTTTTATAAATTTTTTAAAATTTATATAAATTTAAAAATTAAAATTTTTACTCCCACTTAAAATTTAAAAATTAACATTTTTGCTCCCACTTAAAATTTTTATAAAAATTAAAATTAATAAATTTTATTTTTAAAATAAAAAAACTAAAAGAGGAAGGACATTTTAGTCTTTTAATACAATAAGTTAACTTTTTATTCCTCTTATTCTTCAATTACTTCCGAACACTATTTTTCTTATATCGGGTACTAACTTAAAATCCAACCAAACACAAATTTACAATTGTACCGGCTTGTTCAAAAAATTATACTTATTCCTGATACTACTAATTTTTTCTTATACCTCAACCAAACGAAGCCTAATTATATAACTAATCCCAAAATTAACCTCCTCAACAAAATAATATTAATGCCCATTTTGGCTACGTAGCTAACATATTATTATAGTTAACAATCCACGTGGGTACGGTCACCCATTAATTCAAATTTCATACCATGTGTTTTCCAACTATATATATATATATATATATATATATATATATATATACACACACACACTTGTAGGTGTGTATATAGGTCCTCCTCATACACAAATAATTAATTAGATTAATGATTCAACGAACATAATTAACCTCCTCCCATGCGAGTAGCATGGTTCACCAAACTTTATCTCATGATTTTAAAATCATAAACACAATAATTTGTAGAATAATGTAGAAAACAAAGTCTCAATATTGCTCAGAAAATATCTTTCTCCATCATATGCTTCTGATCAAGCGCTTCTTTGTATTGAATGATCGCAGGTATTTTACTTTTGTACTCACAAGCTACAGTATGTCATAATTGGGATGAGTCCTTTATGAACGTGCGTCCAAGCAAGCATCCCTAAGGTGCTTCCCTGCTTTTCCCCAAAGTGCTTTTTTATTGGAAACAATTAATTCATCCATAGCTAGTTCACTCGTGTACTTAATAAATGACTCTGTATATATACAGGCCTATGTTTTAGGCCGCTAATGCATGCATTTGAGCGAGCCAAAACGTGGCCACAAAACGGGAAACTTATGACCCTCTCACAATGCTCATGATCCAAGTGAAGAAATAAAAATTATATATTATTTAGAGTTTCTTTAAAATAATAATAATAATAATAATAAAATAGCTGTTACTTTCATCATCAAACATATATAATGTACAAACTTTTTTATAAACTATACTAATAATTATTATTATTTTTTTTATGTCGGCAACGTAAAAAAATTATATTATGTATGTATATGTTATATTTTAATTAGTTTTTTTTTTTAAGATGCATGATAATAGATGGCTGTATATGCTGGTACAATCCAAATACACTTGTAACTGGGCGTCTGGGAGGTTAGGTAATCAGATGCTTATCCTCACCCCACTCGCTTTGTCCCATCGATCCTAATTAAGAGACAACCTACAAACTAAACAATGGCATAAATAGCCAACTAAATAATAAACTAATCGATTAAACAAATTAATTCATCCGCACCACATAACAAATAAATAACTCTCCGAAACCACCCAGTATCATGCCAACCTCTATTTCCCCTCCTCCCCCCCCCCCCCCCCCCCCCCCACACTCTCTCTCTCTCCCCCCGACTCTGTCTCTATCCCTCTTCTAAACGAGGAAACCCCTCCCTCCTCCATATTCTCTAAAGAGAAGAGAAGAAGAAGAAGAAGAAGATAAAAGGCATAGAATTAATAGAGCAAAACAGGCGCGATTAAGAAGGGAATTGATTAATCTAATCGATCGATTTAATTAAGGTAGGCGATGCAGCAGAGAGAGTTAATGGAGCTGGACCTGGATAAGGTACGCGCGATCCGCGTGCTCGGGCGCGGCGCCATGGGCACGGTCTTCCTCGTGGCAGATGGCTCCAGCTCGTCGTCCTCGGCTCTAAAGTTGTTCGCCCTCAAGGTGTTCGAGAAGGGTTGCGGGGGTGCGGCGGCGAAGAAGCCCGGAGCGGACCGGCGCGCGCGGTGGGAGGTGTCGGTGCTGTCGCGGCTGTCGCACCCGTTCCTGCCGACGCTGGTGGCGGCGCCGGTGGAGACTCCGGAGCTGCTGGCGTGGGCGGTGCCCTTCTGCGCAGGGGGGGACCTCAACGCGCTCCGCCACTCCCTCTCCGACCGCGTATTCTCCCCCTCCGCCATCCGCTTCTACCTCGCCGAGCTCGTCTCCGCCCTCGCCCACCTCCACTCCCTCGGCATCGTCTACCGCGACCTCAAGCCCGAGAACATCCTCCTCCGCGCCGACGGCCACGTAACACTCACCGACTTCGACCTCTCCCGCCATCTCCGCCCCTCCCCCAAACCCCCGGCCCCTTCCTCACCTCCCCAGTCCTCCCGCCGCCGCCACAGTCACCGCCGCAACCTCACCCGCATCCTCTTCGCCTCCGCCGATCCCCACGCCGCCGTCGCCGCCCTCAAGAAGTCCCGATCCGCGCGCGTCTCCCCCGTGAGCCGCCGCCGCACCAGCATCTCCTCCTCCTCCTCCTCCGCCTCCGCCGAGGCCGAGGCCGAGACGGAGCGGTCGCACTCGTTCGTGGGGACGGATGAGTACGTGTCCCCCGAGGTGGTGCGCGGGGAGGGGCACGAGTTCGCGGTGGACTGGTGGGCCCTGGGGAT